>CM063506.1:42546824-42584523 GCA_032207245.1 Pardosa pseudoannulata
TGCAGAGAAAATTCGTGATGTTCAACATCTCAGGGAACGAATAGTCAATTGTGTGGCAACCGTCCCCCCAGACATGCTCGCCAGGACATGGGAAGAGGTAGAATACCGTTTAGACGTCTGCCGTGCCACTAACGGGGCTCATATAGAACTTTACTAAGTGTTAAAAAAAAACTTGAAAATGTAAGCTTGCCAGTCATGTATAAAACATGTATGTATGTTTTTTATTTCATTAAAATATTTTGCCTCAAAACCCCGGAGTTCTTTTATAGACACCCTGTATAATAAACTATTAAAAATATTATTTATATCATTTGAAGTGAATTTCATGTCTGAATTTTATGTCCCCCAGATTCCTTTGAATTTCACAAATCCTGTAAAGTATCCGAAACTGCTGAACTTTTCGCGATAAGTATCACCAGCTATGGGCGAACTGTGTTCGGACTTTACGTTATTGAAACCACGATTTTTCTCTGGCCCAAACTCAGGTCGGGGATTCCAAACTTGGAGCATTTCCGTTGCCCGAACTAAACTCGGGTGTAACAGGCAAAGGGCTAAAATTATTCTTCGTTTTATAAATGATGAATTATAAGTCTGTTTCATATTTCACAAGTAAAAAGACAGAAATTTCCGTGTCTTTTCGTGCATTATGCAAAATCTCCACAACGAATAATATAGATTTTTAAATTTCTTTTGTAATATTTAGTTTGAGGTTGTTCGTTTTGTCAAAATTCGAATAATTCTTTTACTAATTATTGTTTAACCCGTTAACGCCCAACCTAATTTAAAATTAAAATTTTGTTAAAAACTTTTAAAATTATGTTCTAAACACTTAAATATAATATGCATTTAACCTCCATAACATTAATGTAGGACCCGAGATAATTACTGTACTATAAATAGAATGCTGGGCGGATATGGAAGTTTTTGAACACTTAGTTCTTCTCCTTTGTGTTTAGTTACTTGATTACTTTTCTGTTCCCAAACAATTGAACTTTAATATGTAATGAAAATAAAATGAAACACAATTTTTGACAATTTTTTATTAAGTTTAAACATATTCATATTATTTATGGTAATTTGGAAATCATTTTGTACATAGAGTTACATTACATTTCATGCAAAATGAAAGAGGATTTCCCGAACAATTTCACATTTGACAGCGTCTTTGTTTTTCTATTTTTACTAATTATATGGCCAACTCTACCACGTCTAACAGTGTGTATTTCCTTTACTCGAGATGAAATTGTATAACTTGGTCGATCGATTTGTTTTTGTCTTGTGTTGCCTTTTTTTATGTAGCCTCCACACTATGGCCAGTTGTTCACCACTTCCTGATAGTGACCTCGAACGATGGTTTAAGGGTTGCATCCACACGCTGGGCCACTGAATGAGCTGAGCTCATTGATTCGTCCATAGGGTCTACTGCGCACTTAAGTTGCGCATCTGACTGCATTTGATCTTTGGAGAAAAACCGCCCCCGAAGCCATCGTCCACCAAGGCTATTTTATTGTCTGCCGCCATCGGCCATGATAAGCCAAAGCCCCTCCAGACGGCGATGATGGCTTGCAGTGGACCATAATGTGGAGGCGCCTTTAGATAGACTATTGCAATATATCTCCTTATTTCTTTGATATTGTTTTTCTCTTCATTTACCATGTTGTAAATAACGCAGGTATTTACAACAGCCATGTTTAAATTCGGGTAAAAATTGGCCAATGCATTTTTTCCACTGATTTTTATGGTATGTTTCTCTAAAAGCCAATCATAAGAATCTACACCACCCATAATTGATTTTATTTTTTTCAACTTTTCATTTTTCAGACTTTAAAACAGATGTTAGTGGCTCAATTATGTCAAAATTTATCGCAAGTGTAACGCATTTGTTATTACATTTTACCGCAGTAATTTTATTTTTCACATCAAAATAGAAATCACGTGAACCTTGGTTAGTCTCTTTGAAAATAGAATCAATTTCAAGGGGACAATGCTTCATTCTGTCATTTCTTATAGTTCTTATTGCTCGAAATCCACTCTTAGGTCAACTAACAAATTATAGGAATTAAAAAATTATCAAAATAAAATGTATGACTCTTGGGATCAGTAACTGGCTGAAACATTTTTTTCTAACTCAAAATTTCAGTACTACCTGCAATGTCTCTTACAGATATGTCAAAAGTTTCAGTGTCATTAAAACCTTCTTCATCTGTTAATTCATCTCCTTCAGGTGGCAAAGCAATCATTTCGCTCTAATTCTTCTGAAAATGGATATTCCACAGCTCCCTCGGAAGTTTTAACAACTTTTTTCTGCGACATCTTGAGCACCTATGAATTTCTGCAAAAATGTTTAAACTTACCTTTAAAACTTTTTCGTACGAAGTTTCGTTCATTGAAAATGAAATTCAGCAAGAAAAAAATCATGAAAATGGCGAAGTTTACTTGTCTGCAGATGGCTGAAAAATGCTTCAATCCAGTCCAAACCGGTTTAAGTAACTACGGTAAAACCATTACTCTACAGGGGGTAGAAAAAGAATAGGCAAAACGTTGAATTGCTTTATTTATAATGGTGAACATGAACTGTCCCATAAATAGGACGCTGGGCGGAAACGGGTTAAGTATTTTTTTAGGCTTGCACTCCTTTTGGCCAAGCGAATTAATCGCAAGATTATGCTTGTAAAGCTCACTTTGTAGTCTTCTTGAGTCTTCTGTATATAATAGAGCGCTGATTATCCGAACTGTTCAATTGAACGTAACGATCAAGGACCATATATGTTTCTTCCCTCCTTCTTCAAACTTATTTTCAACAAAATTACATCACTACCTACTGTACTGTCCTTAATCGACATGGGTTAAGTTCACAAAATACTGTAAAGCCCTTGCTCTGTAATGACAATCTGATAGGCTGATGCTTTTCAACCCTCAATAAACGCAAATTCCCTCAACAATGACCTGATTGCTTCACGACTGCAAATGAACTATTTTTTTAGCTGTCATTAAAAAGGAACGTATGTCATTAATGGATTAACATTCCCTCGATCATATGAGCCATGGTAGCTCAGTCGGCAAAGGCAACGCTCTCGTAAGTTGAGGGTTCGGAGCCCGAGCCGGCCTAAGATCCGCCGTGTTCGTTAAAGGTGACTGGGGCACATAAATTATGTTTGTGGTCCAAGATCTCAATCAATACCTCTGGGGATGGCAGACCAAGTCTATGAGTCTTCTGCTTGGTCACTGCTTCTAAATTGCGAGGGCCTACTTGAGCATAAGTCGTAATTTCGCATTAGCGGTTCTCATTTAAACGAAAGGCGCATCCCTCTGCCTTAATAGCGTATGGCTCAATCGTACTTGGCTTGACCAACTGGCCGCCACTGTTCTCCAATGAAAGGTAGTTACGTCCCTGGCCCGGCTGGGCATATCTCCATTTAGTATGATAAAACATTTTGAGAGGGAACTTTTCTTCATGAATAGTACAAGTATTAAGATACCAGATACAGAAAAGATAAAGTAGTGATACACGAATAATAATTTGATAATTAGATGAGATAAGTGATTTAAAAAAATAATATATAATGATAATGAATGATTAAATGCGATTAAATGCGATTAAAATATGATTAAATAAGGTTAAATACGATTAAATAAGAGTATATATATTGAATATTTGAAAAGAACATAGAAAAATCTGCACAGGAAAGTAAAACGGATTCTGCAAACTATCAATAAAATTTTAGAGAAATAAGTGGGAGGAGCCTAAGCTACGTCATTAGTGAGAATTAATAACGCTGACTTCTCTTGTTCTACTAATTAGAACTTAAAAATTTTGATAGATAACCTAAAGAGTAATATTATGGGGGAAAGGGCTAAATATTCACTTTATACAAAAGTTTAGAGGGGAGGGCAAAAATGTAAAAAATCAGAAAAAAGTAGGAGGTTCATAGGACTTGCATATATCGGTTTCAGAGAGTGTTATCCATTGCTCAGATATGTATTATTTGAATAGACAACAGTATATAGCTTGAATGTCTGTGTGTTTAAGCCCCAACTGACTTCAGAAACAACAATAAAATAAAATTATCTGTCTTTTTTTCCTTCTGGATGTTCGTGAGCATTCGGAATCAGCTTTAATCAGTAAATACTGATTTTCTCAGCCCTCCTGTAGTAGCAAAACAATAGATTGTACCATTCCAAACCATCCTATATTTTAATAACATTTTACGTCAGCAAAACATGAATCCAAATACATAGAACCCATTAAGTTATGGCATTTAATTAAAAAATAATTGCTATGAAAAGAAGAATGCATTCTATTCAGCACAAGATTACCAAGAATTTATTTTTCCAGTCAAGAGGATTTTTTTTAAACATATACTAAACAGACTATGTGTTACACTTAAAAAGCTTCTATCTATAATTTAAAAAAATGAAAAAGTTAAATAAAAAATTAAATTACACATTATTTGAAATTATATAGTTAAAATTATTATATAATATAAGGTTAATAATTATGTTAATTGTTATATACACATTATTTGTAATATGCTAATACATATCCTATTGCATATCCTATTACAACTACCAGCACTAATCTTGGTAAAAAATATGTAAGAAAGTTACCTAAGGAACATCGCTAAAACCGTTTTTTTTTTAAGTTGTCCAATTATCCGGATTTTATATTAACAAGTTAGGTTTCAGTCTCGATCGGTGCGGGTAACCAGCGCTCTTATGTAAATAAAATGATAGACATTTTTGTGTCTGTGAAACGCAACAAGCGAAAAAAATTCTCAAAGAATCAAAGCAAGATTTTTCAGAGAAATTTTTTAAATTATTTATTTTGGCTTAATAGTTCATTGATTAACTTAGACTTTTACTTCGAAAATTCAAATTGTAGCGGGTACCAAGGCCGTAGGCAGGGGGAGGGATCTGGGGGACTGGTCCCCCCCCCCGAAATTTTGAAAGACTATTTTGTAGATAGACAATGTCCCACGACTGTGTGTGTATGTGCTATCTGCCTAGTTGTTCATGAACATGGACAGTTATTTTCTTAGAAAAAAACCGCTGAGACCATAAAAGTCTTGCTGGGCCGCTCGCCGGAAATACAGCACTGTACTTCTGGCACTGTATTCCGGAAATACAGTGCTTTCCCTTTCATTAATTGAAGTATCATTCACAGAGAAAAGATGTCTTTCTCCCTTGGTCCCCCTCCGAAAATAATTTCTGGCTACGGTCCTGGCGGGTACAATTATCCCCCTCTCCTTTTTTACGATAGGTGGCGCTAGAAAGCCATCGAATGTGTGTTCTAATATAGTGTCAGGGGTCCCCACGTAGATACACGCGCCACTGTAGGACAAACACACAAAAATTTTCACATCGTGTTAGGGCAACACATGTCGAGATGAATCGATACTTTAACAGAATTTTACTATTTCCCAGGACGGGAAGAAACATGGCATGTGTCTGAATGGCACTTTTCCATTCTTTCAAGGCCCCACGTTGGTGTCAGGGGTCTATGAGAGTGTGTTTTTGTGCTCTTTGTTGTTTTGTGTTCTGTGTTGTGGAACTTCGAATGGAAATACAAATGGTTCCTAAAAAATAGACTACATTAATTCTCTACGCCTTTTCAAATAAGAGTCTCGTCCTTCTACAAAATTAAGATATTAAGAATTATTACTTATGCGATATTTTAAATATTACTAATACATTGCATACACTAGTTTAACAGAAATAGCACAATCTGAAGGTATAAATCATCTTCATAATTTTTCATATAATATTTCGTATTACGTAATTACGAGAACCCACTTTAGTTTGGTCGCCACTTTAGTTGCCACATATTAAAACGGGTAACAAAATTCGAGGCTATACGAAGCCTCGAATTTTGTTACCCATTTTCCACATAATTACATCACTGAGCGAAAACTGAACAGACAAATAATTCCTCGTTATAAAACAAAAATTCTTAAGTTATTTTTAGATTTGCGAAATGAAATTTTTTATCACATCTAATCTGAAATAACAGATGAGTTGATTTTAATTCAGTACTTTGCAATTTATCTAAAATGAAACTATGTGCAATGTGTTTTAAAAGGAACATGTGGCAACATTGGTTATGTAAACGCAGACCGAAAGCTGGACGGTTGGCGGCTAATCAGTCAATAAAATATATAATTTATAAAAACAATAGTTTATGAAGAGTAAATTGTTGTTGTTTCTGATTCAACTTGGTCAAACCAAGCACGACTGAGCCAAACGCTGCTTGGTAGAAGGGTACACCTTTCATTTAACATGCAGGATGAAAGTACGACTTTTTGCTCAAGTGGGTCCTCGTAATTTTGAATCAGGTACCAAGCAGAAGAAGCCACAAAGACCCATAGACTTGTCCTGCCACCCTCAGATATATTGATTCAGAACTTGGAGGACATCGTGATCAAGAGCATATTTTACGTGTCCCAGATACCTTTAACAAACACGGCGGATATTAGGCCGGTTAGGGCTCCGAACCTGCAACCGTCCAGTTACGAGAGAGTTGCCTTTGTCGACCAACCCGAACGAGAAATTTAGCACACTCACAGACACTTCAGAATCGAAAGATTAGAGGCACTGCAAGGTATTTAGAATGGCTCACATATCAAAGCTATGTGGAAAACAACAAGCTGATTGATTCAAAGTAATTAATCTGTACCTTGACTTTGACTAAAAAACACAGCAAATAATCAATTTTACACTCGGCCAGAGCATAAGAATGAAATTGGCTAGAGGTGACTCAGTTGCGCCATCTATTAAGGCCAAGGGGAATTAACTTCAAACAGTAAAGTTGAAAAATAAATGTAGAAACAATAAACACTATGCAGAAATAATAACTCTAGGTACAAAAATTAAGCATAAAATGACAAACAGGTATTTTTATTTTATTTTTAAAAAATTGAAATGAGATGAAATGAATGTTTTTGTAAATCTGAGAGATTAACTGCTGTTAACCATTAATTGCTGTTAACCATACCTACTGGTCATAGTCAAGTTTCCAGTCTAATTATCCCCTAATTAGACAACGCGTTGGTTACTCATAATTTTTTATGAGAACGTTCTCACCTCCTCGTTTCCTTGTGAGCTGGAGTGTATTAAATTTTTGTTTGGATTACTTTTTGCCTAGAGGCCTAAATTGATGTTTTGATCTGTCTTACGTTCGGAGGTTAAAGTGAAGACTTTCCACTTCGCTAGGTACTCTGTTAAACCCAATTACCTTGACCTTGAAATCTAAGAGATTCACCCGAAATCGGGAGAAGCAATCAAATTTCACGGATTCGTCCTTCAGAATTTCAGAAGTAGACCAATGATGGCTTAAAAGATAGAGAGTAGAACAAAAACATGAAGTGTGGCCGGAAATTCATTAATTTTTTTCTTACATTTTTCAAAACATTGGATTTGAGTGAATAATTATTAATTATTACTTTGAGAAATTTTTCTGAAATTGGACTTTTATAAACAATTGAAACATTAGAACATTTTTGTTTTCATTTAATTCTTGTTAATGGTATAATTTTGTAGTGTGCTGTTGCATGGTATAATTTTATAGTTTTACGTGGTATAATTTTGTTAAAAATCTGCTTTAAAGAAATATTTCTTTCTCTTGAAATCTTCATATACGTTTCTAAACCATCAAACTTTTTTACATCTTTTGTCAAATATATAAAGAATATTAAAGAATACATTTTATTTAAAATAAAATTTTTATTAATTGAATATTGTTAATTGAGCAATATATTTCGTTTAATATATAGATGAAAATTAAAAAGAATTTTAATAAAAATAGAATATCGGGCTACAAAAAATTTTGTATAAGCCATTACAAAATGATACATCTAGCAACAGAACAGACGTAAAAAATTATAATAAACAGAAATCTCCTATTAAAAAAATAAATATAAGTATAAAATATGTGGTCAAGCTATTAAGATCTTCTAAAATATAACCCTTTGTATCAAAAAACCGTTGAATATAACACACTCTCTCTCTCTCAGAGGTTAAAATATTGTTTTTTAACAGGTAAAAAATTATTTCAAAACAATTAAAACATGAAAATGAAAATTTACAAGCAAAAAAGGGCATTTTCTAAAAACAAAAAAAAATCTACATATTTCCATATTGAACAGCCTACGAATTTAGTTCATTTAGTTTGAATACCACGGATGATGTATTATCCTTCTAAAATTTAAGTAAAAATGAAGAAATGGGAACTAAACGGATTTACAGACGAAGGACAAAATAATACAAACACCTGTGAAAAAATATGATGTATTTCACACTTGCAGTACAGCCGCTCCATCTGCAACAGAAGTTTGCCACCTAGTGAGCGTGAAGAGGAAGGTATCAGTTTCTCAACACGAAAGAGGGTAAATCAAAGTCTTCAAAGCACAACAGTGGCCGAAAGGGATAAACGGGTCTTGAAGCGCATAGCATCCCGAAAGCACAAGCAATTGTTATCCAAGATAATATCCGAAATGAACAGTCGTCTCCTACACTGTTTTAACCAGAGTGGCAATTCGTAAACCCTCGTTGATAGCAACTATTGCTTTAATGTGCCGCCAGGGGTGCAGAGATCTCAAAGGCTGGTCTCCAGAGCAGTGGCAACAGGTAATATGGTTAGATAAATCATCATTCACCCTATTTCAGACGACCGAACGCGTTTAGGTCTGGAGAACGCCCGGAGAAGCGTTTTATCCATAATTCCTCTTGCCAACTGTGAAGCATGGGGTGCGATATCTTAGAGCGATCTTGGGCCTCTTATTATTCTGCATGGGAGGATCAAATCCAATCACTAAGCATTCTAGGGGTTCATGTCCATCCTTTTGTCCAGACTGTATTCCCTGGAGAACAAATGCTTTTTCAAGACGATAACTCCCTTATTCACACTGTTAGGTGTGTTCAAGAATGGCTCGAAGAGCATGACGATGAAGTTGAACGTCTCGCCTGGCCCCCCTCAGTCTCCGGAGTTGAATATTATTGAATATTTATGAGAATATTTGGAGTCCAAACTTCGTTCCCGATTTTCACCTCCATCCGGACTTTCTGATTAGAGACCGCTCTGCAGAAGGAATGCTTAATATTCCTTCAAATATTATCCAGGATATTTATGCATCTATCCCACGTCGCATTAAATCTGTACTTCAGTCAAAGGGGGGTCCAACCCTCTATTAATAAAGATTTTCCATTATTTCACAGGTGTTCGTAATATTTTGTCCTCCATCTACATATAAAACAGGTCAGTAATAAGTCAATTATATAGGATATTTCGTTTTAAATATATTTTAAACATTGATCGGAGGTATTTTTCTCACATTAGTTAATAATAGAACACAGTAAACTGTACTCAAATATTCTAAGTCCCTTCGCGTTTTAACAATATTTGCCAAAATATATATAATAAAATTCATCGTAAGAAAAAAAAAGGAATCACGGTCTGAAAGCTAAGGTCTTATACTGTACGGAAAGTTTATTTAGTTTTAATATCCCCCAGAAAATATAATTATTCTAAACCGTGAAGAAAATAAATAAAATTAATTAAACATTTTTATATAAAACAGATGATTAATAAATATATATAATTGAGGATATTTCGTATTAAATAAACAGTATATAATACTTTGAGGTATTTTTCTCTCATACGTTTAATAATAGTTAACTCGTATACACTACGCCGCTTCGCGTTTTAGCAATATTTGCATCTTATAAATGCCAAAACTCTTCCCATTCTACCAAAATAGTACAGAAGACATCGACTTTGAGCTTACTATGAATGATGACCAAGAGTCCCAGTCCATACCAGGAGAAACACCCCCAGACCATAATTCCACCTCAGCCGAATTTGACTGTTGGCACAATGCATTCTGACAGGAGACGTTCTCCAGGCAGATGTCAGACCCAGACCCTGCCGTCCGAACAGTAAAGGGTGAACCTTGATTCGTCACTCCAAAGAACCCGTTTCCACTGATCTACTTTCCAATTTCGATGTTCTTTGCACCACATTAACCGAGCAGCGAGGTTGGACTTTTTGATCAAAGGCTTATGGGCAGCAGCACGAAAATAAAAACCAACCAGATGTGCTTCCTTACAGATGGTATTCATTGAAACAATATTCCCAGATGCCTGTTGAAACTCCTCGCGGATGAGGGCCATCGGATGGGTGCGGTTCTTCCGAATTTCTCTGGACAGCACTCGTCGGTCTCTATCTACCAGTTTCGTTGGTCTGCCGACTCTGGGCACATTCCGACAATCACCGCTCACCTTCCACTTCTTAATCACATAGGCCACGTCGAATTTGGGTACTTCAGATCGCTAAATATATCCCTTAAGGATCGGCCACATTTGTGATACCCGATAATTATACCTTTCTCGAAATCAGAGAGCTTCGAACTGAGCGGCATCTTGCATGCGACTAATGCCGATGCTGTTTTCTACACGATGTATACCGGTGGAGGTCGTGACGTACATCAGGACCGCAGATATCGTCATTTCCATAGGTGTCCAAATACTTGACAGTGTATAAAATATTTCGTGTTAAATATAATTTATACATTACTTTAAGGTATTTTCCCCACTGTTTAATAACTGAAAATTTTACTTATATGCTAAGCAGCTTCACGTTTTAGTAATATTTGTCTCTCATAGATAAGAAAATTCTCCACATTCTCCAGAAGAAAAAAAAGAGAAGTTTGAGCTGAAAGTAAGATCTTGAACCTTTTTATATTTTTGGTAGTGTTTGGGATTCTCTTCATATATATACTAGAATAATAATGTACCTTTTCTTAACACTGAGAAAATCAACACATGTTGCTCCGGGAATAGCAGGAACGTATCACTTATACGCTGCAATAAATTAGTTAATTTTTCTTGTTCACTTGGAAGTGACAAAGGAGTGATTATTTTTGTAAAAGAATATTTCATGAAAACTGCCGTAATTCATTCTATTTTTCCCTTTGGAAGATTTCTTTTGAATTTCAGGCTACCACATCTCGGCCTCCTGACTCTGGTCTGCGCCCTCGCAGCCATCGTCGTCTGTTTGTTGGAAAATGCGCTGGAAAAAAAAAGAAAGGAAAACACAAAAAGAGAAAGAAAGGAACAAAACATAAAGTTGACAAACTATATACAGATAAGATGAAAAAAAAAATAAAGTCGTTAGTCCTTGCAAAGTCAAAATCAAAAAGAGTCATTGTCCGGGGAAATGTCGTAATTAGGAAGAGTCAATTGTGTTGGCCCACGGCTTGATGTAGTCGGCTGCTGAACTGGTCATGTTAGGGCCTTCGTGGCTGCCAATCTTTTCAACATCGTAACGATCGTTGTTCTTGATCTTGGTGATCTTGTAAGGTCCGAGAAATTTTGGTTTCAGCTTGAGACCCGTACCGAATTGTGTTCTTTGAATAGCGACCATGTCTCCGACTTTGTACTTTCTTGCCGCTTTTCTGCGACGATTGTACTGCAGGCGGTTTTCTTCTTGTATTTTGGCTATGTTCTTCTTTGCTTCGTCTCTCATCAGTTCTCCGTCTTCCTGTAGGTTCTTTATGTATTCTTCTTCGAGCAAGTTCTTAATTCGTAGGTCTTCAGGGTTTCTCATCTTCACACCAGTCATTAATTCAAAGGGTGTAAATTTGGTGCTACGGCTGGTGGTACTATTAATCATTCTTTGGACGTCGGGGACAAATTTGTACCATTTAGTAGGCTCATTTATTGCTAATTTAGCCAAAACTGGTATTATGGTGTTGTGTAGACGTTCGATCTGACCATTGCTTCGCGGTATTCCAGTTGTAATTTTGATATGTTCGATATGTTGTTCTTCACAATACTGTTCAAAATCTTTACTTGTAAAAGCGGATCCTCGGTCTGAGACAATGCGAGCTGGGTTTCCAAAAATATTTTGCTGAAATTGTAGTTTTGAAATAGCTTCTTGTGTCGAAGTAGTTTTTACAGGATATATCCAAGTAAATTTTGTGAATGCGTCAATGATAGTAAATAAATGTTGGTACTTTTTATTGGTTGATGGTAAGGGTCCTAAAAAATCAATATGGTAGGTGGAAAGAGGTATCGATTCTTTGGGAATTGGATTTAGAAATCCTTCTCCTTTTCCTCGTTTTCTATTACAAAGTATGCAGTCGATGCAATTATTAATTACTTTCTCAATTTTCTGTCGGGCTTTAGGGATGAAATAATTTAAATTTAAGACTTCTTCGGTTTTTGAAACAGCAAAATGTCCTTTCTTGTGTATCTCTTTAATGATATCGAATTGCATTGCTTCTGGGATAACTAAAAGTTCTCGACCGTCTTTAAATTTGTACAGTACTCCTTGTTTAACTAAATAATCACTATCTTGATTTTTGTCAATCATGTCTTTAATTGCTTGAAGGTGTTCATCATCGTTTTGTGCAACAACAATTTTTTGTGTGATTGAATCGTCTGATCGTGTTGTAACTAATGCTACGTTTCTACTAAGCGCGTCTACGTGTTTCATTTTCGTTCCTGATCTATGTTCTATTGTGTAATCAAAGTCTTCGATCAACATGGCCCATCTAGCAATTTTTGGAGTTAGGTCTTTTTTATCTAAAGTTTTTTTGGAATGCACTACAATCGGTTACAATTTTGAATTTAGAGCCTAACAGATAATGCCTGAATTTTTTAACTGCTTCTATAACAGCAAGAGCCTCTAATTCGTAACTGCACAGTTTTTCCTGCTGCAACGTTGTTTTTTTGCTCATGTACTCGACAAGATAATATTTACCGTCGTGTGACAACTGAAGTAATACAGCCCCGAATCCTTTACTGCTTGCGTCAGTGTGCAACTCTAATGGAGATCCTTGTTTAAATGTGCGTAAAAGTGGGTTGTTAGAGAGAATTTCTTTTAATCTACAAAATGCCTCTCGTTGTTCTAATCCAAATTTAAATTCTGTATCGTTCCGGAGTAAGTCACTAAGGGGTTTAGCAATTTCGGCATATCCAGGAATAAACTTTCGAAAATATCCCATGAGTCCTAGGAAACTCTGTACTTGTTTGCAATTATTTGGCTGGGGAAAATTTCGAACTGCTTTGGTCTTAGAAGGAGATGGTTGAATTGTTCCGTTTTCTAAAACATGTCCTAAAAATTCAATCTTACGTTTTAAGAACTGGCACTTTTTAAAATTAATCTGTAATCCATACTCCGAAGCTCTAGTAAATACTTTATGTAATTTTTCTAAACATTCGTTCTCATCTTTTGCGGGTATTATCAAATCGTCCATGTAAATAAGTAAAGTTCCATCTTTTAATAATTCTCGAAAGACGGTGTATATGTATCTTTGGAACATACTTGGACTGTTGCATAAGCCAAAAGGTACTTTCAGAAATTCATAAATACCATTATGCGTCACGAACGCTGTGTACTTAGTGCTATTCTCATCTATGTCTACGTGGAAAAACCCATTTTTGAGATCTAATGTACTGAACACTTTAGCGTGTTCCAAACGGTCTAGAATATCAGATATCAGTGGCAGAGGGAATTTATCTTTTACAATTTTCTTATTTAATTTTCTATAATCAATACAAAGCCTGTAGGAGTTATCTTTCTTTTTACACAACACTACCGGAGCAGCATAATCCGAACTACTCTCTTTAATTATATCATCGTTGAGCCATTGTTCAATCTGAGCGTCAATGATTTTCTGTTCCTTAAAAGCGAATCTACGCGGATTTTGAGAGATTGGTATATCGTCATTCAACACTATTTTCATTTTTAAATCAAGTGTTTTGGTTTTAACTGCCTTATATCCCTTAATCAAATCGAATAATTTATTCTTTATCATAGTGTCAGCAACATGTGATAAGTCTAACTCATCTATATTTATTGCATTCGCTAAACAAAACAAGAATTCATTTCCTCCTCTTGCTGACGCCAGCACAAGCTCAGAGTCCAGACATAGCGGAGCAGGTGTTTCCGTTATTTTTTCGTTAGTTGAAACTCTGTGGTTAATCTTAGTGTAACTGACAAAAAATGAATTCCTTTTTCCCAAGACTTCAACGCCCTTTTCATTAATTGAAATATTTAGTTTATTAATCACATCCGTCCCAATAATTACTTCATGACATAATTTTCTGAGAACATAAATATCAGTTTCAATTACACATTTATCAAAGGATATTTCGGAATGAAAGAACCCAATAGGTGAAACTTCTTCACTTCCGATTCCCGTCAAAAATATATTACTGAAAGTTAACTTAGGTGATCCAATTTTAACATAGAAATCGTAACTCATTAATGAAAGTTCTGATCCTGAATCACACAGTACACTTACATTTACACCTTGAACTTCAGCTTTCATTTCGATTCTGTTACAGCCATTTATTGTTTTTGAAATTAGAGATTCTTTCTTTTCGTCACACATATTAGAGGTATGTCCAAATTTTGAACATTTAAAACATTTGGGACCCTCTTTTTTATTTACACAATCTGAAGATTTATGACCAAATAAATTACAATTATAACAGCGCATCTTTGGCTTATCATTTCTTGAACCATTACTATAATTAAATTTCATTCTTGACTTAAAATCATTATTCCGAGCACGGATAATTGATGCTGATTTCCCGGAATCTTTATTCAGTAATTCCTTATTAATATTTTCAACTGTATGGGCGTTTACATTGGTTCCCTTTCTGAAATTATGTCTCGCGGTTTCGTATTCATCCAATTTATTTACTAATTCATCGATATTTTTAATCTTGGCCAAGTCATCTAAAAAATGTTCACGAGCATCAGGAGGTATTCGCTGTTTTATTTGATCTGTGACCAAAAGTTCCTTTAAGTTTTCAAAAGTTTCGACTTCTAAACCAATAATCAATTCTTCGAAAATAATTTTTGAGCTCAAAAGCGAAATCGCGCCATGAGGCGGACGATTGTTTCTTGTGATGAACAAATTTTTGTCTAAATTGTTCAGGGGTCAACTTAAAGCGTTTCAAAAGCAACTTTTTAATGTGATCATACTCATTAGCCGACGGATCGGGTTCTCGGGCAATAATGCTTACAATTTCTAATGGAAGCAACGGGAGTAAATGCGTAACCCAATCTTCTTTAGGAATTTCGATTCGACTGATTTGCCTTTCAAATAATTTCAAATAAACACTTATGTCACCGGACATATCATAACGTGTCATTAGTTTCAACAAATTCTGTTTTTTTAAACCGGGAGGCGAAACCGAAACATCGCTAATTTTTTTAGTATTTAACTCCAATTCAAGTTTTTTGAGTTCAAATTCACGATTTGCTTCTGCTTCCTCTTTTCTTAATTTTTCTTTTTCTTGTCTTTCAACAGTAATAATATCTAATCGATCTTTACAAAAGTTCTCATCATAAGTTTTGGAACCGGTAATGATTTTAATTAAATCAGCGACTTTAGCATCATCTGCAGCATCTAGTCCTAGCTCATCAATTAAAGTTAGCAAATCAATTTTACGTGCTCTCGACAAAAATGCCATCTCTATTTACTTATTCAAAAACGAAAGCAAAATGTTTTGTACTCACAGAACTGCCGGTCTTCTTTCAAGACGCAAAATCCACTTCATGGAACATCCATATCAAGCAAAATTCCACATCATATCACGGAAAATCCAGATCCCGGCCGAGCCCCCAAAATTGTGGGAGGTTTATTCCCACGGTGAAAAGATGCTCCAAAGCTTAACAAACACTAACTTATTTAATTAAAACTATTTACAACTTATGTACAAATTATATGGTGTCTAGGGAAGGAGAGTTGACATCGGTGCCCGTCTGGCATAACATAAGCGCCCGTCTTGGCGATCAGTCGGTAGTGCCGTCTGCACTCGGTACCGTCCAGCTTAAGTCTGTCAATCTCGGCGTTCCACTCGGGAGGGTTGTTGCCATACCATAGAAGTTAAAAGTTCGTTTGCTCTAAGCGCGCATCAAATCTGGTGTTCGATGTCATCCAGGCTACTACATATATATATATATATATATATATATATATATATATATATATATATATATATATATATATATATATATATATATATATATATATATATATATAATACTTCCAAGCACACTTATACAGGTTAAAATTGTTATTTAATATAAGATTTACAATATCCTTTAAATGATTAAAGCAGTATAATTTCTCGTTTATGGAGTTTTCCCCATGAAAAGTTGTTATTAGTCCTTGGTAAACTACTTAAGTGGGTTCCACAATATATAAAAGAAAAAATATATCTAATTTTAATCCTCACCAGTTATTTTATTTCAGTCATCTTTATATATAAAAAGAAAATTAATAATCAGTGATTTTAATGTTAGGGTTCTATGACTCGTGTTCTAACCTCCTGTGCGTAGGGCCAGAGGTTTTTTTTTTATCAAAGATGATGAAGTAACACGTTGTGCATTATATCCGGACAAAAAGGTGCATCACTTGTTTCTTGCATTTTTTAGTTAGTGTCTCATTCTGAAAATTTAGTTCATTAATGCCCTTTCAATTTGTAAATATTTACTGTTTTTTTAGAGTTTTTTACGTATAACACTTTCTTGTCATTTTTATCTACGTAGAATTTATTTCATAAGATACGCAAGTTAATTCTGACGTATTCCTGCTAAGGACGAGACAAAAGGAGTGTCCATAGGCTCCGCCCCCCACATTTTCTAAATTATAAAATTTTTCGATTTTAAAAAATTAATGATGCAAGTTCTAATTGTTGAATTTTAATACTTCTCATAATTTTAAACATTTTTGCTTTCGGTTTTTTTCTCACTTCAAATAGGTTACTTATCGCACCTTTCACTAGAGTAAGATTATGCAACTTTTGGTAATGCTTATTTGCTTTGTAAGCACACTGTTGTAAGTTCAGCCTGGATTTCTCATTTTATTCTTTTCCAACTCTCAAAATCAAAATTACCCCTGCGGAAGTTGGGTGTACGATGAATACGATAATATACACCATCTCCGACAATTAGATACACTTGGTCATTAGTGAAGAAGGTTAACACTATAAATTACAACTTAACAAACATTTAATAAGAAATAAAGATAAGCGTGCACGAAGGATCGTGCTACAGATAGAACTGCATACGGTACACTAGATCACCGTAACAAAGCGGGGTGATTCCTTTACAAGTGAAAGTCAGTTACGGTTGCCGCACCGAGATTCCAGTCAAGCTGCAACCGTGCATTATAATTCTGTCAGGTCAGGAGTTGCGATATGCGGTGATGTAATTGTTCATAGACACCGCAGTACCCCCTTCCCAGTGTTAACGTTACATATCATAGTCTTTTAGGTGTACTGGAAAGTGCACACGGCGTCCAGATCGGGTACGTCGGTCTCGGTCAGATGTTGTCGTCGTGGGAGGTGAGTCTTCTGTGTTTGGTCCGCTGCTCGATTGTGATAGTGCCTGTTGACAGCTGGGGAGCATCGATGGCTCTTGCTCGCACAAGATGTAGGCTGGTTTCACTCTGTCCACTGAGATAAAAAACTCTTTGTTGTTTTGAAGTATTTTAAACACTTTGTCCGTTTTGTCAAGAACCGGGAACGGCCCGTCGTAATGTGGTTTCAGCGGAGGTTGCACGGCGTCATGCCGTACGAAAACGTGAGTGCATTTGTTCAGGTCCTGTGGAATGAAAGTTCTGTCCCGAGTACCATGATTGCTGGTTTTGGGTGGTGAAAATGTGCTCATCATGTCTCTCAGATGGTTTACAAAGTCTGTAGCGTTGACATCTGTCTTGCTGGGAGCGAAAAATTCACCCGGCAACCTCAAAGGAGTGCCATACACTAGTTCAGCGGTGGATGCTTTGATGGTTTCCCGAAACACGGCGCGTAAACCCAGTAGTACTGTGGGTAGGGCCTCCGTCCAACGGTCAGTGAATCGAGGATCCATTAGCTTGGCTTTAAGGGCAGCTTTCATGGTCCTATGCCAGTTTTCCACTAAGCCATTAGACTGGGGGTGGTAGGCAGTGGTATGGATGTGTTCAACCCCTAACAGTTGTGTGAGTTTGCGAAATAAGTGGGATTCAAATTGCCTACCTTGATCAGAGGTCACCACACGGGGGACACCAAAACGGGCTATCCAATTAGAGTAAAAGTTCGTAGCTACTGTCTCTGCTGTTATATTAGAAATCGGACAAGCCTCAACCCAACGCGTGTATCTGTCAATCATGGTTAAACAGTGTGTGTACCCTTGGGAGGGCGGGAGCGATCCGACGAGATCGATGTGTATGTGGTCGAATCTTTTATCTGATACCTGTATTTTGCCCGCTGGACTGGTAGTATGTCTGTGAATATTTGCTCTTTGACACGAGATGCATGCGCGTGTCCAAGTTCTTACATCTTTCTGTATGTTAGGCCACACAAAACGAGATGTCAAGAGTTTTACTGTCGTTTTCACACCTGGGTGGGCTAAATTATGTAAAGTGTCGAATGCAATTTTTCGAAATTCCGGTGGGAGATATGGGCGGACTTTTTTAGTGGAAGTATCGCATAAAAGTTGTACTTCGGTCTCAGGTAAAATCATATTTTGGAATTTTAAGTCTGTGTTCGATTGAAGTAGCTCCTGTAATTCGGTATAGGTACTTTGAGCATGTGCCACATCAGCGTAATTCAATACGGTCGGAAGTTCCAGCGCCTCAATTCTTGATAACATATCGGCAGGTGCATTATCGGCACCTTTAACATACCGAATATCAGTGCTAAATTGTCCGATTAGGTCTAAATGTCTTAACTGACGGGGAGTGCACTTATCGGGTTTCTGTCGAAAAGCAAATGTTAGAGGTCTATGATCTGTAAATATAATGAAATGTCGACCATCTAACATGTGTTTAAAGTGCTTTATAGCCGCGAATATTGCATAAAGCTCCCTATCAAATGTCGACCATTTCTTTTGAGCCGGGGACAGTTTAACTGAAAAAAATGCGAGCGGTTCGAACGTCGTTATGTGTGCTGTTTTTTTACATTGGTTTAGAGCAGCCCCAACCGCTACATCACTGGCATCACAGAAAAGCATTAATTGAGCCTGGGGATCGGGATGGGCCAGCATAGCAGCGTTTGCTAACTGTTGTTTACATTGTTCGAATGAGGCAATTTGATCTTTATTCCACTCGAGTATGGTTGTTATTTTGTTTTTATGACCTTTAAGTATGTCATTTAATGGAGCCTGCATATGGGCGGCTTGTTTGATATTCCGTCTGTAATAATTTAACAAACCTAAAAAACGTTGAAGTTCTTTTATCGTCTTCGGTAAAGGGCAATCTAAAATAGGTTTAACTTTGTCAGAAAGAGGTTTAATCCCATCTTTACTGACAGAATATCCCAGAAAAGAAAGTTCGGGAACTCCAAATACACACTTATCTAAATGTATACGAATATTACGCTCAAGAAATCAGCTGTGTGTGTTACGCTCAAGAACCATTTCCAGATGTCGTTTGTGTTCTGATTCGGAGCTGTTTGCAAGTAGTATGTCATCTAGATAAGCGAATGTGAAATCAAATCCACGCAAGACTTCGTCAATGAATCTCTGAAAAGTCTGAGCTGCACCAGCTAAACCGAAAGGGGTAAACAAGAATTCAAATGAGCCAAAAGGTGTTGTGATGGCTGTTTTCTGAACGTCGTCTGGGTGGACGGGGATTTGGTGGTAAGCCCTGACTAAGTCTATTTTCGAGAAAATTACTTTATTATGTAAATTATTCGAAAAATCCTGAATATGGGGTAGCGGATACCTATCTGGAATTGTGATTCTGTTAAGGGCTCTGTAGTCGCCCGTTGGTCGGAAATCAGTACCTGATGGTTTGGGTACTAAATGTAGTGGAGATGACCAATTTGACGTGATAGGTCTACATATGCCCTGCTCTAACATATATTCAAACTCTTTTTTGGCAATTGATAATTTTGTAGTATGTAACCTGCGCGGCTTTGCAACAACAGGCTGCCCGTTAGTTATAATACGGTGTGTTGTATTATGTTTAATTACTCGATTAGAAGGGTATGGACGAATCACCTCGTTGTACTTTTCCAAAATTTGACTGTATACGGAAGTACCAGCAATTAAAGTTACACGAGATACATCGCTAACGGTTTTACCGGTTGTAATTAAGTTAGTAAGGCCATCTCTAAGACAAGCATGCTTCAAGTCAATAAGTAAGCCGAAATGTTTTAGGAAATCTGCACCGATTATGGGTTTAGTCACATTGGCGATTACGAAATGCCAAGAAAACTTTCTGCGAAAATTTAAGCTTAGGGTAAGTAATTTAATACCATAAGTTTTAATTGGAGAGCCGCTAGCTGAATAAAGCGTAACATTGCTATTGTTGGTTTTTAGCGACTTGCATTTTGAAGCGCGGTATGACACAGACATCACTACCACTGTCCACGAGATAGGTTAGATTTGTAATTGGGTCTGACACGAAAAGGCGGCTTTTGTTACTCATTTTGAAATCGCATTCCGCCAGACTCTGCGATTTCGTTACTCGTTTCCCGATTTTGCGAAAGAACAAGGAGATCTGCAACGTTTGGCAGCAGTACCGAATTTAAAATGATACCAGCACTGAGTGTATGCTTCTGTATTTTTCAGGGTTTGAGAACGTTGGCGGTGGGGGGGAAATTTGTTTCGTCGGTCACGTGATTTGTGTTCGCGACTTTGAGATAAACGTTGTACCTGTTTGCTAAGTTCTGAGATTTGTGATCGTAATTCACTCAATTCAGAAAATGAATTTTGGGGGGGACTGAATTTCCTCCACCCTCGCGTCTGTAGTATCATGTATATTATCAGCCATTATAGCTAGCTTGTCGAGTTTATCATCAGAAACTGAAAGTATAGCCTGAGATTGTAATGGTAGACGTTGCAACCAAAGCGTTTTTAGAAAATCCTCTCCCAGGGTTTTGCCTGCTAGCTGCCTCATCTTGCGTAGCAATTAAGAAGGCTAGTCGTCACCCAAAACTAATTCCGAAACGACAGCTTTAATCCGTCTTTGCTCTGAATCTGAGAATTCTTCTACGAGTCGAGATTTAAGAGTCTCATATTTGTCATTTTCGGGAGGCGTGAGCACGATATCACTAACGTAATTTAGAATATCTGAAGTTAAAGCGGAAATCACGCAATAGTATGTAGTAGCGCCCTGGGTAATTCTTGAAACCATAAATTGTGCTTCGATGTTTGCAAACCACAACACGGGATGTTTATCCCAAAATGGGGGTAATTTTAAGCCTACTTTAGCCACATCTACCTCTGCTTGTACCCCGTCATTCGACATAATAAAAAATAATGTGAAAAACTAGCGACCACAAAATATTAGAACAAATAAGGAGGTCCTACCTTTTCTGAAGATACTACTGATAATCCAGAGTTGTGAATTCCGTTGGCGTGTGGAGAACTTGAAATCGAAATCGAAAGTATTCACTAATTTATATCCAAGGAAACATCTTCTCACTACGTGGGACACACTTTCCATCCGGCCATCGTCGATGAAGAAAACAGAAGCACTTATATGAAGAATAAAACGAACAGATATTTTGGTTTCGTTTCGTAACTGCTCAACCACGTGCAAAAAATTTTCCGCTGGTCACCAGGGCGGAAGTTGGGTGTACGATGAATACGATAATATACACCATCTCCGACAATTAGATACACGTGGTCATTAGTGAAGAAGGTTGACACTATAAATTACAACTTAACAAACATTTAATAAGAAATAAAGATAAGCGTGCACGAAGGATCGTGCTACAGATAGAACTGCATACGGTACACTAGATCACCGTAACAAAGCGGGGTGATTCCTTTACAAGTGAAAGTCAGTTACGGTTGCCGCACCGAGATTCCAGTCAAGCTGCAACCGTGCATTATAATTCTGTCAGGTCAGGAGTTGCGATATGCGGTGATGTAATTATTCATAGGCACCACACCCCTTTATTCCATAGAAGTCACTGTATATATTTAATTATATATTATCATTAATTTTATTAAGTATATATTTACGTGCAACTTTTGGTATTGCTTAATTGATTTGAGCAGTGTAATTTCTTGTTTATGGAGTTTTCTATATTAAAAGTTTTTATAACTTAATCCTTGGTAAGCTTCTTAAGCTGGATCCACTATGTATAACATGAGAAAAAATATATTTAATTTTAATCCTCACGGGTTATTTTATTTTAGTCATGCGTTTCTGAGCATTGGGATTCTCCCTCTGACTCCGATCATTGCAAGTCCTACGGACGTCCCTAATTTTTAGATTTTTTGCTCTTACGCCCCTCTAACTTTTTGTACACACTGAATATTAGGCCCCTCCCCTCCATAATTTTACTCTAGAGGAAAACTATAAAAATTTTTTAATTCTAAATAGTAGATCAAGAAAAGTTAGTCAATATGTGTAAAAATAATGAGGTGTCTTAGGCTCCTCCTACTAGCAACTGCATAAATTCTATTGGTCGTTTGCCAGGATCCGATTTACGTTCCTGTGCACACTTTTCTACGTTTTAATATTATTTTCACTACTTTTACTCTTATTTACTCTCATTTAACAGCATTTATTCACATTTTAATCTTATTTAGTCACTATTTATTCTCATTTAATATCATTTTATTCAATTTTTAACCACTATTTTTTACAATTTTTATATATAATCAACTCAATGCTCTTAATATAAATCTTAATTATTATTTATCTATCATT
Source organism: Pardosa pseudoannulata (assembly GCA_032207245.1). NCBI lineage: Eukaryota > Metazoa > Arthropoda > Arachnida > Araneae > Lycosidae > Pardosa > Pardosa pseudoannulata. The sequence goes on from CM063506.1 coordinate 42,569,492, forward strand.
CTGAACTGGCATCTTGATATTTTACATAGCCGAATGAACCGATCCCTCTCAGAACTTTTCATCTTAATAACAGCACATATGCCCTGCCGGGCCAGGTGCTCCAATAAATACCGTGCAATGGAAACGCCATTCATTATATCGATCTATGAAGTTACCTAAATCTTGATTAAACCTCTAGTTCATAGTTACTAGAGGTGTAATTCTAAAATGAAATATGTTCCAAACGACGCTGTTACACATTGTGAAATTATTCCGAACATGATTTCTTTAGTAATAGTCGCTCTCTATATCTCACCATGAAAAATTTGTTTATCATTGCCCTCTCATGTTGTAAATATGATTTTAGAGATTTTCACGTTTAACATTTTCTTGTCATTTTTTATCTACGTAGAATTTATTTCATAAGATACACAAGTTAATTCTGACGTATTCCTGCTAAGGACGGGACAAAAGCTGTGTCCATAGGCTCCGCCCCCCCACACTTTCTAAATTATAAAATTTTTCGACTTTTAAAAAAATAATGATTCAAGTTCTAATTGTTGAATTTTAACACTTCGCATAATTTTGAACATTTTTGCTTTCTGTTTTTTTCTCACTTCTAATAGGTCACTTATAGCACCTTGCACTACAGTCAGATTGTGCAACTTTTGGTATTGCTTATTCGCTTTGTAAGCACACTGTTGTAAATTCAGGCTGGATTTCTGACTTTATTCTATCGCGTACTGGTACGATATTAAATTAATTTTAAGCTTAGTTTGAGCTATATTTATATTCTTACTCATTAATCAGGCATAATAATTCAATTAAAAGAAACGAAACATTTTCCAGTCTACTTAGAACAACAACTTTTATTCCATCATAATTTTTTATAAAAACTTTAACAGCAAAACCAAAACTTGCAAACGATAAACTTGTTACAAACTGCAAACGATTTTTAAACGAAAAACAAATCATTGAGTCTGTGCTACTACATCATTCCCTCCCCAGTAACAAAGTTACGATACTAATTAAATACATTAAAAGACAAATAAAATTAATAAATGTAAATTAAATACTACTATTTGTACAAACTAAAATTTACAAAATATAGTTCCGCAAGTATAGTTCTAAATATAGTCTTTATAACGAGAAGGCGGTTTTATTTCTCTACCTGAACGAGAAAGGTTGAACCGTAAATGCTTAGGCGATGAAGCTTCTTTTTGCAAATTTTGTGTCTGCGATGTCACTGGAGGAGTCTCTGCAAATTGTTGAACATTCTCCGTTGGATGTGTTGAATAGTTATTTTCATTGACTGGTAATAAGTAAGCAGGTTTTAATCGATCTAATGACACATTGACATTTTTGCCTTTTACTTCAATCGTGAAATATTTTTCATTTCGAGCAATTACAGGAAACGGTCCTTCATAAGGTGGTTCTAGGGGCTTTTTAACCCTATCAATGCGTATAAAAATGTGAGAGCAAGTTGTTAGATCTTTATGGACAAAAATTGGTTTGTACACATTGGTTCTTGCTATTCTTGGTCTTATTACTTCCATAAATTTCTGTAAATCTTTTGCAAAGGTTTCCGATGTTATGTCAGTAGTTGGTTCGCAAAAGAATTCTCCAGGAAGTCGTAGGCTTTGACCGTAGACCATTTGAGCTATTGTGAATTTCGAATCTTCTTGAATAGCGGTTCGTAATCCTAGAAGTACTGTTGGTAATGTGTCTACCCATGAGAGGTTGTTATGAGCTTTTAATGCTGCCTTAAGAGTTCTGTGCAATCTTTCTACTTTACCATTGCAGGAAGGATGGTACGCAGTAGTATGTTGAAGTTTAATTCCACATATTTTAGATAAAACTTGTAATGTCTCACATTTAAATTGTGTACCTCGATCTGTAATAAGTCGAGATGGTGTTCCAAAACGAGCAATCCAGTTGCTATAAAAACTTCTTGCGACTGTATCAGCTGAAATATTGTCTAAAGGAATTACTTCCATCCAGTTGGAAAATCTGTCAATACAAGTTAAGCAATAAATTTTTCCTTTAGAGGGAGGAAGAGGTCCAATCAGATCTATGTGAACTACAGAAAATCTTTCTGATGGAATTTCGTATTCACCCAACTTTGTTTTTGTATGCCTATTGATTTTAGATTTTTGGCAAGAAATACAAGCTCGAGTCCATAATTGAACGTCTTTTCTAATGTTCGGCCAAATAAATTTTGAAGTCATCATTTTAACAGTTGATTTTATTCCTGGATGTGATAATCCATGAATATGTTGGAAGATTTGTTGACGAAAAGATTGAGGAATATATGGTCGAATATTTTTGGTTGAAGTATCGCACCACAAAGATTTTCCAGAAGGTAATGGATATTGTTTAAAATTACATGGAGAATTCGTACGCAAATTTTGTAATTCTGTATCTTGATCTTGCAAATCAGCTATTTTATCATAATTTATTAATGAAACTTCATTCATTCTGGATAGAGTATCGGCTATTATATTGCTTTCTCCTTTAATATATTTAATATTAGTTGTAAATTGAGAAATGTATTGAAGTTGGCGGCATTGGCGGGGTGCGGCTTTGTCAAGTTTTTGATGGAAAGCAAATATAAGAGGTTTGTGATCTGTATAAATAACAAACGTTCTGCCTTCTAAATAGTGTTTGAAATGTTTGATTGAAAGATAAATGCCTAATAATTCTCTATCATAAGTGCTGTATTTTTGTTGAGTTAAACTTAACTTTTTTGAGTAAAATGCTATTGGCTTCCAAGTTGAATTTTCAAATTGTTGTAATACTGACCCTATTGCCATATCTGATGCATCTGTAAATAAAGACAGAGGTAAATCAGAATTGGGAAATGACAACAGGATAGTGTTTGCAAACTCTGCTTTGCATTTTTCAAACTGTTTTTCAGCATCTTCTGTCCATGAAATCTTACTTTTATCATTCTTTTTTGCTCCTTTTAGAAATTCGTGAAGCAGTGCTTGGTTCTTCGCTGCGTCTTTTAAATAACGACGATAAAAATTAATGAGTCCTAGGAAATTCCTCAATTGACGAATTGTTTCTGGTCGTTTATAATTTAGGATAACTTGTACTTTCTCTGGCAATGGACGAGAACCTTCAGGAGTAATTAAGTAGCCTAAAAATTCGACTTGGGAAACAGCAAAAACAGATTTAGAAATGTTAATTCTTAAACCATATTCATTTAATCTCTCTAATACTAAATTAAGGTGATTTTCATGTTCTTCCTCAGATTTAGAAGCTATGAGAATATCGTCTAAGTAAGGAAAAACAAAATTTAATCCTTGAAAAACTTGGTGGATAAATCTTTGAAATGTTGATGGGGCATTTTTTAAACCAAAACTCATTACATTAAATTCAAATAAACCAAAAGGTGTAATTATAGCAGTTTTACATTTGTCTTTTTCAGCTATGGGAATTTGGAAATACGCTTTTTGCAAATCTATTTTTGAGTAAACGTTTGTATCCTTCAATATGTGATGAAAATCCTCGATTCGTGGTATTGGATAGCGATCGGGTAGAGTCTGAGCATTTAAACGGCGATAATCTCCACATGGTCTAATTGAACCATCCTTTTTTGTAACTAGATGCAAAGGACTTGACCATTGGGATTTTGACATTCTTATAATATTGTTATCAAGCATGAATTTAAACTCTTCTTTGGCTATGGCTAGACGCTTAGGATCAAGTTGGCGAGCTTTGGAATAAACAGGTTGGCCAGTAGTCTCTATAAAATGTTCAACATCATGTTTTATTTTTGAAGGAAAAAAATTAGGCTTACAAGTTTCAGGATACTTTGAAAGAAGATTTGTAATTTTTAGAGTTTTGTTTAATGTACTGACGTTGTTACTATTTGAAATAGCGGTAATGTCACCCTGGATACTGAGTTGAGTTACCCTATCAATTAATCTTTTGTTTTTTATATCAATAAGTAAATTATATTTATGAAGAAAGTCAGCTCCTATTATACCTTTGTTTACTTCGGCAACTATAAATGGAAATTGAAATTCTCGACGTAATCCCAAATCCAGGCTTAAAATTTGTACACCATACGTTGAGATTTCAGAGCCATTAGCTGCAAACAGTTTGAGTTCATTCTTTTGTTTGTTTTTGGAGGTAGCTGGAATTATGCTCACATCGGCACCACTGTCGACGAGGAAGTGCAAATTTGATCTTCGATCATGAACGAATAAACGAAATTTGCGACAATCCTTGAAATCTGTAGTAGAGTTTGTCGCCAAGTCCACTACAGGTTTGAGTTTTCCTGATTATCTTGCGTTTTCTTTGTCCAACTACAAGGAGATTTACATTTTTCGGGGAAACATCTGGATCCAAATCGAAAATGGTAGTAGCATAATTTTCCATTGGGATCGAATTTTACACGTCGACCACTTCGAGATCGAGACCGATGACGAAAATTAGCATTCCTTATTTTTGTTCTAGCACCAGCACGCATATTTAATTCAGCCATTTGTTGTTCTAAATGTTTAATTCTATCAATTAATTCACTACTATAATTTTGAGTAGTAGTACTTGCGCTGCATATCTCTTGTTTAGAACTCATATCGTTGATTTTATCAGCCATAACAGCTAAACTATCAATATTTTCATTACTGACAACTAAAATATTTTTTATAGCTTCCGGTAATTTTCCTAGCCAAAGTGTTTTAATTAATTTTTCGGAAACATCAGAAGTGGCTATTGACTTCAATTTTTGCAACAGTTGGCTGGGTTTCATGTCGCCAAGTTCTATTCCAGTGATTAATTTTTGAATTCTTACACTTTCACTTTCCTTAAATAAATTTAAGAGTCTAAATTTTGAATCAGAATATTTAGTTTTACTGGTACTGCTAACTATGTCCCATACATTCTCGACATATTTTGGATCAAGTTGGGAAATTAAATAATTAAACTTCGTTTCCTCAGCTGTTATTCCGCTGATTTTGAATTGAGCTTCCACTTGGAAAAACCATATTTCTGGTTTATCAACCCAAAAAGGTGGTATTTTAACACTCACCTTGCATAATTCCTTGTCATCGTTGCTGACTTCACTGTTAACATCTGTATTTTCCGGTATAGAATCCTGCATTTTTGTCTTCTTATGACTTTCCGGGTCACCAAAAATATCGCGTACTGGTACGATATTAAATTAATTTTAAGCTTAGTTTGAGCTATATTTATATTCTTATTCATTAATCAGGCATAATAACTCAATTAAAAAAAACGAAACATTTTCCAGTCTACTTAGAACAACAACTTTTATTCCATCATCATTTTTTATAAAACTTAACAGCAAAACCAAAACTTGCAAACGATAAACTTGTTACAAACTGCAAACGATTTTTAAACGAAAAACAAATCATTGAGTCTGTGCTACTACAATTCTTTCCTACCTCTCAAAATCAAATTTGCCCCTATATTCCTCAGCAGCTACTGCTCGTATATTCACACTTCTTATTTAGCAAAAATTTTGAAAAAAACTTTGACTTTTGCTGTACGTATTATTATTTAAGTAAATATAAATGTGTGATATTATATGAATATAAATGGATTACTTTTCTCTTCTCACATGTCGCATTGCTTATCGTAAATATATAATATCATTATATACATATATATATATATATATATATATATATATATATATATATATATATATATATATATATATATATATATATATATATATATATATATATATATATATATATATATATATATATATATATATATATATATATATATATATATATATATATATATATATATATATATATAAGCAATAGAGGGCAAACGTTTTGAAGCAACTGAAGCACTTAGAGTGCTTGGCAGAAAAAATTCAGATTTATAATGCATTTTTTTTTATAATTTTTACTTGATATTGAAGATTTTTTTATTTTCTCTTCGCTACAATAAAATAAATGAATTTCGAATGTAGGAACTAATTTTTATATTGAGATAGATAGTTAGATATTGAAGTTATTAACTTATTAGTAGTGTTTAAACATAGAGTATCGATCTAAAAATTGGCAGTAATACAATATGCTATATGTACAGAAATATTTTTAAGTTTTTGAGCTTAGTTTTTTAGTACTTGATTCCAGATCTCATGCATTGATTTTATCAATTTGTAGGACATTTGAAGACCTTGAACTTGTTGCATTTCTATTAGTTTTAATACTCTTACTGTCGTTTCAGGAATTAATTATTTAGCCAATGAAAAAACCATTGTTAATCACAGTTTAAAAGTATTTAATAAGAATGCAATTGCTAATTTTAAACCTAAAAATACTTCAAATTGTTTTCAAAACCTAAACAAGTGTATTAGCATTAGAACAATTGCATTTTTACGAAGATTAAACCGGGTCGAATTGAAGAATCCTGAACGACTTATACAAAGCATTTCCATTTTCCTTGAAATGCTTCTAGCAATACATACAATTTTTGTACCAAACACGGTTGTGAAGCTGCTACTAATTTAGCACCTCCCACAAAGCTTATGAAACATTGATCCCGCTGTGTCTTTCTAATAGAAACAAGAACATTGAAGAAAGCTTATTAATCCCCTACATAGATCTACTTCATAGCACCGCGTACGTAAAACCAGAGTTGGTGCAAAAGGGTTTAATAAAGTCTCCAAAAATAAAAGTTCGCACTGTTTTGTTAGAGCGAACCAAATATGAAATGAAAATGGAAAAATATATGCAGAATATTCTGTTTCACCCTTCTTTATTGAAAACAGAAATCTTCAGGTATCTGACAAATATCTTAATACATAGGGATTGCAGGGTCCAGCCTATCTGCTTTTAGCCTAGTAAAAAAACTTTTCACTAAGCTATGCACCATCGATAATGAAGAAATATTTAATATCCCTGATTACTATCCACGCGAACACCCTAGGCATTCTCTGGCAATTTCTGTGAGTCACCCTGACGTTAAAAAGCAGTTCAGTCGTTAAACAGAGTTTTGGTTTCTCTGTTCCCTGTTTTACTCCCTTCCCATCACGAACCAGGCAAAAGTGAAAATAATGTAACTTCTACGGACTGATAAATCAATCTTACTCAAGCTAAAATGGCGCATAACTAGTTACCACTTAAACAAGTAATTTCTGAAAAATATTGTTCGTAATTTATGTTTATTTAAGTTTTATTTTATTAATTTTCAGTCTATTTTATTTCCTTTTTTTAATTTTTTTAAATTTTACTTTATTTATTTATTTAAAGTTCTGGTTTTAATTTATCACTCTCAAAGTTCTAATATTATATTCATTCCAAGTCCATTACTAGGGTTGAGAAGAGGTGAGAATAAAACTGAAGAAGTGAAAATTGATGAGATGTATTAAAATTCACCAGTCAGCACTTAAAAAGATTAAAATTTTTAAAGTGGATGCAGACGGAAGCTGAAGGGTGGTCATAAATCCTATGGGCTTGGAAAATAACAGGATCAAAATTAACGTGTTTAAAATTTGAAATAAGTTCTATGAAGTTGAAAAAAAAGGAACAAAAGTGAGAAATATTTACACAAGGAAAATGTAGTAAAAGAATTGAGTATATTTCGTTTACATATTATCTAGATACGAGGTACATCTAGAATTCGGTTTTACCCTCGAAGCGGATATTTCTTATCCACCTACATTCCACTCGACATATCTAACTCTTACTTTTTTATTTTATTTATTTATTTATTTATTTTTGGCGTATATCCTCTTCGACAATGAGTACTCAATCGAGAGGTTTTCTGAACCAGGAGAGTGCCTCACATTTCCTAAGTACTGGAATAAAGGCTTTAAAGGCGGTGTGGCAACTAGACCATATGGGCCGAGCCCGTCAATCCAGAGGTTTCTGTCAGTAAGCACAAAAATGGCAAAGAGCGAAAAATAAACACATAAAAGAGCAAAGAGATAGATGGGTGGATTCGTGAGTTCATAGCACAATAACTAGAGAGCAGAGAGTTTAGTTACCCTAAACTGTAACAGGATCACAGGATTCAGTGGTTACAGAACCTCCTGGGCCGAGCCCTCTGGTTCTGCAGTACTTGGGAGTTTGGCAAAACAACATATGCATTTATTTGGCTCGAACATGAAAATAAACTGTAAGGCTTTAAAGGCTTTAAAGGTGATGTGGCAACTGGACCCTATGGGCCGAGCCCTTCAATCCAGAGGCTTCTGTTAGTAAGCACAAAAATGACAACGAGCGAAAAATAAACACATAAAAGAGCAAAGAGATAGAAGGGTTGATTCGTGAGTTCACAGCACAATAACTAGAAAGTAGAGAGTTTAGGGATAGAAAAACATAAAATATTTTTGTGGCCAGTGACATCCGTACGAAAAAAAGCCGAAAATGTAGAATAATAGTGAACAAGATCGAAAAAAATAAAATTTTCGGAAAAAATAAAAATATATGTTTTAAAAATAAATAAGTTGTATTAAAAATCCGAAAAGAGCCTAAATAATAATAACTAAACATAAAAATAATTTTTATTAATTTAGATTAAGTTTTATAAATTTTTGTCTATTGAATAATAATGATCAGAAACGATAAAGTTAAAAATTTTGAAAAAATAAAAATATATGTTTTATAAATAAATAAATTGCACTAAAAATCCGAAAAGGGCCTAAATAATGATAAATAAACGTAAAAAACAATTTTTATTAATTTTGATTAAGTTTCAGAATTTTTGTCTTCGCCGGGGACAGAGCCGTACAACGAACAAGAGCGATGAACTAACGGTGGAGGCGGGATTAAACGACCATGCCACTCTTCTCCGACTGTGAATATCAAAAGGTATTTGTAAGACTGAGTTGACGGTGCATAAAAATAAACTGTAATAGAATTCATACATTATATTATAATGATGACTTTTATAAAACTACTGTTGAAGATTAATATCTAATGTATATTTTATCTATGTACATCTCTATTTATGTACAGTGACATCTGCTTAAAGAAATTTTCCATTGAAATGCTTAAGAAATTTTCCAATTGATAAAAACATTTTAATATATATATGTGTGTTTATGTGTGTAGGTATATATATATGTGAGTGTGTATGTATAAATGTATATATATACCGGGACATATGCTTTGTACCCCAGAGCCCTTGGTCTTGAAAACGGAGATGCGCACCATTGGCTATGGCCCTACTCGCTGGGCTTTAGTTTCTAGTTTACATACTCATACACATACCCAGCTAGCAACGTTACGTTGGGCCAACGTTGTACTGCATACGTTGGGCCAACGTTTATATGACATGTTGGCCAACGGTTGGTTAATGGTTGGCTAATGGTGGTTGTTTACATATTGCCAAAGCAATACTACGGTGGGCCAACGTAATACTACGCTGGGCCAACGGAATGCCAACGTTTATTATTTCTGTTTATTATTTTGCTATAGTGTTTAATATAGAATGGGCATGTGCTATTACTTTGAAATAAGCTGATGTTTTTATAACATGTCATTTTTAAATTTTGCAAGAGTTGAAAAATAGAAAATAGATATAAAAAAGAATGAGATAGGGTATTTTAGTCCACACCAGATATTTCATAAAATACTTACTCTGCTGCAATCCATTTATTCCTTTGAAATCTATATTAATTTTTTTCATGGTACAAACTCTTTCTTAAATAAGAAAAACTAAAATTTCCCCTTCTGAGAGCTAAAATAGATAACTGAAGAAAGTACAACACAACAGAGGTTAAACAATATATATATATATATATATATATATATATATATATATATATATATATATACATATATATATATATATATATATATATATATATATATATATATATATATATATACATATATATATATATATATATACATATATATATATATATATATATATATATAATATATATATATATATATATATATATATATATATATATATATATATATATTATATATACATATTTTTAGTCATTTTTCTTTTATTTACAATTTTTTTTAATTTAAATTTGGCCACCATTTCCATCTATCAAAGTTTTCTACATTTTCTCTGGATTCAATTTCATGGCATCTGAAAGACAAATAACTTGAAAAGTATATATTATAAAATGTTTTAATATTACCACAAACATTTCCTTTAATCCTTCTAGATTTTTAAAATGATTCAAAGATGATTGAATATGTAAAAAAATAAAGGCAAACATAATTACATCTAATAAATAAAATTAAGTTATAAAGTAAACAAGTTTCATAACAACTATGATAAAGTGAAATCCATAATGTTTACATATTATCATTATACAACTTTATTATTATTATTAAGAAAAGACACAAAAAAGTAACCTAACGATAATTTAAATCAGCATGCTTTACAAAAAAATTAAGTCAACTATCTTAAGTTGACTTAAAATTTGCTATTTTCTTAAATCTGTACTAAAGAAGTGTACTAAAAGGTATTAAAGATCAAAGTGTACTAAAACACTGTGTATATACTTTTGTAAATGGTACGTTACTATTAAAAACACAAATGAGAAACTACGGTTCGGATAGCCAAATATCGTTTTCTTTAGGAATAAATTAATAATAATGAGGGCATATACGATAGAACACAAAAAAATCAAGAGAACTTACCTTGCAAATTTGAAATCCTGCAGCAATGGCGCGGTAACCCTAAAGATGGCGGTTGATACACAACTTTCTCTTTTGGCGGAGCTTCTGCACATGCTCGTAGATATAGGCGGTTACTTTTATATTTCTTAGCCAATGGTATGCCGATATTTGTGCAAGAGGCGTAAACAGAAAATCTCCAACGTTGGCCCAACGGTTTTCCAATGTTTCAGAATTACCGATGGCCAACCAAACATTTTGCCAACTAAATACCATCATTTCATTTCACCTTTTCAACATTTACCCAACCAAAGACCAACAACCAACATGTAGCCAACGAAAATCCAACGTTTCCGTGCTAGCTGGGTACACACGCACACACACATACATATATATGTATGTAAGACCCCGATCTTTACTGTTTTGCTCTGACTTGGCTCTTCTCTCTTTTGGCGAGGGCGGAGAGTAATACTTAAATTAAGGACTGTTTTACAATGCTGTCATATTTACTAATAAGTCATTTAGCCACGTGTTTACGTGGTACACTCGGTAGAGTGTCTGCATCTTAATTCGTCGTATTCCTCGGGTTCATGGTTCTCTCCCCAACTGTGTCATATTCTGTAATAGTTTTATGAAATTGACTTATGTTTTTAAAATTAATTCTTATTTTTAAAGTTGTTTTGCTATTTTTAAAATTAACTTTTACTATTTTTCAACTTATTATGATTTTTATTATTTTATTTGTTAAATTCACGTATTTTGTATGGACGTCCCTGGCCACAAAAACATTTTGTGTTTTCTATCCCTAAACGCTAGACTCATTTTTTTTTTTTTTTTTTTTTTTTTTTAATTTTTTAATTTTTTTTTTTTTTTTTTTTTTTTTGTGTGTGTGTGTGTGTGTGTTATGAACTCACGAATCATCTTTCTATCTCTTCTTTATTCTTTTTATCGTAAAAGACCACAAGAGAATACAGTACAAATAAACCAATAATAGGTAAAGCAAATCTGCCTTACCTCCAAATTTCCAATGGTACTACTTCTCGTTAATTTTGTCCCTGGCCGAGCTGTTTTGTTTTTTTATAAGCACCTTGACAATTCCGTCTTTGGCATTAAATGCTAGAACACATTTGAGTAAAAGAAATAAAATTTATTACAATACTGGATACATTTAAAAGGAATTACAGAAAAACTATGTACATGTAAAAAGAACTAGCGAGCTTTCATCTGGTCTGTTTACACTCGCGGCACCGACAACGACACTAAGTTCGTTCGTTACGGTTTCAGTCAGTTCGTAGTTAGTATGCCGGGGATTTCCCACACTTTTAGTTGTTTATTTTTCCTCTCGTTGTCATTTTTGTGCTTGCTGTTAAAAACCTCTAGATTGAAAGGCATGGCCCATGGAGTCCAGTTACTCTATCACCTTTAAAGCCTTTAAATTAATCCGCTGGTCACTGGTTCTTTAAAGGTGAATGAGGCACTTAAAATATGTTCGTGGTAACAATATCCTCCGAGTTCTTAAACAATACCTATGGGCAGGGCTGTCCAACTGGCGGACCGCGGGCCTCATCCGGCCCGCCAACACAAATTGTGCGGCCCGCCAACTTCTTTTTCAGCATATTTCTTTTTCAGAATTTTATGGTATCAAGAAGAATCCGAGACTACTATTATACAGAGTCAAGCCAAAATCCCGAAGTTTCCTCTTGATCGCTAATTGTTTTATAATCCTTCTGTTCCATTGTTTTATAATTAATAATTCAATTATTAATTGTTATTCTATAAGAGGTAAGAGGTTATTGTTCAACTTTTTCAAACTGCGGCTCGTCAGGTGATCAGTGACCGGAATTCTGGCCAGTGGGCTCTTTGCAGTTGGACAGCCCTGCCTATGGGGATGGTACGCCAAACCTAACGCTTGGTTCCTATTTCTAAATTACGAAGACCCACTTGAGCAAAGTCGTTCTTCCACCCTTTAAACGAAAGGCTCACCTTTTGACTAAACACATAGGGTATGGCTCAAATTATGTTCTATTTGTCCAAGTAGAATCAAAAATAAAGTAACATCAACGGATGTTGATTAAACATACGTGATTCATGTAAAATCTCTCTGGAGAATTGAACATCATTCGAGGTTCTAAACCTTTAAGAACTCCTTTTTGTTTGACACAACCATGTGTTTAATGCGGATGTCAGTGCGCATGTGCGAAATAAGAAACTAACATTTTGCATACATCACTGGTACCTGTGTTAAAAATGCTTCAGCACAAGGAGAAAATCGTATTTTTGAAATATTTTAAAGATCTATCTATCAGAGTCACACAAACATAACAAAGAAAAGAAAAGTGAAAAAAAATTTACTTTTTTACTTAAATCATTCTATAAAAAAACCCTCTTCATATTTTAAATTTTTAATCAAGGTTGCATTCTCAGTATCCATTGCCGGCACGCAGCTGGTATTAAATCTAAATATCATAATTGAACAATTAGTACTAATTCATTAAATTAACTGTTATCCCTATATTGTTCATTTCCCTTTTACATCATTTTTTAAAAGATTTATTTTAATAAGGATTTGAAGTTTTTCCTGAACATAAAAACATAAACTATGCTTTCTAGGATATTAATTAACATTATAAATAAATGGCATTACGTGATAGCCATCTAAGATAAAAATAAAATACCCCAAGGTGAAAAATAGAGTACATTATGAGTATCTTCCCGAAATATTCCCTTGGAAAATTATCGACTGCCTTATCACTCCCAAGGAACAAAGAAAATCAACTAATTTATTGCACCTCATAAGTGATATTTTCGCAATCTTTCATTCATATAACACCATGTGTTGATTTTCTCAACGTTCAGAAAATAAACATTATTTAAGTATATATATATATATATATATATATATATATATATATATATATATATATATATACACACACATATATATACACACACACATATATATATATATATATGTATACATACATACATACATACATATATATATATATATATATATATATATATATATACATACATACATACATACATATATATATACATATATATACATACATACATACATACATATATATATACATATATGTATACATATATATTCATATACACATACATACATACATACATATATATATACATATATATGTATATATATATATATATATATATATATATATATATATATATATATATATATATATATATATATATATATATATATATATATATATATATATATATATATATATATGACAAGGACGAGTGGTTAAAGAAAGGAAGACACATTTGATTTCATACATAAAAACTTCTTTATTATAATCCTTCTGTTCTTGACTACTCCATTTAGATATCCTTTGTTCATTTTTGGTACTACAAGCGTGGAGGATGTTAGCGTTACCTGCTCAAGTTTCTACTGACAAGTGAGTATTTGGCGTTGCTACCTAAGCAAATTCCTATTGTCTACTTCCGCGCCAGTGTCTTTACTCTGTATAGTTCAGCTAGAGGATGTGTTTTTCTGTCGTTAGGCTATCGTTAAAGAGTTACAACTATTTTTAATTACAACTCGCCTAATTCTTAATTCCCATTTTTTAAACCTGCCATATATATGATACAAATATGTAAAGCCATGAAAATAAGTAAAACTAAAATGAAAAAGATAAATTAAAAACAAAAAGGGCGAGATTATTCATAAATGCATTTAATACCAAATTTATTTATTTAATACCAAAATTGCATCGGTATACTGATCGGCTTTACTGTGCAACAATTCTACGAAGAAAGCTTCGAAGAATATACACATTTTCGGACGATGTCCACTCCACTGCGAGAAAGTCAAGTGGTTTTGTTCTCGTGATGATAAATATAGAACAGAAATTTTGTGAGGCCAGAGTTACATTAGAATGTTTAAGTAGGCATGAAAATATATGAGTAGTAATTTTATTATTATAAAAGCAAAAGAAAAAAAAAGTCTCTTGGACAGAGAATTAATGCATTTATTTCGGGGCTAGTTTTGAGAAATGGATAAAAAGAATTTAAGTTGGAGAATACTCCGTTATCTTGCATTTTCTTGCTATAAAATCAAGTAATAAAAAATGATAAGGGGAAGAAACGAAAATTAATAGGGATTATACTAGTGAAATAATTACAACTCGCCTAATTCTTAATTCCCATTTTTTAAACCTGCCATATATATAACACCAGTAAAATTTTAACTTTAATTTTTACTCCTTTTTTCAGTTCCAATGTCGTTGGCATAGACAAACGCACTAAGACAGACAACTCTCATAAGCAATAGCGATATGCTTCTGTAACATGGGATTCGCTTAGAAAGTGGCGTCCCCGGTGTCAGACCATCGGAACTAAAGCATGGTTACCTGATAATTATGTTTATCGCTCTTTTGGCGACTTTTTCTTAATTATTTGAAAAAAAATTTTTGCCGTAGGGGTGCT
>CM063506.1:42589623-42642123 GCA_032207245.1 Pardosa pseudoannulata
TTAACCTTTTTTTATAGCATTTTTGTTTGAAAAAAATATCTTATAAATATTAACTAAGCCATTTGGCCAATATTTAAATCCAGTCAACCGAATTTATCTGTTTGATTTATCTTATTACCACTTTATTGCGAATATTATTTACATTGTTTTCTAATAATTCTTTTTTTACTTTCTAGTTTTTTTTATTTCAAAAATCCAAAGAATTTCATTACTTTTGTTAGCAAATGTTCTAACGGATATTTTAAAATTTCTTAATATGATACATTATATAAATACACTTAATATGATACATAAATATTCATAAGAATTTTAATTAATTTCTGTTTAGCGGATGTATATCTATCAAACGTACATTTCAATTTGAGTTACATTTTGTTATTCTTACCGCTATTTTATTCCAATTTAAATAATTTGTTTTCTTTTAGCTGTTTTATTAAGTAGTTTATTAGCGTTGTAATTCAGGGGAAAAGCGGTTTATAAACTTTTTTATCCTCTTTCTATTTGTTTCTTTTAATATTTTCAGCTGTTGGATATGTATTTTAAGATTAAATTACCGGTATAGGATTCTCTAAGAAGAAATCTATGTTCGTTAAATCTTAAGAGGTAAGCAGTTTAAAATTCACATTTAATAAATTATTATATCAAGCTAAAATTTATTTTTATAAAAAAATTTATACTTAAAATTATTTCTGTGTAATATGGGGTTTGAAAATATTTATAGTAAAGGAGATTTTTTTAAAAATGTGAATGAGTTATGTACAAAGTGCTATTGGCAATTCCATTCTCTGCAAGTATTTAAATCAAGTGTTTTTCATCTATATCAGCCCAGCTATTTTCAAATATAAATTTTTAAAATATAATATTTTTTTCTGTTAGATTAATTTTGCCCTTTATATACATTAAAAACAGACCGTTCACATAAAACAGATGAATCATATTTGCTACAATTCACCTGAATCATATAGATAAATCAGTTGACCAGTAAAATAATTTATTTATTTTTAAAATACTTATTTATGTAATTTATTTTATGGCCCTTAGCTTCAGATACATTGACTGTTAGCTTATTTTTTACTCTGTGCAAGTTAAGATTCAGAATCAGTATTTCATCATCCTATTTATGTGTGTGACTAATGTTAAAGTTAACCAGCAGTAATACATTGTTCCTAAAAATTGATGCATTATTTTGTATTCTCTGACACCAATTTTGAAAAATGACAAATAATAATACACCAATTCTAAAATTGGGGTTTATCATGAGAACTTATCCACCAATGGAAAGTAATTTTAATTCTACAATATTTTTTAATGGCAAACTAAAATATTTTTAGATCAGTTTTATTTTAGTAATTAGTAAAAGTCTTTATGAGTAGGACCTAGTGTATCATAGACCATAAAGATCGAAAGCACAACCAATCGCTTAATATACTACTTAATATTATTTTCATTTTACCCCTTGTAAATTTTGTATTATGTTCTTTGAGGTAAATGTTTCTACAATTTTTCAAAGTGTTAATAATGGAGCTATCATACTCAGTATTTTAGTTTTATTACTGTATACCAATATAATTAACTTCTTACATGAATGTATGTATATATTTATACAAACACACACACACACACACACACACACACACATATATATATATATATATATATATATATATATATATACATACATACATACATACACATATATTGTAATATTATTTTTTTTAAACATTGAATGACTAAAAATAATTGCCTTAATATTAGGTTGGGAAAAAAGAAATCCATTATTTTTGGTTGAAATTAATGACTTTATTTAACATGTTTCGGATTGTCCGATTTGGGTCAAATATGCACCGTTTAGTTGTATAATTTGTTGACCTTTTAAAGGTAGCTTCATAATGCCTCTCTCATAGCAGTCTTGGTCTTAATTGGCGAAAAACTCTAGTAATCGATTTTCCCAATCTTCTCTTGATCCCAATTTCTTATCACTCAGGAAGTTTTGCAATGCGAGAAAAAGGTGGTAATCGCTTGGTGCCAGGTCCGGACTATATGGAGGATGCATTAAAACTTCCCAGCCAAGCTCCCTGAATTTCTGAGTCACTACAGACGTGTTTGGCCTGGCGTTGTCCTGATGGAGCACAACACCTCTTCTGTTGGCCAATTCTGGCCGTTTCTGGTCAATCGCTAGCTTCAAACGTTCTAGTTGTTGACAGTAGAGATCTGAATTTAGTGTTTGGCCATACGGAAGCAACTCATAATAAATGATTCCCTTCCAGTCCCTCCAAATACACTGTAGAACCTTTCTGGCCGTTAGTCCTGGTTTGACCACCGTTTGAGCTGCTTCACCGCATTTTGACCACGATCGTGTTCACACAATATTGTCGTATTTGACCCATTTGTTATCCCCAGTCACCATCCGTTTAAGAAATGGGTCGATTTCATTTCGTTTGGCTAAGGCTTCGCAGACGGAAATTTGATCTGTCATGTTTTTTGGTGTTAATTGGTGTGGCACCCAAACATCGAGCTTCTTTTTGAATGTAACTTTGCGCAAATGATTTAAAACTGTTTTATGGTCAATCTTTAGTTCCTGAGCGATGAAACGACTTTTAACATGCCGGTCAACTTCTATTATTTCTGTGATTTTATCGACATTTTCGACGGCGGCCTTGCCTATGCGGGGTACATCTTTAACATCAAAAATGCCTGAACGGAATAGAAGAAACCAAAATTGCACGTAATTAGCTGTTACAGTACCGGCACCATATACACCATTCACAATTTTAGCCGGCTGGCTTGAATTTTTGCCTTTATAAAAGAAAAACTGCAAAATGTACTGAATTTTCTCTTTGCTAACTTCTATTTTTAACACCCTGTAACTCCCGACTGAATGGACCAAACAAAAACGAGTAAAAAAAGATTTTTTTAGTGTAAAATATCACCTTGACAACGAGCATAAATTTGAAATTGTTGGATAGATACTTTACGAGATACCGACCGCTACAGCCATCTACCGAAAAAATAATGGATTTCTTTTTCCCCAACCTAATATTTCAGTTGTTTTGTGTAATTAAATTCTTTTCTTGTACAATGCAATATCACCAAAAATCTCATTATAATATCTAGATGTCAAAAGAATAGATTCGAAGTGAAATTGGAAGCTGTAGATACTAAATGCTGGAAAGAGCTAGGGCAGCTAAGGCCTGCAAAGGGCTGTTGTGCTCGTAAAAACAATGAAATGGAAAATCATGAATGTAAATATAAAATTTCTACTCAATAATAACTTAGTAAATATTTTTATTCAACATCAGTAGTTAATTAAGTTTTTATGATTAATAATATATAATAACTAAGTTAAAGTGTTGTATTAATTAAATCATTTTATTTGTGGGAATATAATTTAATGGAATAACAAATGCAAGAAAAGAAAATTTATGAAATCAGTTATTCAGCAGGACAACAGTCATCTATAATTTCATACTAAATTTGTAGTCACACTTGAATGAAATTTCTTAAACTTGATGGGAATTAATGAAGTGCATATGTATATGTTTTGATACATAACTTGATATTTGTATATGTCTAAATTAGCAATATAAAGAGAAAAATCTGTGGACTTTCTCAATGTACTTTTAATTTTTCAAGTTATTCATGAAATTAGTTTCAATTTGGCTTGTATGTTGAGGAGCATAAATTAAATATGTTTCAATATTTACGAGGCAAATTTAAACAAATTCAGTATTAAAAACTTAAAGCATAATTTAAAAGATATTTTTCAAGTAAAATGAAATTACATACAGCATTACTGATCTGTTTTTTAGTATATTTATGTATGCAAGCAAACCTATGAATGTAAGATGTATATATGTATGTATTTTGCATGTGTGTATGTAATGTAATGTATGTGTATGTAATGAAATTACTTTTTTTTATGAAATTGATTGTTCACTGTACTTTAGTTTAAGACTTTTGAACTCTCCATGTAAATACAAATTCTGGATTTAGTTTTGCTGAACTTTGTCTCTAAAAAATAACAATTTTTTTATATAGAATGAAAAACAAGAGCTTGTTTAAAAATTTATTTATTTTTTTTTGACTTACTGTGAAGTTCAGATTTATAACAAAGTAAGTTTCAATTAACAATTTTTACTTTTTTTTGTAAACAATAACTATTAGGTACAATTCTCAACCTATTTAAATTTTTAAAAAATATTATAAATACTTACACCAGGGGATCAGATTTTCAATAAAGCTAAATTAAAAAAAAATTATTTTAAATAGTATAAGGATTAAATAAAATGAACAAAATGGAAAAAAGTAAGTAGATTTTTATAAAGGTCTAAAATGTATTTACTGTGAAAATTTGAAATCAATATGTGCAATAATTTATTTTTTACAGTGCATGCAATTTGAAAAAAATCACCCTCATCTTTTACTTGCCCCAGTATCAGAATTATTGATTCCTATTCAATCAATAATTCTATTGACATATCACCCCCCTCTGCCCGCTACAATTGAACTGGTGACTTCTCTAGAAAAGACTTTGCTCTTCTTAATAATCTCTTCTTTTTCCTACAAAGTTCTTACTGTTGAAGCTCTCTTCTGATCATTTTTCTCTTATCTTCACTTTTTCTACCCAGTCTTTTTTCTCCCTCCTGATTTCCGCTTGTAACCAACTGGAATAAATTTACCAAAAATGTCAATAGCCTTCCCCCTCCCTTCTCTGATTTAATAACTCCTTCTGATATTGACTTGGCGGTCGAATCCTTGACCAATGTCACGACCAGTGCAATTAATTTCTCAAAGTTTAGTCTGCCTACCAGGTCTTATCAGCGTTTCTATCCTACTTAAAACAGCTAATAAACAATAGGAAAAGTGTACTAAAAATGTGGCATCGCACTAAGATCTCCAAATCAGATCTGAATATTAAATGCTATAATTATATGGGAAATTGTCATAAAAATATTAAATGGATTACTTTATTACCTCACTTGGATCAACGGATAACAGCGTTTGGAAATATTTCAAACACATAAAAAAACATTTCAGACCAAACTGTAACTCAGGACTATGAAAAAATTGATCTACGAATCACAATTAACCCTTCACCCTGGCATATTTTGTCCAGAAACAATCTATAAAGTCGACGAAATAATTTGCATATTTTATACTAATAACTTAAGCTAAATAAATAATTATTGACCCGGTCAGCCCAAGAGATCTCTTTCATGCCATCAAAAAACCTCCCAATAGAAATGATGGGTAATTGATGGGATAAGTAATAATGCAATTGAAAACCTACCTTTAAATAATATAAATTACTTCACAGACTTAATAGCATGCTCAGACATAATTATTTCCCTAAAATTTGGAAAACTGCTATAATTATCCCTATCAAAAAACTAGGCAATGATTCTTCCCTCCCTAAAAGTTACCGACTGATAAGTTTACTCTCCTCTCTTAGTTATTTGATCAAAGACTTTATTTGTCCCAGGATGACTAGCTTCTTGAATGACAACAGTGTTCTCATCAATGTTCAATTTGGCTTTAGAGCCGGGCACTCTACAACATACCAACCTTCTACGGGTTACGAAGTACATCCATGATAGATTCCAGAACCGGTAGCAGACTGAAGCCATATTTTTTGACATCAAGAAGTCTTTCAACTGTGTTTGGCATAGTGGCCTTATTTACATATTAATTAAGCTGAGACTGACAGCCACACTTAATACATTAATATTAAGTGTGGTTGGCCACACTTAATATTAATGTGTAATTAATACATTCCTATTTCCAATTAATGCATTCTAATTTTATGGATAGGTCCTTTAAAGTCCGCCACGCAAATAACACTTCTACATAAAGATGCATTAGTGCTGGGGTCCGACAGGGATCCGAGCTTGGACCTACTCTTTTTAATCTATATATAAATGACATTCCACACAATCCATTTACTGCACTTGCTTTATTTGCAAACGACATTGCCATTTTAGTTCCGCATAAAAATTTAAAATACATGAATAAATGCCTCCAGAGACATGTTGAAATTCTTGAGCACTGGTGAATCCGACTTAACCCATCAAAAACTAAAGCAATTTTTTTAGTTACAACACAATTCCGCCCCTCCAGTTAATGTATGTGGGAGACTGATTTAATTTGAGAGAGAGAGGTAAAATATCTATGTATTTATATAGATAGCCACCTAACCTTCGCGAAAACCAAAAACTCCTCCATAATAAAGTTCTTTAAAGCTCTGCTCACCTACTTTACTAGAAAAGGATGTCTATATCAAATAAAATTTTATTATACAATACAGTGTTAAGGCTCATCCCTATATATGCTGCCCGGTCTGGGGCTCTGCGGCGACCACTCATATTCAGAAGTTGCAGGCAGCACAAAACAAAACTTATAAAATAATATTAAGTGCACCATGATACACTAGAAATATTATTAATAGTCTTCTCTTACGGCATCCATGGGCTACATTGGGGCTAATATTCTACATCCTATCACACACGCATGTCTTAAGCAGGTTACACTGTACATGATTAAAAAGAAAAAGAAATACATTTGATATTTATCCCCACCAGTAATTTTATTTCAGTCATAATAATATATAATATGAATTTTCTCTATTTGTGCGTACAGTGTCAAATGAGAAAATCCTCTATGGAAACCTCTAATGCTTGCTATCAGCTATTGCAATTGAGGTGTATATTTGAAATACATAAGTTTTTTAAAACTTTGAAATACGGTGTCTGTGTTACAAAAAATGAGGACTTTCATGTGTTTCAATGATATAACAAAAAAGTCCCACATCTCTATCGCTTCTTTTTCTCTTTGTAAATATTGTCTTGGGGTTCAATTTATGTTATTATTTGTATTTATGTAGAATTTATTTTATAAATTATCACAGTAAATCTGGCCAATTCGTATTACTTTACAATTCAATTATATAGCCCATAGGCTCCGCCCATTAACTTCCGTTCACCACCCACTTCTTCTAAATTTTAAAAGTTATTAATTTTACATCCTTAAAAATTTAAATTATTTCAACGTCCACTGATAAATTTTAATATTTCATATCCTTTTTTTACATTTTTTTTGCTTCAATTTTATTCTCCCTTCTAATAAGTCGTTTATCGCTCATCCCACGGGAGTCAAATGAGACAGAAAACACACCTTC
This sequence comes from Pardosa pseudoannulata, assembly GCA_032207245.1. Lineage (NCBI taxonomy): Eukaryota > Metazoa > Arthropoda > Arachnida > Araneae > Lycosidae > Pardosa > Pardosa pseudoannulata. The sequence continues at coordinate 42,596,798 of CM063506.1, forward strand.
AGTTTCCTAAGAATAACGTTGTCAGGAAAGCACTGTGGAACATTTTTCTGAGTATATTTTTTCTTTTTCTTTTCATACTTGGGTTGCTCTACAAAATAGCTTGAACTTGGAATCTTTGTTGATTTTATTCACTCTTTTAGCATCATCACTGGTGTGACGTACGTGATGTTATAAACGGCAGCGGATTTATGTAGATTAATGGTATCTCTGGAGATAAATGCCAGGATTGGGGGGTCTTCGGCTAGTATATTACGGTAGAGTGGAGGTAATGCTTTTCGCGTTCATAGTATTCTTTAAGTTACACGTACCCTCGGGTGATGCTATATAAGTAACAGCTTTGCGGCTGTGTTTGGCATAAAGATATCTACCTGTAATTCTAGCTGCATCTGAATATATGGAAATGTTTCGTAGAGATGTTCGGAAATCTTTGGTCTGTCAACTTTTGTAGAATTGTAGTTGTTCTAATGCTAATATACTTGTTCAGACTTTCACCAAATATTTAAAGATTTTGTAGAAATAAAATCAGCAATTCTATTTTTATTAAATTAGTTTGAAATCGATGTGATTAACAATTATTTTTCAATGGATAAATGGTTACGTCCTGAAACGCCAGAAGGAGTATTTGAATTTATAGAGATACAACAATATTAAAGTTACCATCTGCTCCATCAATCATCTCATTTCAAAACCGATGAATTTTAGAAATTTGTACTAAAAATTAAGAACAAAATATTTAAAATGCAACATATCGTATTTCTGTCAATTTTTGGATCCTCACATGCATCGTACTATTCTACGATGAAATCTATTAAATCGAAATTTGTTCAAATTTGAGCAACCAGCATCTTAAAGAGTTAAGTTTAGTTTCTAATTATCCGTCTCAATATAATAATATTAGTTTCTATATTAGAAATTCCTTTATCTTGTAGTAGTGAAGAGGAAATAATTTTTTTTATTATGTAAAAACTATCAAAATAAATACATTATGAAATTAGATGTTTTTCTTTTCTTTAGGTGCATTGTTTTCAGTTAGGTAACACTGGCAATTACTTTAAAATGCACCTGCTCCTGTCTTATTATGCATATCTAATAATTCTAAATATTTATAATAAGCAGTGTGTCGTGCTAGAGAATTACATGAATGCATAAAATTCCCATATATAGCATTTACACCATAATTTTTTTTTATGAAAAAGAGGGATGAAAATGTGAGCAATATTAGGAAACAAGCAATAATTATTAGGAAAGAATTATTTTGAAATACATAAACTCGTAATAATTTAGAGGGCTCTGCCCATTGATTCCAGTTGAACCATTGACTTGAAAACCTTGAAGTAACAATTGTGATGAGGCGATTTAGATCAGTTACATAATTTATTCCTTCATACAAGAAGGAAAATGCTCTAAATCTGACCTCATCACATCTTTGTAAAAAGACAGAGAACCATAAATTTATATTCAATGGATATTGTTGTCTTTTACGGTGGTCTCTGATGGGTTTCTGATCCCAGTTCCAGATTAGAATCAATCCCGTCTCCGTACTTGACATTAAATAAGAATGTACCTTTGTGGAGTTATTTATGAGTCCCTAAGGGACAGTGCCCAATTAGAAGGGATAAGGTTTTCCACGTTGGCTACCTCAAGGCGGGGTTTAAACAGACCAATTAGATTCTTACAACGATCCCGATTGGACGATAAGAAGGAAGATTGGACAAGGATGAAATTAATAAAATAAGAAAAATCTAAAATTGAGAAGAGGTTCAATAGTCGAGACGAGGAGAGAGTTCGACGGAAGAGGTTCGATAGTCGAGACGAAGAGAAAGTCCAACGGAAGGTGTTCAAAAGTCCGAGGGAAGGTGTCCGGTAGTCCGGACGAGGAGAGAAGTCCGACGGAACGTGTTTGAGAGTCCAGTCAAGTCGGACGGAAATTTTCCTGTATCAAATAGCACGGTAGTACCCCAAACACTCAGGAAGCCCCTGACCAGACCGACGAAAGATCTATAGATACCCAATCCTGACCAGCCATAGATACCCATCAACCAGCAGTGTTCCGGGCACACCATTTTAACTTCCCAAAGGTACCCCCTTTTACATACCTTTTGAAATTGAGATTAGGTCCTCTCTCTTATATTTACATAATTACTTGAAAAATTATTGTCAGTACTAATTTAGAAGGTGTTGATAAAGCATATTTTATGAAAATTAGAATCAGTTTGTGTGTACATAGATGTATATTATAATAAATTTATTTTTTTATATTAAGCTAGTTTCAGATGCTGTAATTTAGCTTTTAGTTTATTTTCATATCTTATATCTGTAGTTTCTCAGAACCTGTGGTTAAATTTAGTACTAAAATAATTTTACACAACGCAATCAAAATAAAATCCCACTATACATTTGATCACAGGTTAATACTCAAAAATAAACGAGGACTACACGACAGCAATGACGAGAATAACATAAGGTTACATTCCACTCTGAGAGAGAGAAATGGGTAAAAGCAGAATTCCAACTTGAACTTTCAACAATATTGTGAAAGTGATTGGATAGTACCAAAAGTTACACAGCAGGATTTAATGTTATGAGAAAAACTCACAGCAAGTGTACCAAAATGGTAACCACATGTACTGTTGCACAAAAATAATACATTCTTCTAGTTAACCAATGGTTTATTTCTACGCAAAAAGACAAGAGCAGGAGAAAAAACTACAACCATTACCAGTGGAGCCCAATTAAACATGCAACCAAATAAGAGTTTTAACTTAACCATTAAATGCATGTTAAACCCAAACAAAAGAAATGATATGTAGATATAGACATGAATTAGCATTGGACATGTAAGGCACATTAATATACTGATTTTAGGTGACTCATAGCATAAAAGATTTATGTAAATATAGTAGAAAATTGGTATTAACATTTGTTTAAATAAATTTAAAAAGTTCAAAGTTATGATTTAATTAAATGAATGTCATATAAATAAGTATTCAAAAGTTAGAATAAGGCATCAGGGTGAGACTTTATTGGAGTAGGTTTAATATATAACTGTTGTATAAATGCTTTATATAACTCTTGACGCTTAATCTACATCCCCGGCATCCCCTCGTGATTGGCGATTCATGATTCCTGATTGGTTGGATCATAAATAAACTATGTTCTTTTTAATCCCAAAGTGTTTTTTTACAATTTTAACTACGTTTTACATGGTGTTGCGGCTGCACCGTATCCAGCATGGATACTATTCCTTTGTATAGGGCAAATTACCCATCACAAATAAAGTCGACAGGATATTTTTTTGTTGCGACATGCCAATTGAACTTCATAATTGCGTTGTTTATTTTTAGGGTAAAAATATCATACATACATATATTTCAAATAACCGGATTAGCAATCAAATTGTTGCTGTTGTGGTGTTAACAATATATATACACCCACACACAACAGACAAAATTTGAGAGTGTGTAGCATAGGTCTAATCACCATGACGATCACTGACACTTTTCTGCTTCAATCTTCTACGTGGCATCTAAGTGTCCAATCGTCTGTTAAAATTGATGTTCTACCCACATATTATCTTTTTTATTTTATTTTTTTTCTCTGTAAGTTGCGAGTGGCAACGAACGATTTTTGTTAGTGAAAACATGGTTGTTCTTCCGTATGCGAGAAAAATGGCTCTTGAGTTGCTTTTGAGTTTGATATATTAATATTATTTACGCCATTAATTCTTCTATGTGACATTTTCTGTGCATTTAAAGATCTCGCATACGTAAATATAATAAAAAGTGTTTTATATTAAAAGTGCGTTTGTTTTGAGCAATTAATTAACGCTATTGAGAACATTTTTCAGTATCACACTTCTGATTTCGAAACTCAAACGGGACACTAAGGGGTATTATTTGCCAGAAAGAACTCTTGGCAACCAGAAATTTTAATTTGGGTCACACGGTGCAAATAGAAAATCATTGTTTCAAGTATAATTAAAATTAGCCTTGTATGATGTCTGGCAAAGTTGGCGCTTGCCTACAGTTTATTAGAAATATAAGAAAAGCAACGTTATAAAATTACATAAACAGAATGAGGAATTTTCACGTTTTCTAATTTTGATTTTAAACGATAGAAGACAAAAAAGTAAACAGGATAGTAACTATTTTTCTTTCATTTGGGGGCCTAATGAGTGATTTCTGGTGGGTTTTATAGCGGACTCTTTAACGTCTCTCAGAAACGTTACTTTTCCTGCGCCGAGTTTGTGACGTCATAGTTCACCTCGACACCGACCGCCTAAGCTGTTTACATGTTAAAAGGCGACTTTTAAATTTGTTTCTGTGTAAAGTATCGCATATAATAGAAATTTTTTATTATGTCTGGCATTAAAAAATCTATATATATATAAAAATGAATTTGTGTGTGTCTGTCTGTCTGTCTGTATGTATGTACTCAATAGACTCAAAAACCATGCATCCAATCGCCGTGAAAATTTGGGAAATGTTTAGGTATATCCCTGGGAAGGTTTTTGTAAATTTTCAACGTTCGAAATCCATTCCTTCCCCCATTTTCGAGCATTTCATGTCACTATTCTAAGCATTATTTTCCCCGGTTAAAAGCAAACGATAAAATTTTTAATTTATCGCGTGATAACTAAGTGAAAGAAGCATTATTTCTAACAATGTGACGTCATCCCAAGTAATTGTTTTAAACGCAGTTTTCCTCGGTTAAAAGTAGAAGATTAAAATTTTTAATTTATTACATAATACATAGGTGAAAATGATATTTTTCTATCATTATGACGTCATTCCTTTAAATATTTCATTTATTCATTTCTTATTTTATAATCGTCTGCGTAGTATCAATTCGATTTGACCTGGAAATTGAGATATAAAGTGATTCACTTTCATTTCTATGTGACGCAAATTATAGCATTTTTATATGAGAACTCATTTTAAATTTAATTCTTGGTTAATTTTTAAGTTGCAATGAAATGTTTATCAATAATATTTTAACAACAAAAAGTACAAATTTCAGTGACTCTCATGGGCAAATAAATTCCTATCATTTTATATAGTTATCTTTATATTCACATATTTGACAATATGAATGTGTGCTTCTGTTTCATACTAAACTATGTGGTTTGTCATAAATTTCCTTAATTTTGGAAACATTTATTACTACGAACAAAATTAGCACTTTTGCTTTCAAAACCTCTGCTCCCTATTCTATCACGTAATTTGGCAAGGTATATTAACGTTGCTAATCAACGTACAGTAGTAATACAGTTTAGGGTTAAACTTATATTTTAATATACAGTTTTGAGCAAATTTAATATAAGACACACATTTGATGCAGATTTAATCGTTAGCGTGTAAATATTTATTTTGTTACTTTTATTTATAGATATTAAGAACAGTTTTCATTTTTATGCTTTTTTAACAAATCTACCCGATAAGTCATAGAGTATCTTCTTTGGACAGAAATCCTTGATACCGCCAAATGAACATATTCCACATTAATACATCTTGAATTCCCAGATTAAAATCTGACTGTGAGATCCAGGGATGTTATTTCGCCCATTCGTGTTCCGATATACCAATTAGTTCGAAAGATATTAACGAAAAACCAAACAAAATGGCAGTTTAATTTTGCGACACGAGCTTTCCGTTATTGAGTTGGCGTCTAAATATGGCAGTGTTATTCATTGTTGGCATTATTATCTCCAGATATTTGGTATTCGGGAAACATAAAAACGTATCTACGCGATTTTAAATTCCAGTGTAAGTATAGAAATATATGATGGCATTTATGTATATAAGACTATTCTTATCTGATAAACGATAAACTCATTTTTATTTAGGAAATCACTTCTTATTTCTATTTTATTAGCTTGGCGAGATTTTTATTTTCAATAATTAAAAACTTGCCATGTTCTATCAAATTTGTTTTCATTTCGCAGTTGCCATTTATTAACCCATTAACGCCCAAATTATTTTATTTTGACGCACTGACATATAATTCATAAATTGGGTGTCTTTTACCATCAACATGAATATTATTATCGAATTTTATCAATACGTACCTTAGTTATTTTTAAAAATGCTGATCTAAAAATAGCTCACTGGGCGTTCGGAGGATATATTTTAGCAAATACACAACAATCATTAGTACTTCAATAACGTAGTAAAATCGAACCAAATAGATAAAAACTAATGTATTTTCTTTTAAAAAGCGTTTATTTATGCATAATTTCACAATACTACAGAATGTACTTAGTAAAGTTTAATTATTTTAAAATAATAAAATTTCAACGTTTCTACAGTTTAGTGTGGAATTTGAAGAAACACATCTTGCATAAAGTTTCATCGCACTTCACACAATATGTTAGGGGACTTCCTTGGCACCCTACAAGTCGACAGTGTCTTTTGCCCTTTCTTTGTCCCATATTGTGATCCCTTTTATAAAAGCGAACATCATGACTGAGATTAGCTTTTGAAGATAAAGGAAAACTGTAAGGTCGACCTTTCAAAACTTTTGTTCCGATTCCCATTTTTCGACATTTTCCAGCAACAGCTTTTCGAAAGTCTTACATGGGCATAGAATCACCTTTATGAACATTTCTGTGCAGAATACTTGCATTACTACAGCCATATCAATTATTCGAGTGAATAGACACCAGTACACCACATTTTACCTCTTATTCTCTCCAAAAGGAGTTTTATCTTGATTTTTCATTCTTACGTTCATCTGCTTTTGAGATGTCTTGGAAATGAATATATGACTTTATTTTTAGGTAAGCATTTTTATTAAAAGTGTCCTGTACAAGACCTATCACTAAATCTTCTACATCACTCCAACAATATCTTTCACTTGAAAGATAGAGCCAAAATTATATCAAGAACCCTATAAATATCTTTATATCTTCTTTAGTGATAATTAAATCATGGTCGTTTTTGACATTTTTAGCATAGAAAATAGTCTCATCCACAATTACGTTATATACTTCATCAGAAAAAAGTTTTTCAAAGCAATGATGCAAGATGCATTTGCAAGATCATTTTCCATTGCCAAAATATTATTCTTATACGTTTCCCCTAATTCCGACCATTTGGTATAATTCGGTTTTTTTTCCAAACAGTTTTTTACTTTTCTGTTTTTAATATTTTAGGCTTCCTCTCAAACGTTGAAGTAAATCTATTTAATTCCACTCATATTTTGATATTACTTCTAATTTACCAACAATATCATTTACAAATGGCATGTAACTTATCATCTATTTCTCTTCATCTGTCAGTTCATCTACATCAGTGGATATGGCAATAATATCCTCTTTAATTTGTTCAGAAAACAGATAATCAACTGCATCCTGAAAGCTATTAAATACTTTTCAACTCATATTTTCATCTAAAGGTGAAAAAACGTAATATTACCAGGGTCAGGAAAAAAATGCCCGAACGCCCAGTGATCTATTTCTAGATCAGCAGTATTTTGACACTAATTTTTACTATTTATATTTGTTTTAAGATAACATCGGTTTATATTCTGATAGCTACATCTATGAAGATATTAAATCGCCAAAAAAAATTTAACTTTCGCTTATTACTTAGCTGTTTTCAGTGTTTATGCTAAGAAACGTAGAAAAACGGCGGAACGAAAGGGCGATACAAAATTTCTCTTATCGCTTTAGATCAATGATATAAACAAAACAAGAAAACCACTTGTTGGTAAACAGGTGCATGCCTTGTCTTGCCCCCTGTGCAGTATAGAATGTGTGGGGTGGGTTTAAGGTCATCTAAAAGCGAGTTTACCAAGCTATGTTTAGCGATCTAAAAATAGATCACTGGGCGCTAATGGGTTAAATAAAAACTATCATATGGTTATAGGTTTTGTTATCTAAAACTCAACTACACTAGAGATAAAAGAAATTGGCAAGTGATATACAGGGAACAAATAAATTTGAAACTATGAAATGTTGAGATATTGTAGCCACTTTTGAATAAAGTTTAAAATGTGATTTCAAATAATATAATTGTTTTCGGTGTTTTAGTCTTATATACTTATTTTGTTTTATCAATATTAATTTGGTATATTTCTTTCATTTTAAATTCAATTGCGCCATTTTTATTAATCCAATTTTAAGACGTCACTCTGTACTTCACCTATTCTTAAATAAGCTTGGCGACTTTATGGTATATGTTTCGTGTTATAAAAATTGAAATCCTTTATGTAACTTCATTCTTATGATAACGCTTTAAGTTCTTGGCTTTTGACATTATGTGCTTAATTTATTTTATCATCAAAATATCGTAATTAGAATCAGTTAAAAATATATTAATTAAAATATGTAATGAGTGGTGCCATTTATTGCCTATAGTTACAACTATTTTTCATACGCAATAACTTTTCCTCTTTGAAATATCCCAGTATCAAAATCATTTTATTTTTTATAGCTAAATTTTGTATTTCATCAAAATATGTAAATCTTTATTTTACTTTCTCAAATTTTTTAAGAAGTTAACATTTTTTCTGTTATATGTTGTCGTGATTTTTATATTCAGTACTTACAAATTCACCATGTTCTATCATATTTGTTTTTATTTCACAATTGCCATTTTTTAAAGAAAAAGTTTTCATTTTAGGTTTTGTTGTTTAAAATTTAATTTTTATGTATGTAAAACAGTACTAAAAGACGGTTGGGAATGATTTATCCCATTCAGAACAGTACATATATATGTTACTCTCCACAGTATTTTGAAATTTGATTCCTACATTAAAAAAAAGTCCTGGAATTGGGAATTATTATGCAGCGGCTCACGGGCAACACAGTGCACTTACTGGACATTTGGCTATTAATAAACTGTTATAATCGTCAACAATCTAAAACATACGAAATTTATTCAGCATTTCTATCAATACATCTTATTATCTTTAATAGTGGTTCTAAATCTTTCATCGAAATATTTGAAAATCCAGACCGAAGGCTGGGTGCGAAGCAGCTAGTCATATTATAAATATTACATTGTGTCACTCTGTTAAAATACAGCAACTAATTGCAATGAGAAGATATTTTTCAACGTTTCCAATGATCCACATACACGTAAAATCTGGACAAATGCGATGGAAAGGGATGAGAATGTAAACCCCAAATTATCATATAAATCATCTCTATAGGTTTGTGAAGACCATTTTTTGGTAAGTAAATGCCTGCTTTTGTTTAAATATTACTAGTTTAGAAAAAGTAAAGTATATAAAAATACATATATACCTTTAAAAGAACTGTTGATTAACCAGTGCTATTTAACTTTTAAAACTGCTCATTTTCGAGTATTATCACATAGTTCAACTACAATAAATATTTGATAAAGCATATAAATATCGTAAAACATATAAATATCTAAAGCATATAATTATCTAATAAATAACTCGGGGGAGGGGAAAGTTTTGTATTTTTAAGGTATTATAAATATTTTCTTCAAAGATGCATAATTTCTTATTTGAATCAATTCACAGTGATATTTTTCGATTAAATTGGTGACTAATTTGAAAAAAGTATATAATAATTTTAAAATACTTATAATGATATTACTTTAAAAATTAAATTTAATTCCAGAAACTTTATACATTTTTTAAATTAACATTAACATTAAAGACAATAAAATTGTATTGCTATTTAAAAAAAGCATAAATAATTAAGTAAAGCCTTTTAAAGATTTTAAATTTCTTTTCATCAAATTTAAAATTCTTAAGAATTAGTTTGGTTTTGGAGCGCTACGGTCTACTTTTTGCAACAAGAAGGCTAAAGGCTTTCAATCCAAATGCTTCTGTCAGTAAGCACAAAAATGACAACGAGCGAAAAAATAAACACAAAAAAGAGCAAAGAAATAGAAGGGTGGATTCGTGAGTTCATAGCACAATAACTCGAGAGTAGAAAGTTTAGGGATAGAAAAACATAAAATATTTTTGCGGCCATGACATCCGTACAAAATAATAAAAAAATAATGAATTAAAATGATCAATAGTCGAAAAAATTGAAAATTTTGAAAAAATAAAAAATAAATGTTTTAAAAATAATTAAATTGCATTAAAAATCCGAAAAAGGCCTAAAGAATAATAAATAAACATAAAAAACAATTTTTAATAATTTAAATTAAGTTCTTGAATTTTTGTACCGCCGGGGACAGAACCATGCACCAGAGGTTAACGGGCAGTAGGCGTATTTAACCACCATGCAACACGCCCACATTGGTGAAAGGCAATATAAAGTATTTGTTGGAGTAAGAAAACGATGCGTAGATTTAAATATTAGGTTCCACCCTCAACAGGAGAGCAGAAAACCAAAACAGTACGGAGGATGTGAGAGCAATACACATGGAATAATAAAAATAATTTAACATACCAAAAGTGATGTATGGCCAATTTTAAACATTTTAAAACTTTTTTCTTACATTTTTATATATTTTTAATAATTTTTTTGGTAGATTTATTTCGTTTTTTATTTTAATAGTACACATTATTAAGGATCTTTGGCACGAAGGTTAAAGGTCCCGGTCTCACAATAAATGCCTTCTCTAATTTTTATTTTAATATATTACATCTATCTCTATTTATAAAAAGCGATGCTACTACAAGTGTGTGTATATGATATATGTATATTTATTTGACTTGCCTATAACTACAAATAGAAGAGCTGTGATTAGCATGAATAAAATATTAATACATGTTAAGTAATATTGGATAAATATATAACTGATTTTACATACCTTTGGGTTTTAATTCTCTATTTCTGCTCCCATAAAATCCGGGTTTATTTTTTTCCAAGAACGAAAAAATTGACATGCTGTTAATTTTCGGGAGGTTGTCGGACTCTCCTTTGGTAAATCCAGGTAGAAGATACATTTATGACAAATTGAGATAACTAAGCTATCTAGATCGATAGAATAAACCTTCAGGTTTAAATAAAAATAAATTTTGATAGCTAGAAAATTTCAGGAACTGGCAAAAACAAAATCGGAAAATAGTGCTCGCTTAAAAGCAATAAGAAAATATTAGTCGACATGTACGATGACATCACAGCCAATCACGGAGCGTTTTGATGTCACGTGATTTTCGCTTACCTTTTAATATAATTTTTTAAATGATGGACCCAGTTTTTTACATTTTTGAGAACATTTTTGGAATCTACGAGTCTGGAATTATCAGAAAAATACTAAGTTGTTCGAATCCCCCACATGTGCAAATTCCTCATTTGCTCCCTATTTTTATTTATTTAGTTTTGCTGAACTTACTTTGTCTCTAAAAAATAACAATTTTTTTTTTATGTAGAGTGAAAAGTAAGAGCTTGTTTAAAATTTATTTTATTTATTTATTTATTTATTTTTTTTTGACACACTGTGATGTTCAGATTTATAAGAAAGTAAGTTTCAATTAACAATTTCTACTTTTTTTTGTAAACAATAACTATTAGGTATAATTCTCAACCTATTTAAATTTTAAAAAAATATTATAAATCTTACACCAAGGGATTAGACTTTCAATAAAGCTGAATTTTTTAAAAAAATTTCATTTTAAATAGTGTAAGGATTAAATGAAATAAACAAAACTGAAAAACTAGGTAGTGTGTTATATAGATCTAAAATGTATTTACTGAGAAAATTTGAAATCAATACGTGCAATAATTTATTTTTTACAGTGCATGCAATTCGAAAAAACCGCCCCCAAATTTTACTTGCCCTATATGAGAATTATTGATTCCTTTTCAATCAATAATTCTATTTACACAGCTCCCCCTCCCCCTGCATGCTACAATTGAAGTGGAGACTTCTCTACAAAAGACTTTGTTCTTCTTAATAATATCTTCTTCTTTTCTCTCTTCTTTTCCATACAAAGTTTCTACTGTTGAAGCTCTCTTCTGATCATTTTCCTGTTATCTTCACTTTTTCTTCCCAGTCTTTTCTCTCCATCATGATTTCCGCATGCAACCAACTGGAATAAATTTACTGAAAATGTCAATAGCCTTCCCTCTCCCTTCTCTGATTTAAGCACTCCTTCTGATATTGACTTCGCGGTCGAATCCTTGACCGATGTCACCACCAGTGCAATTAATTCCTCTAAGTTTAGTCTGCCTACCAGGTCTTATCAGCGTCTCTCTCCCACTTAAAACAGCTAATAAACAATAGGAAAGTGTACTAAAAATGTGGCATCGCACTAAGATCTCCAAATCAGATATGAATATTACATGCTATAATTATATGGGAAATTGTCATAAAAACATTAAATGGAACAACTTTTTTTATCTCACATGGACCAACGGATAACAGCATTTGGAATTATTTCAAGCACATAAAAACCACATCCAATCAAACTATAACTAAGACGATGAAAAAATTGAACTACGAATCACAATTAACACTTCACCCTGGCATATTTTGTCCAGAAACAATCTATAAAGTCGACGAAATAATTTGCATATTTTATAACAATAACTTAAGCTAAATAAATAATTATTGACCCGGTCAGCCCAACAGATCTCTTTCATGCCATCAAAAAACCTCCCAATAGAAATGATGGGTAATTGATGGGATAAGTAATAATGCAATTAAAAACCTACCTTTAAATAATATAAATTACTTCACAGACTTAATAGCATGCTCAGACATAATTATTTCCCTAAAATTTGGAAAACTGCTATAATTATCCCTATCAAAAAACTAGGCAATGATTCTTCCCTCCCTAAAAGTTACCGACTGATAAGTTTACTCTCCTCTCTTAGTTATTTGATCAAAGACTTTATTTGTCCCAGGATGACTAGCTTCTTGAATGACAACAGTGTTCTCATCAATGTTCAATTTGGCTTTAGAGCCGGGCACTCTACAACATACCAACCTGCTACGGGTTACGAAGTACATCCATGATAGATTCCAGAACCGGTAGCAGACTGAAGCCATATTTTTTGACATCAAGAAGGCTTTCGACTGTGTTTGGCATAGTGGCCTTATTTACATATTAATTAAGCTGAGACTGACAGCCACACTTCATACATTAATATTAAGTGTGGCTGGCCACACTTAATATTAATGTGTAATTAATACATTCCTATTTCCAATTAATGCATTCTAATTTTATGGATAGGTCCTTAAAGTCCGCCACGCAAAATAACACTTCTACATAAAGATGCATTAGTGCTGGGGTCCGACAGGGATCCGAGCTTGGACCTACTCTTTTTAATCTATATATAAATGACATTCCACACAATCCATTTACTGCACTTGCTTTATTTGCAAACGACATTGCCATTTTAGTTCCGCATAAGAATTTAAAATACATGAATAAATGCCTCCAGAGACATGTTGAAATTCTTGAGCACTGGTGAATCCGACTTAACCCATCAAAAACTAAAGCAATTTTTTTAGTTACAACACAATTCCGCCCCTCCAGTTAATGTATGTGGGAGACTGATTTAATTTGAGAGAGAGAGGTATCTATGTATTTATATAGATAGCCACCTAACCTTCGCGAAAACTAAAAACCCCTCCATAATAAAGTTCTTTAAAGCTCTGCTCACCTACTTTACTAGAAAAGGATGTCTATATCAAATAAAATTTTATTATACAATAAAGTGTTAAGGCCCATCCCTATATATGCTGCCCGGTCTGGGGTTCTGCGGCGACCACTCATATTCAGAAGTTGCAGGCAGCACAAAACAAAACTTCTAAAATAATATTAAGTGCACCATGATACACTAGAAATATTATTATTCATGGTAATCTTAAAACAGTCCCAATTAGAGAGACTATCAAAAACTTCTCAATGAACTTCTTCAGTAGGATGTAATTTATAAATAATGAAGAAATTGGAAACTTGCCTGACTATGATATAGGGCAGGGCTGTCCAACTGGCGTCCCGCGGGCCGCATTCGCCCCGCCAACACATATTGTGCGGCCCGCCAACTCTTATGGAGCATATTTCTTTTTTTGAAATTTTATGGTATCAAGAAGCATCCGAGACTACCTTTCTTGGTCAAGCCGAGGTCCTTGAAGTTTCCTTTTGATTGCTCTTTCACTCCTTTCATTGTATTGGGAGACAAAGATACAGGATATCCACAGGTCAAGGTCAAGCAATCCTACCCTGCACACTGGTGTTTAAACAAATTCTTAGAAATAATATTGTCTCGCGTTGGCAATACCAGGTGGTGGAAACAGGGAGGAAAGAGAGAAACATTTCAGATAAGCAAAACCTGCCGCAATTGGTTAAAAATAATCGCCTTCACTGCCGCTGCGGCCTTTGTTGATCTCGAAAAAGACATTGAGAGTTTGCGTTCGTCAATTCTTCGATAATTTTGCAGCTTTTGGATATGAAGTAGACCTCTCTTGTACGGTAGCTATATTTTTGGGGGAACGTGTGAAAACTAATTTTATTGTTGATTGTGTTATTTCATTTTCCAACGATGAGTAAGGAATTGAAGATAGACAGTGAGAATCGAGTGTTACAGGACCGCTGGGTAACCCAGTATTTCATCAAGAATAGAAAGAACAAACTCCAGTGCTTGATTTGTATGCAAGTTGTGGCTGTTATCCAAGAATATAATGTCAAAAGGCAATACGCGAGTTTTCGAGAAAGGGAGCAACAGTAAATATCAAGGAGAAGCAAGATCTCTGATAGTTTCAGAACTGAAATCAAAACTGCAAAAACAAACAGGAATGTTTCTTCAAGTAAAATCTGATCAGCACAATGCTTTGCATTCTTCGTTTGCAATTTCACTTGAGCTTGCTAAAGCGAAAAAACCTTATACTGATGGCGTCGTTCATGAAAAATGTGCTGTAGAAATCGCAAAAGTATTTGGTGATAGCAAAATGACTAACATTTTGATTGAGTTCCAGCTTCTCATCAGACCGTCCACAGAAAAGTTGCCGAAATGGGGACCAAATACAACAGAAAATTGTCTTGCGAGATTGAAAATTTCTGCTATTTCTCCTTGTGTATCGACGAGAGTACAGACCAGTCGGACATTAGTCGACTCTTGATTTTCATTTGCACTGCTAAAGAAGACTTTGAGATCAAAGAGGATCTCCTTACCATGTATTCTTTTCACTCCACAACAAAGGGTAGGGACATATTTGAAACAGTGATGAAAGCGGTCAACAGTGTCGGAGGTTTTGAAAAGTTTTCTGTCTTAGCTACTGGCGTTGAAAAGGCAATGATAGGACCAAAGATAGGATTGATTGGAAGTTTGAGAGAAAAGGGAATGAAATGTCCTGCACTTCATTGCACCATTCACTAGCATGCTTTATGCGGAAAGTCGGTGAAGCAAACTGAAACCATCAAAAATTTTTGAAAGTCATCAACATGATCATGGCAGTAACAGGGCTTTTACGCAAAGGCAGTTCCGTAACTTTTTGGAGAAAATTGAAGCAGAATATGGAGACGGTTATGTACAATCAAGTTAGGTGGCTTAGTGCCGGACACTGCCTCACGAGATTTTTCAAGTTGAGAAAAGAAATTCCTCTTTTCCTTCACCTGTTTCCTCCATCAGAAAACCTTGAACAAGAATTTTTAAGCATGAATTTTTCACGTCACCTGGCATTTCTAACGATTTCTAACTTACTGGCCACCTCAACGATGTGAACTTAAAACTACAAGGAAGAGACCAACTGGTGTTTGAGCTAATGGCACACATAAATGGGTTTAGAAACAAGCTGAAAATTTCCAAGAAACTTTGGGAAAAATAACTTATCTCACTTCGCCAACTGGAGTCGTTTGACGTCAGAGTGTGAGGAAGTGCTGGATTTTTCTGAATTTTTCCCTGAGTTGCAGACTATTATTGACGCATTCAACACGAGATTTTCAGATTTTGAGAGCAAATAAGAATGACGTGGCTTTGCTTAGTAACCCAGTCACAGCAAACATTGAATAACAATTAGAGATCTGTGATCTCCAGGATGATCCGTTCTTTCAAACAAGAGCCGAAAGAGAGCCCGAATTCTTCAAGTTGCTTCCAACTGAACGTTTTCCAAATCTGCGTGACTTAGGACTGAAAATAACTTCCATGTTTGGGAGCACATATTTATGCGAATGTGCTTTTTCGGCCATGAAGTTTATCATGACTCGTCACAGGAACTCTCTCTCCGACAGTTCATTGTTAGACCTTCTTCGGATGGCAACGAAGAACATAGTTGTCTTGTCCTTCTAAAGAAGGCTGATCGGCCTAAGTTTTCCATTAAAATGCAAGCAAATTGTTTTATAATCCTTCTGTTCCATTGTTTTATAATTAATAATTCAACTATTAATTGTTATTGTATAGGAGATAAGAGGTTATGGTTCAACTTTTTCAAACTGCGGCCCGCCAGGTTATCAGTGACCGGAATTCTGGCCCGTGGGCTCTTTGCAGTTAGACAGCCCTGATATAAGGATAAACTTCCAAAAACCCGGCCCACCACTGCTCTCATATCATGTATCAAGTCAATTCCAAGGCCTGTGTTAATGTTATAATAAACTGAAAAAATAAATAAAACCTCTAACTACTCTACTTTTGCAACTGTGTTATTAATAAATGTACTTATGTTATCAATTACTTTGTAAAGAGTAAATCAGAGAGAAAAAATATTTTGTTACCCCCTGTTTAATTATAATGTGTATATCCTTATTGAAAAAATAGTGTAGTATATTCTCTTCGCATTTATTATTTATTATTGAGTCAAAAGTTACTTGTCAATGCAGCCACATTTCGTGGATATAGAGCTTCAAGTTCCCTGGTGCCACAAATTCACATAATCTACATTATGTTTAAGTCGATGTTTCCGGATGTACTAATGACGGTCTCTCTAGTTGAACGTGCGTTATTGGTGAAACTGTTTTACGAAAACAAGGGTAATGTCTTTGCTGCGGTTCATGAATTTCTTCGTAGAAAGAACGTACAGCTTGGACCAATGGCTACTAAAGTTATCAGGGCCATAATTAAGAGATTTGAAGAGACGGGGCAGTTAGTTCAACCTGGAAGAATCCATAAATTTGTCACACCGATACTTGTTCAAGACCCATCAACAGCTGTCTTGACGTCTACGTTAAGACAGCTGTTGACGCACAGTCACAGAATCAGAGTTTGGGGGAAGTAGCGAACGTGCAGTTTCTCGACAGACA
This sequence comes from Pardosa pseudoannulata, assembly GCA_032207245.1. Taxonomy (NCBI): domain Eukaryota; kingdom Metazoa; phylum Arthropoda; class Arachnida; order Araneae; family Lycosidae; genus Pardosa; species Pardosa pseudoannulata. The sequence goes on from CM063506.1 coordinate 42,613,916, forward strand.
GGCTATTCTTACAGAAACATCCGAAAAGTACTCAGAAATATAATGTACTAGTTCCCATACAAGATCCGCCATACCCAGGAAGTTTTTGATAGGAACAAGCCACAATGTCTTCCATTCGCACTCAGTTTTATCAGCAAAAAGACTGTCGATCTGTCACGGAATATTCTGTGGAGAGACTATACCCATTTCTACGTCGATTGTACAGTCAACACACACAATAGCCACATTTGAGCTAAGGAAAATCAGTGGATCCACGCTGAAATTCCCCTACGATCTCCAAAGTCACTGTCTGGTTTGGATTCATGGCGACATTTATTCTTGGTCATTTTTCTTTGAAAATCAGTAAACGTGGTTCTTTCCCATGATCCATTACAGTCCGTCAGCACCATGACCTGCTGCAGACGTTAAGGAAAAGTGTGTTGTACCAGGGAGTTGTTCTAACTTTGAATGATTTGAACTCTATAACGCTTCATGTGCGAAGCCTCACAACTGATCAGTTACAATCTGCTGCTGAACACATTGTTCATCGCCGAGAAATTTTGCAGGTTATTGAGGGAGGTCATGTAGAGCACCTGTCCCTACATTGTCCTGAACACGATTAACAACTGCACGTATTGTGCAATTTAGTCCTAATCTGTTCTTGTTCCTGCAAACTGAACTGTTCTTATTTCTCCCTTACCTTTACTTAGTGTGGTTCGATGACAAAGTGATCAGAAACTAGTTAATAAATATTAATATTGTTTCTTACTCCGTTTTGGTCGTTTATTGTGTTAAATTTCATGCTTTTCCCGAAAAGGTGTCCGCTGGTGGACTTTTAGAACTACTTTTTTTTCGAAATTCCGTTAGCATATCTCGTGTATAGCCCATATACGAAACTTCGTTGCATTTCATTCAACCATTTGCTCTGTAGGTTTATAGAGGAAGTTTAATTATAACCTCCCGATATATACATATATATATATAAGCATAAATAAATAAATAAATAAATAAATATATATATATATATATTTATTTATATATGTGTGTGTGTGTGCATGTGTGTAAATATAAATAAATGCATATCCCGAATTTTCTTTTAAATTTTATATACCTGTTTAAGCGGGTTGAAATGAAATCGCTTTTAGGGCAGCTCCTAGGGGTTTTCTAAGAGCAAGGCAGTGTAACTAGAGGTCTTGTAAACAAGCCCAAGAAAGAAAAGATGAGAATGTAACGGAAATCAAAAGGAGAAATAGACCACTGGGGTACCTTGGGCTTAAGACACCCTGAAGTTGATAAACCTTCCGAGGAGAGTCCCCTGATATAATAAGCAGGAGCAAGGTGTCTGGCTGTACCCATTTTATTTACCAATTTTAGTCTTCTCTTACGGCATCCATGGGCTACATTGGGGGCTAATATTCCACATCCTATCACACACGCATGTCTTAAGCAGGTTACACTGTACATGATTAAAAAGAAAGAGAAATACATTTGATATTTATCCCCACCAGTAATTTTATTTTAGCCATAATAATATACAATATGATTTTTTTCTATTGGTGTAATGGAAAGCAAGACCAGGAAATTTTGTCTCTGGAAACCTCTAGTGTCAGTTGTCACAATCGAGGTGTATTTTTAAATATATAAGTTATTTAATACTTAGAAATCAGATTAAGGTTGTCGAGTTTGTGTTAGTGCAGCTTGCGTTTCATTAGAATTACATTACGGTGTCTGTGTTACAAAAAATGAAGACTTTCATGTGTCTCAATGATATAACAAAAAAGTCCCACATCTCTATCGCTTCTTTTTCTCTTTGTAAATATTGTCTTTGGGTTCAACTTTATGTTATTATTTGTATTTATGTAAAATTTATTTCATAAATTATCACAGTAATTCTGGCCAATTCGTATTACTTTACAATTCAGTTATATAGCCCATAGGCTCCGCTCATTAACTTCCGTTCACCACCCACTTATTCTAAATTTTAAAAGTTATTAATTTTACATTCTTAAAAATTTAAATTATTTCAACGTCCGCTGATAAATTTTAATATTTCATATCCTTTTTTTACATTTTTTTTGCTTCAATTTTATTCTCTCTTCTAAGTCGTTTATCGCTCCTCCCACAGGAGTCAAATGAGACAGAAAACACACCTTCAGTTTCATAAAATTAACGTTATCAGGAGAGCACGGTGGAACATTTTACTGAGTATATTTTTTCTTTTTCTTTTCATACCTGGGTTGCTCTACAAAATAGCGTGAACTTGGAATCTTTGTTGATTTTTTTCTCTCTTTTCGCACCATCACTGGTGTAACGTACGTGGTGCTATAAACGGCAGCGGATTTACGTAGGTTAATGGTATCTCTGGAGATAAATGCCAGGATTGGGGGTCTTCTAGTGTATTACGGCACCGTGGTGGAAATGCTTTTCGCGTTCATAGCATTCTTTAAGTTAGACATACCCTCGGTGATGCTATATGAGCAACAGCTTTGCGGCTTTGTTTGGCATAAATATATTTACCTATAATGCTAGCTGCCTCTGAATATATAGAAGACGTAGAGACCTTCGGAAATCTTTGGTCTGTCTTAGCTCAACCTTTGTAGAAGTGTAGTTGTTCTATTGCTACTTGTCCCCAATTATTTGACGATTTTGTAGAAATAAAATCAGCAATTCTATTTTTATTAAATTAGTTTGAAATCGAAGTGATTAACAATTATTTTTCAATGGATAAATTGTTACGTCCTGAAACGCCAGAAGGAGTATTTGAATTTATAGAGATGCAACAATATTAAAGTTACCATGTGTTCCATCAATCAACAAAATTATTTTTCTCATTTCAAAATCGATGAATTTTGGAAATTTGTACTAAAAATTAAGAACAAAATATTTAAAATTCAACATATCGTATTTCTGTCAATTTTTGGATCCGCACATGCATCGTACTATTCTACGATGAAATTTATTAAATCGAAGTTTTGTTCAAATTTTAGCAACCAGCATCTTAAAGAGTTAAGTTTAGTTTCTAATTATCCGTCTCAATGTAATAATATTAGTTTCTATATTAGAAATTCTTTTATCTTGTAGTAGTGAAGAGGAAATAATTTTTTTTTATTATGTAAAAACTATCAAAATAAATACATTATGAAATTTGATCTTTTTTTTAATTTAAGTGCATTGTTTTCAGTTAGGTAACATTGGCAGTTACTTTAAAATGCCCCTGCTCCTGCCTTATTATACATACCTAATAATTCTAAATATTTATAGTAAGTATTGTGTCGTGCTAGAGAATTACATGAATGCATACAATTCCCATATATAGCAATTACACCATAATTTTTTTACGAAATAAGGGGGAAGAAAATGCGAGCATTATTAGGAAACAAGCAATAATTATTAGTAAAGAATTATTTGGAAATACGTAAACTCGTAATAATTTAGAGGGCTTTGCCCATTGAATCCAGTTGAACCATTGCCTTGAAAACCTTGAAGTAACAATTGTGATGAGGCGATTTAGATCAGTTATATAATTCATTCATACAAGATTGATTCATTGATTCATTCATACAAGATTGATTCATTGATTCATTCATACAAGAAGTAAAATGCTCGGGATCTAAATCTGACCTCATCATATCTTTGTAAAAAGACAGAGAACCATAAAATTATATTCTACGGATATTGTTGTCTTGTACGGTGGTCTCGGACGGGGTTCTGATCCCAGTTCCAGATTAGAATCCCGTCTCCGTACTTGACATTAAATAAGAATGTACCTTTGTGGAGTATTTATGAGTCCCTAAGGGACAGTGCCCAATTAAAAGGGGTAAGGTTTTCCACGTTGGCGGTCTCAAGGCGGGGTTTAAGCAGACCAATTAGATTCTTACAACTATTCGGATTGGACGATAAGAAGGAAGAGGGGACAAGGATGAAATTAATAAAATAAGAAAAATCTAAAATTGAGAAGAGGTTCGATAGTCGAGACGACGAGAAAGTCCGACGGAAGGTGTTCGAAAGTCCGAGGGAAGTTGTCCGGTTGTCCAGACGAGGAGAGAAGTCCGACGTGTTCGAGAGTCCAGTCAAGTCTGACGGGAAGTTTTCCTGTATCAAATAGCACGGTAGTACCCCAAACACTCAGGAAGCCCCTGACCAGACCGACGAAAGATCTATAAATACCCAATCCTGACCAGCCATAGATACCCATCAACCAGGTTGTTCCGGGCACACCATTTTAACTCCTCCCTTTTACATACCTTTTGAAATTGAGATTAGGTCCTCTCTGTTATATTTACATAATTACTTGAAAAATTATTGTCAGTACTAATTTAGAAGGTGTTGATAAAGTATATTTTATGAAAATTAGAATCAGTTTGTGTGTACATAGATGTATATTATAATAAATTTATTTTTTTATATTAAGCTAGTTTCAGATGCTGTAATTTAGCTTTTAGTTTATTTTCATATCTTATATCTGTAGTTTCTCAGAACCTGTGGTTAAATTTAGTACTAAAATAATTTTACACAACGCAATCAAAATAAAATCCCACTATACATTTGATCACAGGTTAATACTCAAAAATAAACGAGGACTACACGACAACAATGACGAGAATAACATAGGGTCACATTCCACTCTGAGAGAGAGAAAAGGGTAAAAGCAGAATTCCAACAATATTGAGAAAGCGATTGGATAGTACCAAAAGTTACACAGCCTTATTTAATGTTATGAGAAAAACTCACAGCAAGTGTACCAAAATGGTAACCACATGTACTGTTGCACAAAAATAATACATTCTTCTAGTTAACCAATGGTTTATTAATACGCAAAAAGACATGGGAAGGAGAAAAAACTACAACCATTACCAGTGGAGCCCAATTAAACATGCAACCAAATAAGAGTTTTAACTTAAACATTAAATGCATGTTAAACCCAAACAAAAGAAATGATATATGTAGATATAGACATAAATTAGCATTGGACATGTAAGGCACATTAAGATACTTATTTTACGTGACTCATAGCATAAAAGATTTATGTAAGTATAGTAGAAAATTGGTATTAACATTTGTTTGAATAAATTTAAAAAGTTCAAAGTTATGGTTTAATTAAATGAAAGACATATAAATAAGTATTCAAAATTCAGAACAAGGCATCAAGGTCGGTGAGACTTTATTGGAGTAGGTTTAATGTATAACTGTTGTATAAATGCTTTATAGAAATCTTGACGCTTAATCTACATCCCCGGCATCCTGTCGTGATTTTCGATTCATGATTCCTGATCGGTTGGCTCATACAACTGTAAATTGAGATGTAAGTGTTTTTCGCGACAGGATTCCGTGAGTTCCGTACTAAATAAACTATGTTCTTTTTAATCCCAAAGTGATTTTTACAATTTTAACTACGTTTTACATGATGTTACGGCTGCACGTTATCCAGCATGGATACTATTTATTTGTATAGGGCAAATTACCCATCACAAATAAAGTCGACAGGATTTTTTTTTATTCTACATGCCAATTGAACTTCATAATTGCATTGGTCATTTTTTAGGGTAAAAATATCATACATACATATATTTCAAATAACCGGATTAGCAATCAAATTGTTGCTGTCGTGGTGTTAACAGTATATATACACCCACACACAACAGACAAAGTTTGAGAGTGTGTAGCATAGGTCTAATCACCATTAACCACTTGCGCTACAAAGACGTGCCAGGCACGTCGAGATGCTTTTGTTACAGAACCGAAAGCGACGTGAATACCATGTCGATAGTCACTTCGCGCAGAAACAAATGCGACTTGTGCGTGGTACCTCGGCTAATCGTAAGAGTTCAGCCGTTCATTCTTCCAGCTACAGTTCTACAGTATTTTTTGAAGTATTTTTTAAAGTTATGTCGCGGAGCGCGGCGCGGCCACCGGCAGTTAAATCGTAGCGCAAGTGGTTAAGATCTCTGACACTCTTCTGCTTCAATCTTCTACGTGGCATCTACGGGATATTATTTGCCAGAAAGAACTCTGGGCAACCAGAAATTTTAATTTGGTTCACATGGTGCAAATAGAAAATCATTGTTTCAAGTAAAATTGAAAATAGCCTTGTATGATGTTTTGCAAAGTTGGCACTTGCCTACAGTTTAATAGAAATATAAGAAAAGCAACGTTATAAAATTACATAAACAGAATTGTAATTTTGATGTAGAATCGCCAAATATTATAATAAGCCTTGCAATCTTCAACAGGGCATCTACCATTAACCACTAAGAAGGATTTTAGACAAACAGAAAAGTAAAATTACTTCACGCAGTGACGCGTACAAAGAGAAACTCGTTATATAATGAAAATAATATAAGTTGGAAATTGTCTCTTATTTAGTTTTCCACTTGGTAACTTGGCGCTCGCCAGTGGGTTTACAAAAATATAAGAAAAGTAATGTCTCCACATAACAAAAACTGAATTGCAATGTTTCCTATATAATAGTAGCCTAAGTTATGTGTCCTTATGTTCTCTAATTTATAAATCGGTTGGACCTGGAATGGATAGAGACATCCATATTGGATTCTTGATGAGTTAGGGTGAGCAAAATTCAAAGCGAGTTCGAAAACGTTCGAAATCCACGCCTTACAGCCTTTTTGATCGTTTAATGCCCTTATTTCAAGTCCTATTTTCCCCGGTTAAGAGCAAGCGATGAAATTCATCAATTTATCACATTATAAGTAGATGAAAATAACATTTTTTTCTAGCATTATGACGTCATTCCTTTAACCATCTCATTTAATCATTTCTTATATTAAATTATTTAAGTATCGTCTGCATTATTTTCGTACGTTTTATCACTGAACATAGATATTATGTAAATAGTTTTTATATTTGGCTTAAATAATAGATTATGTACATATGGGATAATCCGAAATTTAATCCTCGATTATTTTTTGTTGCAATGAAAATTATATCACTGGTATTAACAAAAAATTCTTTTCATAAAAGTCTAGGAGTCTATTTCACGGACTAATAAATAACTAGCTTTTAAGTTATATATCTTTGAATATCAAGAAGTTCGTTCGTTTTGTGTGTTGGTTTTTTTATACATAACCACTAGGTTAGCAATTGATTCGCTAAAGTTTGGACATCATTCATATATACCACCAAATAATTACTGTCATTATTTAAATCTCTGTTGTCCATCCTATGACGTAATACAAGATAAATTAAGGTTGGCAACTAACATGTGGTCATTAAAGATAAACAAATTATTGAGGGTGTATCAGATAATTCTTAGCCAAAAAACAAACTAGTTTTACCTGCTTCTTAGGGTACTTAAATTAAAAAATAAAATTTTACTGATCCTGTTATATGACGGGCGTCATACGCTAGTCAGTATTGAATCACCCGAAAATATGATAATTAACTGGAAATTAATTAACGATTATAAAATAAGGTGACATATTAATACTTATTTATATACAAATTATTTGCAAATTCGTGCGTTTGAGGAAAGATATTTTCAAGTAAATGAATCAGTAATAGCCATTTAAAGTATAAGTATAAAAATTTGTGTAGTTATCAGTAAAAATCTTATCTTAAAAAACAAAGAACTAAATTGTTTTACACTTCTACTCTCTATTGAATGCAATAAAGCAATTAGAGTGAAAGGAAGCGTAAAAAACAAAAACAAAACATTAAAAATTTTCCGGTGAAAGTAATGGAAGAAAAATTTCAGGTCTTGTTTTTATCTTTAAATGAAATATTCTAGTAGTGAGGGAATAGGAATAAATTTATTGTTTTTTCGTAACAAATAAAAAAAATAGAACTGTTTTTATTCTCTCATTTATAGGGAAAATAATTTTTACGAGAAGCAAATATTTTCTGCGCAATCTTTTTATTTCAGCGTTTAATAACGAATACTTTTCATTTTTAAAAGCTTGATGCGGAATCTCATAGTGCAGAAAATGAGTTGAAAAAATCTTGTTTCTTTTCTTTCTGCTTTAAAGGATTATGTTAAAAAAGTGACTTTAAAAGAAAAAGAAAAAAACAACAACTTTATTTTCTCGTTCATGGTATACGATCTCTTGATGTTAAGTATTAATTTCGAGTCACGAAGAAATTTGACGCAAATGTTGTAGTAGCAGCTTTGAAATGTTTCTCTGTTTCACTGAATTGGAAATTAAACTTTCTTATTATTTATTAAATTTTAATGAATATAAAAATATCAGGATAAAAAAAGAATGTTTTTGAAAGTATGCTGTTTTAATACCCTTTCAAATAGTCGTTCAAAAAGTCGTATAAACCTAAACAAATATTCAGATATAATGAAAAATTGAATTGCTGTAATTTTATATGCCATTTTTGGAAAGGTTTTTATTTTATCACAAAACTTTATAGTTCAAACCGATATTTAGATATATAACACCTTTAAGCTTCAGTTGATTTTTATTATTTGATTTTATTCCAGCGTTATATAAAATATTTTTCATAACCAATCACTCTTTAGAAAACTATTCCAAGATTTAACCCCTTCCTGTAAAATGACGAGTCTAGCTCGTCATTAGTTTTTCATTCCATACCGCACAATGACGAGCTACACTCGTCATGTGATTAAAGTTACTGTTAAATATGATAATTAATTTAGTTTAAAATTTCTAGTGTACTGAATTTGGCAACACTTTTATCACTTGTGAAAATCACAAGTCACTATTGCATATTGTTTACTTAGAATTTCTTGGTACAAGTCATTGCCAAATTAATGAGTCAGAATAAAAGAAAACCTACTAAGAAATGCCATGTGTGTTACAAGAATCAAATTAAAAGTTAGACTACTTGGCGATGTAAACAATTAAGAATTCCTTTGCTCTTTGTTTTGAAAAGTACCACTAGTTGAAGACTATTATCTGTATACCTTATTAATGTTTTGCTTTGATATTTTCTTAATTTTACTGTTTCTGATATTATTTAACACTATGTAAAACGTGGATTTTAATTAAGAATATGTAAGAATTGTAAAATGAAACAAATTTTTTAAATAAAAATTAAATGGTTATTTCATGCACAGTTTTTCATTATTAAATCATACCGGAAGAGGTTAAGAAACAAATAATGCTGTTTTAATACTCTTTCAAATAGTCAATGAAAAAGTCGTATAAAAGTAAACAAATAGTCAGATATACTGAAAAATTGAATAGCTGTAATTTTATATGCCATTTTTTGGAAAGGTTTTTATTTTATCACAAAACTTTATATTTCAAACCGATATTTAGATATATAACACATGTAAGCGTCAGTTGATTTTTATTCTTTGATTTTATTCCAGCGTTATATAAAATGATTTTTGATAACCAATCACTCTTTAGAAAACTATTCCAAGATTTAAGAAACAAATAATGCTGTTTTAATACCCTTTCAAATAGTCAATCAAAAAGTCATATAAACGTAAACAAATAGTCAGATATACTGAAAAATTGAATAGCTGTAATTTTATATACCATTTTTTGGAAAGGTTTTTATTTTATCGCAAAACTTTATATTTCAAACTGATATTTAGAAATATAACACCTTTAAGCGTCAGTTGATTTCTACTCTTTGATTTTATTCCAGCGTGATATGAAATGTTTTTTGATAACCAATCACTTATTAGAAAACTACTTTCAGACTTAAAGAAACAAATAATCTTCTACTTTAAACCAGTTTTCTACTGATGGAGATGTGGAAGGTTTTCACTTTGCTCGAAGGACACCGGTGACTGCAGATTTTTTGGAACGTTTTGTATATATTACAAAGTGTGACCCGACATTTTGCAAAAAATGCTTACATTATTTTTTACTAAATTAAAGGAATAGACAGAGGAGACGTTTTGCATGAATCAAAATACCTCCAAAGAGTCATTCAATAAAGACGGTTCGTTCATAACATCTTCTTTTGTAAAATCTTCAGAATCAAGTTTGTGAGGTCGAAGATGGCACAAAGGTCAGGGTACTGCTCTTCGGAAGAGGGATATATGGGTTCGAATCGCACTGTTGGCATGGATGTTCGCCGTTTTGAATGTCTCGGTCACATTAGCCCTCGTGTAGCGGAGCTATCCTTGATGTCCCGAGTTTCCTGTAATGGAATTGACTCCTTCCGCAATGCCTAACATTAACTCTTTTCTGAGATAAGAGTAGTTTAATCTGTATCATTCACCATCCCGTGGGAATTGCACTGCAAATAGTTTCAGGGAGGGGGTCACATGAAGTTGAAGACCCTACACCATGAACATAATGACCTTAAATTTTGATGCGGAACCACACTCGAACTCCTGAAATTTCTGTAATGGAATTGACTCCATCCGGACGGTTTAAAATGAACGTATTTCCGGGGCAAAAGTTGCTTAATATGTACTGCTCACCATTCCTTGGCAGTTAGTAGATAGTTTTTACGCGTTCCAGCGGGAGTTCTATTAAGTTCGGGTCTTTACCGCATAAGCACAATGGCCTTAATTAGTCAAGCTTGGCGATGGTGAGAATGCCAAAATAATAGACCGTAACCATCCAAGTCCAAACTAAATACATGGGATAGGGATTGGTTAGCTGTAGATCAACAGTAATCTGGAAAAGCTCTTCCTTCTTTACTGAGAAGTGAGCGCATTGGTGTATTCGGTAATAAAACGTTGAGCTGTCAGCTTTTTTTTTTCAGATGTTCATTTTTTAAATTAAAGAGACCCACTTGGGCTTCTACTAATGTTGAAGTTTTAGAATCAGGCACTTTATACCAATGCATTGCTGGATATCAAATTTAAAGTGCTTAAATACTACTGTTTGCATAGATTTGCAAACTTTCGAAATAGGATTTAAACACTACAACTACCAGCGAGGTCATTTTGTTCGCAACGTCTTTTAGAAGCGATTTTCTTCAAATTGTAATATAAACTTACTTATCTTTAAAAGTTTTATTCTTTTTTTTTCTTTTGAGGATTCCAGATACAAACCAACTTTCCCCCTCGAATATTTTATAATAATCGTATAAAATTAATATGGTCTTTCTAGGTAGTTAAAAATATCGGTCGTTGTTGTTGTTGATGCCACTTGACCGAGCTAAGCACTGGAGCCAAAAGCCCTATGAATTAAAAGGAAGAGGTGAGCCTTTCGTTTGACAAGCACCGTTAAGGTGAAAGAACGTCTAACTCAACTGGTCTCTCGTAATTTAGAAGCAACGAGCAAGCAGAAGACCTTAAGGCTTGTTCTGCCACCCCCGAAGTTACTGTTTGAGAACTTGTGTCACATTGTGACCACAAATATAATTTACGTGCCCCAGTTATTAAAAAAACACAATGAATCTAATACTAGCTCGAGCCTCAAACCTACCAACCTTCAGTTTTGAGATCGTTGCCTCTGAAAAAACGCTAGCCCTACAAACCAAAATAAAGCATCAAAGCGCTTTTATTTTTGAGTTTATGTATTACTCATTGATATATTGGTGTTAAATGTCCTTATAATGATTGATCATTATTATCTTTTTTTCATTAAAACAAGAATGTTGTTATAAATGAATTTTTGATATATTTAATAGATTTAAAGTTAAGTATAGACATAAGAATGGGTATACGGGCAAGCGAATTTATCGAGATATTGCATTTCTGTTTTCTTATTATAACAAACATTGTGATCTTGAGTACTTTATTGACGTCACCCGATGTTTTCTCAGTGGAATATATATTTGAGCATTAAACACTCCACCACTTAAAATTTAAACTTACAAATTTATTAATTACAAACTGCACAATTCTTGATTAAATATAACATAAACAACACTACATCAAACATCTAACATTTAACGTATAGCTAGGATTTTAAATTTTAAAACCCAATCGACGGTCAACCGGTATAGCACACTTTTCCCTCTCTCAACCTCACTCGTCTGCCAGCGTTCATCCCTCTCTTCAGATATGTGGTTCAGTGACGTCATTCTGATATCCCAAACATATATCATGTACATACATTTCTGTACATGGCTTATTATATATATATATATATATATATATATATATATATATATATATATATGTAATACATCAAAATTACTTTCCCATTCTTATTCCTTCAAATATTTTTCCAGACATAAAATGTCTTAATTAAAGGTTTGGTTTTGGAGAGCTACGGTCTACGTTTTGCAATACGAGGGCTAATGAGACCGGGACCTACAGTTTAAAGCTAATTCCGAACTTCTACGAACAACCATGACACAGTGGGATTCGAACCCACGAACTTCAGTACCGAAGGCCAGCACCTTAACCGATCGGCCATCGTTCGGCTTAATTAAAGGAGTGTGCGCCACTTGAAATTCTTCCAACCCCAAAGCTTTCTTTGCAATAAATGCAAATTTGCTGTTCATTGTGTATATTTTCCAACTGTCCCCGGTTCACTTTTCAATGATCTAAGTTTTATTTTGCTTTCGAGAACACTGACTAAGCTACTTTCTCTGGGGAAGATTTCGTCTCTGCTTCTCGTTCTGTGGCCGACCCTGTAATCCACACATGCTTTCCTGATCGTTCTGTCTTTGACCTTTGAAAGAGCATTGTAAGGAATTTGGACTCCACTACCTGTGTTTCGCAGATGTACACCCTTGACTATATCTCCAAAATCAACCCTATTGACTCCTTCCACCCGGCGTTTCTTAGAGGAAATAAGAAGCCGGTCGGCTAAGGGGGCCTGATAAGGTTTTTCGTATGTGTCGCTTTTTTTTTGCAGGGTGGCAATGCATCTTGAAAGGAGGATTTTCCCTTTTCGGAAGGGCTCAAGTTTCCAGAGGCTGAGTCCCCGAAGAAGGGAGAGAGAATCTACTGGCAGCTGAGTTCGGGAAGTCGACATAGAGCCTGCGACCTGGAGAGACTCTGTTTTGCAGTGAGAGAATTTCATTTTTGGGTATGGAAAGCTCGGCAATCTGATCTGGTTGTTAAGACAGGCTCCGAGACTCAGAACTATGTTATTTTGTTTTATTTTAATTTTTGTCAGTTTTGTAATTAAATTTGTGTTGTCTCTCTAAGCTTTGGGGGAATTATTTTGGTTATGCATCCTCAGCGACAATCAGAGAAGACCAAACACACATGTCCCATTAAAGTAGCTGACAGGTCCCACGCTAGTATAGTGCCCCGGAGAGAGTGGGTGCTATTACAAGCATGTCGTTTTTGCTACGAACTCTGCCTGTTCTTTTTAATGGAATGACCCAACTACATATTCTTCAACAGTCTAGTTACTTAGACTTCTGCTTGCCCAGTAGGCAGGCCAAGAAAAAAGCTATAGGACAGTGGTACGCAAACTTTTTTCGACTGCAACCCCTTTTGTAGAGAGAAAATTTTTGGCGACCCCTAGAAATAAATGTTCACAAATACCATGTATATTTCGCACATTTCTTTCGTTTCATCGAATAAAAACATCATCATATTTGACTCATATTAATTTTATTTATCATTTTAAGAAAATACTTTTTGTATAACAAAAAAATCAGTAAATTGCCCTTTAATGAGATGTATGTGGCTGCAAGTTTCTAATTATCTCATCGATGTTTGGATGTATGTTGCTAATTGCAATTCGCATATCATCTTCAGGGTTTAAATGCGATCGGTATTTAGTTTTTGTTGAAACTAGTTTGCTAAATCCAGTTTCACATAAATACGTTGATGCAAATTGTATTAACATTCTGATGGCATTCTTGCATAAAACGGGATATTGTCTTTCCACGGATAGCCAAAATTTTTGGCAAGGCTGAGTCTTACATTGATTTCGAAGAGTATAATCACTAATTAGGTCTATCAAGTGCTCTTTCTCACTAAACAACTTTCAAATTGCCGGAATTACCACAAAGAGGACGTTATCTATCGGAGTGAAAAATTGGCGTCTTCACACTTTACATACATTACGCATTACGGTCAAAGAAAGAGTGAACAGCATGTAATTGCAATTAAACAGTGAGTGACAGCGCTTCACTCTTTATATGTACACTGTATGGTATGCAGCATGCAGGGATAATGCATTTCATAAAAATTTGACTACCCCCAAGACATTTCTGCCGACCCCCACAGGGGTCGCGACCCCTAGTTTGCGCACCACTGCTATAGGAGCTATAATATTAGTTATGACTGCTGGAATTAAACTTCGATGGTTTATATATATGATTTTATTGGATGCATTCTCAGAATCATTATTTGCAAATTCTCTTCAACATTGGTTTCGATTCTCAAGGTATCCTTACTTGAATAGAGCTCAAGTACTGCTATCTGCCGAAGTTCTGCAGCGTTAATATTCATTAAACTGAGATATTCCGCTATATTGGTATTTCTTACTAAACCGATTTTTTTTCCACAGTTATAGTTACGTCACTGTTATAATTACACTTTACGTCAAACAGTAATAAATATTAAGAAATCAAAATTATTTTTCCCATACAGTATATATCTATTTTGCTTTCTAAAAATGAAATTTAGAAGCATGGTTTTAACGGTTTACAAAAACATTGTTGTAAATGCGTTTCAATAGGTCTATATATTTAAGTAACACAAGGGAAGATTGGTATTGTTAATAGAAGAGGAGATTTTATGTAAAATAGAGTGCGAATTGCAATTAAAATGTTGGTACACAACTAGATGTTATAATAGACATCAATACAAAGTTTTAAATATTTCGGTTGTTTTTAAGTTATGCTCAACAGCAGTAATACACATTGTATTAAAAATTTTTATTATACAAAGTGCAGATAACAATTAAGAGAAGAAATGCAATCTTTGGATGCAGTAATAGTCCTAAATACAAAGTGTTAAAGCGTTAATACATGTTATCTGCATAGATTGCAGTCATGTTATTGCAGTTTGCAATCAACTTGGATGTGCCCTACAGACACTAAAATAGTCATAAACACAAAAATTTGATCTTCTACGACTAATCATATTTGATATACATATGTCTGTATGTACGTATACATACGTACATACAGACTTTAAGGGAAAACTTGCTCAAATCAATTTAGTTATGATAAAAAGGGATTTTAAAAGTTCATAATTAAAGTTTTCTTACACGTACTTACATACTTAATATTGAAAATTTATCCAAGCATGGTAAAAAAAGAGAGCTTATGTTGAAATTTTGGATTACAATATTCTTAATTAAAATATTCCCTTTTACAAGGAAATAAAAATTGAAATTTAAAAAAGATTCCTATTGTTATAGTAGCGTCGAACAATAAGAAATATACTGGAAATATAAACTGTTTCTCTTTCAGCCTTAAAATCTCGATAAAAGGCACGGCCACTTGATCTCAAAGGTCTTACCTCCAGGTTTACATCAACGTAAATGCAGCGTATGAGAAATCGTTGTGTGAACCGAGAAGATTTTTTTACAATAGAAAAGCCCGTATAGACGTAGGAATAAAGTGGAATGGATGAATGGTTGGGCTTTGGGATGGTGAAATGATCGTTAGTTCTTGTGGAGCCAGCTCTGCCTGCTCTTTACCACACCATTAGTCTTGGATCTGGCAGAAGGAAATATCATCAATATCTGCTAGGGAAGACCTTTCTTGATCTCTCCCCGGAACAGGAAAAACAGATACGAGATCTAGTGGAAAAGTAATTGCAAACGTATGTCATTCATATTTCACCATTATTCTTTCTCTTTTCTTTTTCTAGTAAGTGTCACATGGGATTAAAGAAATGTTGTCATTTGAGAGTGAGAAGGTATGTTCACTGTAAGCATAGATTTTAATGGGGTACACTTGAGTTTAGAGCTCTTCAACGTTAGTAATGGACTTATAAATGTAAGGAACTTTAGCATGTTGTGACTGGTTAATTAATGACATCTTAAAAATAAATAAAAATAAAATGAAATAAAAATAAAGATGTAACTAAATACATACATTAAATTAAAAAATTAATTTATTAAACTATAAAAATAGAAGAACAATAAACAACTATACGCTAATTAATTTTAACTTCTTTATTTTTCAGATTTACTAGTTTAAAGTAGTAAATAATAATAGACTTTAAGAGCTTAAATACGAGGCAGGCTGTTGAAAACGTGTAGGGGCGTACGTCCATAGATCATTATTCTACCACATACCATTCCACCTCTAATACCGAAAATGTAACATTCCACAATCTAATAGGATAATTTTAGGTTTCCGACTCCTTCCAGATGTAAACATGTTTAGAATCACTTAAAGCTCAATCCATCTGTAAAGAGAACATAGGATCATCGGTGTTCACTCCACTTCTCATGTTCTTACCATCAATTAAAGACCCCCTCTTTTTTATGAAGACTGTGAAACATATATCTTTGGTTATCAGAAATAAATATCTTCTTAACTAAGCCTTCTGTATACCGTCTGCAACATTTCCAGTCGAGGCTACAAGGTCTGAACTTAACTGGCGGGCAGTAGACTTCCGGTTTCGTTAGGCATTAATTGTCAGATATCAATCTCTCGAGACAGTTGTTATTCTTTTATAACTTGGTAAAGGCCTTCTTACAAGAGTTCCATCATTTTTAAATTGTTTCCATAATATTGAGATTATCAGTCTTGAAATATTCAGACATTTATCTCCTTCCGTTAATTTGTTTCCTTGCTCCTAAAAATAGTTTAAGAGTTGCCATTTCAAGGATTCTTCCAAATGATACTTCGAAGCCATACAAACTGATTCGGGTCCTTACACACTGTAATCAAACGCTGTGTTGCAGAAATTCTCTCACATATTCAGTTACGGCAAAAAGCTAGATTCAACTTCGAATCACGTAATCCTAGATTTGTTTGTCTGAAACCGTTTGATGGCTTTTGATTTTATAGTGCTAACCAGGCTTGTTTTTCACATATTTCCTGCAAACATGAAACACATTGATTGGATATTTTATTGAATATCATTATTTTTTAGTATGTAAACTTAATTTTGTACAAGAGTGTACTAATCCGTCATCATGATATTTCTCTCTCGAGTAACACAAATTTCTAACTTCTAATAAAAGGTGATGGTCGAAAAAATAAGACACTTCTTTTGGTGAATGCGTAAGAGATGAATTCGATTTCTATTGTAGACATGGATATTTGTAAGCACTGTAAGCATTCGAATTGGTAGATTAGATACTGTTATATTTTGCCCCCATGTAACAAAAAGGGGAACATACTGCTCCAGAATTTGGGTTTGTTTTGAACAATACAGTTCAACCTATTAGTAACACGAGAGCTAAAGAAACACATTCAGATTAAAGATTATCTTTACATACATTCCTGAAAGGAAAAGCAAAGTCTTCGAAGGATACAGCTTTTCTTAGACGGGGGAAATGTATAAGTTCTCATATGACTGTATATGAGGATTTACACTCACATCAATTGGACTCAAGACAGTATATTGACTGGAGAATTATACATAATTTGACACTTATGTGTTTCAGTAATTATATTGTTTACTATATATTTTGAGATGTAGCTCAGTATTATCTTCCTTCTCTACATGGTTTTGATAGTATTATCAGCTACTGAAAAAACAGATCTCTTGAATAACACAAATGTAAATTTTCTAACTTCTTATAAAAGGTGATGGTTGAACATGTAAGGTACTTCTTTTGGTGTCAGCATAAGCGATGAGTCCGATTAATATTGTAGACATGGATATTTGTAGGCATTAGAAATCCATAGATTAGATACTGCTATATTTTGCCCCCATGCAACAAAAAAAAAAGGGGGAACATACTGCTCCAGGGTTTGGGTTTGTTTTGAAAAATACCGTTCCACCTATTTGTAACACGAGAGCTAAGGAGACAGTAGCACTCATATTAAACATTATCTTCAGACACAGTCTTGAAAAGAGAAAGCGGAGTCTTCGAAAGATACAACTTTTCTCAGAGGGCGGAAATATTGTATGAGTTCTCATTTGGGTTGTAATGAGGATTTCCACTTACATCAATAGGACTAAAGACATTATATTGACTGGAAAATTATACATAATTTGACACTTATGTGTTTCAGTAAGTAATTATACTGTTTACTATATATTTTGAAATGTAACTCAGTATTATCTTCCTTCTCTACATGGTTTTGATAGAATTCTCAGCCACTGAACAAACAGAGAGCCCTCCCTACACTTGTTCACTCATATTAATCCTACCACAGTAATATGCCCAGTGTAATTTCAAACCAAATGAAAATACACAACAGTAGATTTTACAGAAATGAATAAGGTTACACTCCTGAATTTCTCATAACCATTTGGAGAAACATTCACACGAATCCCCTATATAATAATAGTCTTAGTTATCTGTCTGTCTGTCCTCGAATTGATGAAGCGGCTAGACCTGGAGTTAACAGAGGCATCCATCATGAATTCTTGATGAGTGAGGGTTAGTAATGTTCGAAATCCACCCCTTCTCCCCTTTTTTAATATCATTATTTCAAGCCCTATTTACCTATGATAAGAGCAGGAGATTAAATTTATCAATTGATCACATAATAAATAGGTAAAAATACATTTTTTCTAGCATTACGACGTCATTCATTTAACCATCTCATTTAATCATTTCTTTTTTAAAATTGTTTAAATATCGTCTGCACTATTTTCATACGGTTTATCACTGAACTTAGATATTACTTAAATAATTTTCTTTTACATTTGGCTTAAATAATAGATTAGGTACATATATGATAATTTTAAATTTAATCATCGATTATTTTTTGTTGCAACGAAAAGTTTATCACAGGTATTAACAACAAATTCTATCTCTCTCCAGAGTGTAGTAGAAAGGATATTTAAAAAAAAAGTGAAGAACTTAACGATAATTTCGACTTAGTTAAGAAAACTTTGAATTTTATTTCTAAATGAATTCAAAATGATTCTAAACTGCATTCACAGTACTGGGAGCAGTAGCGTACGCAGAATTTTTTCAAGGGAGGGGTTCATAATTTTCAAGGAGGGGAGGTCATAATTCTAAAAATAAAAATTGCCCGCATAATTTCTACTAAAATTTTTATTTTGCCATTTTGTCTGAGTTCAAGTGGGGTGTTTAAACCCCTAACCCCCTCTCCCTTGCGTACGACCCTAAACGGGAAATTTGAGGATGTATCAGATAATTCTCAGCCAAAAACAAACCATTTTTTTATCTGCCTTATAGGGTACTTTACAATTCTGTTAAATTTAAAATTTTATTGATTCAGTCATATGACGGCCTATATGCTAGTCTTTCATATTTTTAAAATTTCTCTTTCGTGGTAAAATTTGTTTTTATTTTTGCTTTCTAACGTACTTTCAAAGTTCTAAAAAGTTAGGATTTTCCTTTTGAAATTCCAGTAGAGTTTTCAGGAATTCTAGTACTTTTAACGTTTGCAGTTATTAGATTATCCCGATATATCTTATAGAGTGGGAGAACACTTTTAGCTGAGTTATTTTTAGTTACAAATATTTTCCCGAGCTTTCACTGGATGTCCTGGAATCAAAACTGAAATAAAGGTTATAAGTCACCGCCGTATATAATGGAAAGTGCATCAATTCTGTGTTGTGTAGCTATTTTTGAAAACAAGAGATGAAAGGTACGATTTAAAAGACAGATAGAAGTTTTTGATAAAACTTTATTAGAAAATAGAATATGTAATTTTACAATACAGGCAAGTTTAATTACGTTATTAAAAGTTATGCAAGAGTTTACAAATCTTTCTACAAAAAGTGTGGCACGTTACTATTTTTGGTTTAAAAGACAGATAGAAGTCAGTGATAAAATATATTTGAGATAAGAATATGTAATATTACAATATCTGCTCTCTTAGTTAAGTGATTAAAATAAGAGTCAATGCTCAGAGAAACCTTTTTACAAAAAGAAGCGATTGTTTTAAAATTTGAGAAAGGAAGAGAGTAAAAATCTCGGCCATTCCATGTCAACATTTACTCAATGACCAAATTTGAAAACTACAAGACCTACAAGATCTAAGTTGAACTGGATTCTCTAGGCTGAGCCTTCTAATCTAGAGAATTCTAATAATGAGCACAAAAATGAAGCTAGCAGAGAAATAAACAACTAAAATGGGAAAGAAACACATATAAATAATGAGAAGAAAGATTAAGGATAGAAGACAAAAAATATAATTAAGTGGCCAGGGACATCCAAACAAAATTACTTGATGAATGAAATAAAATATAAGAATTGAAATTAAAAAAAAATAATAAAAAATACATTACAGTTAATAAGACAACATAAGAAATAATAAAATAAAAGAAAAAGCAGAAAATATTAAATTAGGTTTTCATAGAGAAAATTTGACATCATCGGGGATCGAACCGTCACAAGACGAGTGTTGCGAACACCCCTCGCGCGGAAATAACGAACTATGTTGAAGCCACTATCGAAATTTCAATGTTTTCAGTTTGTATTAAGTTTTTGTGGCAACGCTGTAAATTGTTATTCTTTTAGTTTAAGTTTGGTTCGCTTCGGCGAATGTTGCTAGTTTTTTAGAAAGTGAATAAATGTGTTGTTATAGTTTTAAAATATCCCTGTGAGATTATTTTGACTTCCTATTTACTTTTTTTGATAGCCGTTAAGCATCGGATAGATGCACCAGAGCCCAATTAATATTTAGTTTTATAAATGTGTTACGAGATTCAACAACGAGGAATGCGACGATCGAATGGGTCGAGACTCAACGGAGTGTGCCACGCCTACACATGAAAGAGAACTTAATAACGTAAATGAGAAATGCCAAATTAAGCCGAGAAATTAAATTATTACGCTCCGCCCTCGCCAAAAGAGAGAGAGCTAAGTTATAAAACAAAAAATAAAACGGGAGAAGTACGAAAAGCAATGTTTGGCCAGAATAAAAAGTTTTATATATTTTTTCTTACAATTTTAAAACATTTTATAGTTTTTTTTGACAATTTTTTAATTTTATATAGAGACAAAATCAAATGAGAGACCAGCAAAAGACGTCAAGAAAGCCATGCAACTGATGTAAATAACCTAGCAAGAAACCAAATTAGGGACCAGTGGAGGGGGCCTGGGTAAGGCTCGAGAAGAACGCAAATAAGCGTTCCTCAGAAGTCCTGGCCATATTACATTTAATGTTCTTTAATTGAGTTAAGATTTCGTTAAAATCGTGAATTCCCAACATACTTTTGATTTCATTTAATACTTTAAGAATATCGCTGAGTTGGTTTGATGAATTAGTAAAAGAGTTAACATTATCAGAATTAAGATTTTGAATATTAGCTATAGGGGTGGGCTGAGAGTGGACAGTAACTGGTGCTGAAGTCACATTTGTCAAGAGTGCCTGAGCGAAAGACTTCGATAGAGGTTTGGAAACTGCATGTACAGATGAAG
Organism: Pardosa pseudoannulata; assembly: GCA_032207245.1. Classification (NCBI taxonomy): domain Eukaryota; kingdom Metazoa; phylum Arthropoda; class Arachnida; order Araneae; family Lycosidae; genus Pardosa; species Pardosa pseudoannulata. The sequence goes on from CM063506.1 coordinate 42,635,185, forward strand.
GGATGACAGTTTTTACCTTAGGGTATCTAGGGAATTTGAAAACTAGTTCCGGTCAAGTGTCATATATCAAATTGTTGCTAAAAGTTCACTGGTTACAAATATGCAATTATTTTTATTTCGTTATGAGTAAAATAAGTAAAAATGTTCACTAAATCCGATTAAATTTTTATTGAATAATTCACACTTCCAGATGATGATTTTACAATACTAACAGCAGCCACATTTGTAGGTGCACATTTTTGTTGATTGTCTTTTCAGATTCATACAAATCCTGTTTTGTGAGGCGTTTAAGAAACTATACACCAAGATAAAATTATTATTTTGTGTTAAATGTTTTTAATTCATCAATATAATGTCACACCCTTAACATAAAAGAAAAAAATTTTTTTTTTTTGAGATTACTGTAAATTTTTGAAACAGACCAGAAGTAACATTGAGTTGTTTGAAAAAAAATTGGAATTACTAGGTCTGTCCAGAAGTAAAAGAAACTCCATGTGAAAGAATGGAAAAATACATACTTAGTGTAAAGCCATCAATTCTCATAAACAACAGAGGCCAATATCATTTTTATTGATAAAGGTTAGAACAAATAAATTAGTTTAACTATTGCAAACATGTCTGACTTGGTTTACTTATTTACTGTTGAAAACAGAACTTTTTCAGAAGAATTCTGAACTCTGTCACACTCGTAACATGGTTTTGGAAAATATATGGTAATATTATTTGTCGTTGAAAATTTACAAGTAATACATAATATTAAACATCTAACCTTCTTTATTATAAAAAAAACTTTAATTACTTTTAGATATTACCAATTCGCAGAAAAATTGGTAATTGTGAACCCATATGCAAAACCTAGTAAAATAACTGTCACACCCGTAACATAATATTTATAATTATTTAAACATGTAAAGAAGAAACAGAAGATCTTTAATTATTGCAAAATGCTCTTTGAGTGGGGTATTTGTTTCATGAAAAAATATATGTTTGAAACATTAAATACTTTACAGAAAAAGTGATAACAGTCATACGGTGTGTCACACCCGTAACCATGGAATGGCTGATCTTTTTCTTTAGGGAAAGAAATCATTGAGCAAAACTGTATTTGAGATTGAAATATGTAACATTGTAATGCCCGTCATACATGTTGTAGGGTCTTTAGTGATTCGTACTTCCATGTTGTGGACTTGGTTTCGATTCTCTAGTAAGGCTCTGATGTCTCTCTAGTAAGGCTCTGATGGCTATAAGGTGCAGTGTTGAATGCCTATAACAGGGATGGACAATTTGTTTTCGGAGTGGCACAAAATAAAAAAAAAATGATGGTCCAATATAATTTATTCTAAACTTTTAACTACTCTAAAAATATTTACAGGTCTAATTGTAAAAATATATACAACTGTAAAAATATTTCCAGTCTCGAAATTTCGTATCAACTTAACATTTCATGCAAGACATTTTACTGTTGTAACAATAACACTTTTAATAATTTCACCCCTAATCAAAATGACGCTATCTGTTCGTATTTCCATACGATTAAAGTAATATGTGAACAGTCGCCGAGAGATAAAGACAGTGGACAAAGATTCAAATGAAGGTTTTTTTTATTGCGAGGTCTAATTGATCTATAATGGATTTTTCTAGTTGATGAAAAAAAGAAATATTTCTATGATTCCCTATTGGTTGTGAAAATATTTTTCCAAATAAGATATGAAATATTCCCAATTTGGAATAAAAATATTTTCATGTTCAACTGTAAAAAACATTTCTAATGAAGCAATATTTCCAACTGTAAATCTATTTACAGTCTGGAAACTCGGAATCAACTTTTCGTTTTGTACAAGGCATTTTGCTGTTGCGCCAACAACAATTTTAGTAATTTCATACCTGTACACAATGGTACCATCTGTCCGCCTTATCTCTACAAGACCTACAAGATGTAAGAATAACTGGATTGCTTGGGCCGAGCTCTCTAATCCAGAGATTACGAATGATAAGCACAAAAATGAAGCGAGCAGAAAAATTAAACAAATAAAAGAGGAAAGAAACACATAAAAATAAACTAGAAGAAAGTTTAAGGATAGAAGACAAAAATAATAAAATGGCCAAGAACATACGCACTAAACAATAACGTGAATTAAATAAAAATATAAAAATTAAATTTAAAACTAATAAAACAACAAAAGAAAAAAATAAAAGAAAAGAAAAAGCAGAAAATATTAAATTAATTTTAAAATAAGAAAATGAAACATAAAAAAAATAAGGGAGAGAAATAAAAATATTAAAATTTAATTAAAAATAATAAAACATATTTAAAAATTATAAAACACAAAAAGGAATAAAATAAAAGAAAAAGGCATAAGATACTAATTTAATTTTTCCTCATCGGGGACAGAACCATCAAAACGAAAATAGCGACGATCAAATAGGCAGGCACTCTACTGTGTGCGCCACGCCTACATATTATGAGCAGACTTAATAAAATATAAGAGGAATGCAAAAAACAAGTCCAGAAATTTAAATATTACGCCCCGCCTTCGCATGAGAGCGGAGAGCGAAGTCAGAACAGAAAAGGAAACGGGAGATGTACGAGAAGCAATATATGGCTAGAATAAAAATTTTAAAGCCTTTTTCTTACAATTTTTTAAAGATGTTATATATTTTTTTGAAATTTTTTTCAATTTTTTAAAGAGAAATTATATTATTGTTATTTACAAAAAAAAACAAAAAAAAAAAAAAAAAAAAAAAAAAGGAGAAACCAGCAAAAAACGTCGAGAAAGCCATACAAGAGGTGAAAATAACCTAGCAAAATGCCAGTTTACGGATCAGGGGAGGGTGTCTGGATAAGACCCCCAGAAGAACGCTTGCCTTATCTAGGTATAAGTGACAGATACTCATGCACCGACAGATAAAGACAGTGGGGGTGGCTTAAATGAAAAATTAGCTCAAATGGGATTTATAAATGATCAGTATTGGATTCTTTAATTAATGGAAAAAGATTCCTAAAATATTTCTTTAATTTTCAATTTGGAATGAAACCACCATGATGTATATAATTAAACTAGAGTGGAGAGTGATAAGCCGTACATTTGAGGTGTACTTAATCCCTTTCCTTATTGAAATGCAGTGTATTATAATATATATAGTTGTAATTAATAGTTTGTCTCATTACAAAGAGAAGACAGTCCAGATGTTGAATGCGATGCAGTCTTAGTTTGAATCGTAGTCAGTGGAAAAACACTGATTAAGAAAATTAAGGACAAAAATAAGCAGAGTTTTTTGAGGCAATTCCTCTTTTGACTTCTGTCCGTAAAACACGTAGATCTCGATTTTATTGCTGTATTGGCCAACCAATGAGAAGTTTTAATTGCCAGTCACAAGCGGATGCTGGTGTCGTAGTTAAAGTATCACGAGTTTTTAAGCACTTATGCAACAGAAAGTTTGGCCGTTCGAAGTCGCCAAATTAATTGGTAAAACAGAGATATTTACTACAGTTGCTAGAAAAGGATAGAATCGCCAGAAAATTATTTTAAGATAGATATAATTACGTTGGTTAATTTTTTAGGTTTAAAATATCATTACACACACATATATTCCGAAAATTATATAAACATAATCGAAATTGTGTGTGACGACAATATCAAATTGTTGTCACACCCCATTAAACGACAATATCAAATTGTCACAAATTATATAAACATATTATATAATCTGCGACTAGATGGACAGAACCTTCAAGTTAGCAGTAAATGGGTATTGGGTATAGTTTGCCTACCCCTGGCCAGTATGATTTTCTCGTAATAGAAACAGTTAATAGTATCGTGGCATTCTATGGGTTGAAAGTTGGGTAAAGATACTGGAAAAGCGTTATGATGCATGCACACTGTGATATGTTACTTAACTAATATACAGTTGAACCTCGATTATCCGAAACTCTCAGTTAACCGAAGTCGGTTTCTTCACTTTTTCACTTTCAATTATCATCCAAAATTTTCTCTTTACAAATATTTTTAAAGCTTTCTTTTTTCCTATATTCCTTTTATATGCAAGCCGTCCTTTCCAAACAACGAGTGCAGATAAATGTTTTGAAATTCCCCTTTTTAGAATTCTTTCTCACACCTGTTCCAAACAAAAACATACCCCATTTCGAAATTTGAAAGGTCATACTACACAGTTTCAGAACAATTGAATGTTATTGTACCAATGACGAGACTACCTATTAAACTAGAGGATTATTGATGTATTCTCAATTATTCCGAAAATTTCGATTATCCGAAGTAAGTTCGGTCCTAATTACTTCCGATAATGAAGGTTCTGCTGTATATTGTAGTGACAGGAATAATGAAAAATAAAATCAGATTTAAAAATTTCATAAAAGAGATCCTGTAATCATATAAAAGGGACATAATTATAAATCATATATATATATATATATATATATATATATATATATATATATGTGTGTGTGTGTGTGTGTGTCTATGTGTGCACACATAGAGAGAGATACGGTTGTGAGCATATAAAAAACTTTTCATAGAATATTTTTCCGGAGATTATCTTTTTATCACACAATTCTCGATATGAGTGTACTCTTCCCCACTTTCAAACAACCCTGTTCTAACCAAAAACACACCCCATTTCGAAAACTCGAACGTCATACTGCAGAGTTCCAGAACAATCGAACGCCCGTTTTTGCACCTATGCCGATACTACATATTAAATTAGATGATTATTTAGGAATTCCCAATTATCCGAAGTAGATTCTGTCCCAATTACTTCGGATAATCGAGGTTCTACTGTACTTAATTGATACCAAACTTCAGAAAGTGTGATTTTTCAAAAAGAATTTGTAACTGAAACTATATTGATGTTTGAGATGTGAAATATGTATAGTTAGATGTATATAAGAATATTTAACTACAAGTTCAAAATAAAAGTATATTTAGATGCTAAGCTAGTATAATATGTATAATAACTCAAAATTGAAAAAAATTGAATGCTTACACTATTCTTGGAATAGAAGACGTAATCTAACAAAATATGTAAATTTAGCAAAGTTAAAAACATAACAAATATAATTACCATTAACGTATAGAAAGCATTTTTTAAAGAAAAGCCATCTCTAAACTATAATGGAGAATGGAATTAAAATTACAATACTTTATACATACACTGCCTACCAATAAGTATTTGGACACCTGTCCAAATGACGATATCTGTGGTCCTGAGGTACGTCACAGCCTACGCCGGTATACATCGTGTAGGAAACAGCATCGGCATTAGTTACATGCAAGATGCACGCAGTTCGGAGCTCTCTGATTTCGAGAAAGGTATAATTATCTGGTATCACAAATGTGGCCGATCCTTAAGGGACATATCTAGCGATCTGAAGCACCTAAAATCGACAGTGGTCTAAGTGATTAAGAAGTGGAAGGTGAGCGGTGATTGTCGGAATGTGCCCCTAGTCGGCAGACCAACGAAACTGGGAGATAGAGACCGACAAGTGCTGTCCAGAGAAATTGGGAAGAACCGCACCCAGCCGATGGCTCTCATCCGCAAAGAGTTTCAACAGCCATCCGGAAGTATTGTTTCGATGAATATCATCCGTAAGGAAGCACATCTGCTTGTTTTTCATGGTCGTGCTGTTGCCCATAAGCCTTTGATCAAGTCCAACATCGCTGCTTGGTTAATGTGGTGCAAAGCACATCATAACTGGACCGTAGATTAGTGGAAATGGGTTCTTTGGAGCGACGAATCCAGGTTCACCTTTACCGTTCGAATGGCAGGGTCTGGGTTTGGCGTCTACTTGGAGAACGTCTAAAGCCAGAATGAATTGTGCCAACAGTCAAGTTCGGCCGGAGGTGGAATTATGGTCTGGGGTGTTTCTTCTGGTATGGACTGGGACCCTTGGTTCCCATTCATGGTAAGCTCAACGACAATGCCTACTGCACTATTTTGGATGACAATGTGCTTCCTACGTTGTAGCAGTTTTACGGGTTGGACCCTGTTACTTTCAGGACGACAATGCCAGTTGTCATGTTTCGAGGTTAACCAAGGCTTGGTATGGTGCCAATGGAGTTCATCGAATGGACTTGCCTGCCCAGAGCCCAGACCTGAACCTTATCGAGAACCTCTTTGACGAGTTGGATCGCCGAATTAAGGGGTGCACTACCCGTCCAAAATCGGTGAAGGAACTTGTATGTCTACTCCAAGCCGAGTGGAAGACAATACCACTAGCTGTAATACAAAGACTTGTGGAAAGTATGCCTTGGAGGGTTCAAGCTGTAATTGTATGTCTTGGAGGATCTACCAACTATTGATTTTGAGTTAGTTCGAAGTTAGTTTTTTTTCTATCACTAGTGTCCAAATACTTACTGGTAGACAGTGTATACCTTCCTGACCTTCACAATATGAAGCAATTGGATTATGTGGTCTAGCTCTTCATTCCTCAGATTTCTTTCAGTGAGTATGAATCGCAGCGTCGAGCTAGCTACATCTTGGCTCTTGGCACCTAATGGATAAGTTAGAGTGTCATTTAGACTAAAACTTTTGGATACTTTTATTCTAGAGAATCATTCTTTCATGTGTCATGGGATATAGAATAGGTACAAAGAATGTCACCATGTCGTCAAATTAAGCTTCCGATCGAAAACATAATTGTAACGTAAAAGAAAAGAAAAAATCATATTTGTGTCCGGATGCCGGTTTGTTTGTTTTAGTTTACTTTATTTAATAATGACATAGTCAATTAAAGCCTTTCATGTATGCAGGGTAGAGAGAAAGAAAGATCTGTTGGTGCAGGAATTGTTGTTCCCCACCAAGGCATTCGATACCAAATGCACACACACACACACACACACACACACACACACACACACACACACATATATATATATATATATATATATATATATATATATATATATACACTCAAGAGCTAAA
>CM063506.1:42647123-42654623 GCA_032207245.1 Pardosa pseudoannulata
ATTTTATTAAATTCACGTATTACCATTATTATATCAAGTCCCATTTTAAGAGCAGGCTATTAAATTAATCAATTTATCACATAATAAGCAGCGAAAAATAACAATTTTTCGCTAGCATTAAGACGTCATTCCTTTAACTATCTAATTTAATAATTTATTTTAGATTATTTAAATATCTTCTGCATTATTTCCATACATTTTTTTACTAAACTTAGATATTACGTAAACAATTTTCTTAAGGTAATATTTTGTTGCAAAATAATTCTCAGCCAAATAACAAACCATTTTTTTTTTTTACCTGCCTCATAGGGTACTTTATAATTCTGGAAAATTAAAAATTTTACTGATCCCTTCATATGACGGGTATATGCTAGTTTATCATAACAGAAAATGTTTTCTTGGATTAGAAGAAATTATTACAACGTTTGAAATGTAATACTGATTATAAGAACGTCCTATAAAATTCGGTCGTTAGTGTCGACACCGGAACTTTAAATTTTCACGAAAACGTAGTATGGTTTCTTCATGAGATAAACATACGGAAACTAATTCTCGGTAATTAGTTTGCTTTATTGTACGTAAAGAAGACAGGGCCTTTCGATGCGTGAAATCTTTATTACTACAGCTTTTTTTATGATTTATTATAAAAGAAAATGTTCATCTCGGTTTAGGAAGAATTTTTACACGGTTTGCAATGTAATACTGGTTATAAGAACTTTCTATAAATTTGGGTCGTTAGTGTCGACAACGGAACTTTAAAATTTTCATTCAAATGTAGTATGGTTTCTTCATGAAATAAACATACGGAAATCAATTCTTACTAAGTACTTTGCTTTATTGTACATTAAGGAGACAGTGCCATTCGATACGTAAAATCTTCATTTCAACAGGTTTTTTATGATTTATCATAACAGAAAATGTTCTCCTGGGATTAGAAGGAATTATTACATGGTTTGAAATTAAATACTGATTATAACTTTCTATAAAATACGGTCGTTAGTGTAGACAACTGAACTTTAAATTTTCACGCAAACGTAGTATGGTTTCTTCATGATGTAAACATACGGAAACCAATTCTCAGTAATTCGTCTGCTGTATCGTACGTTAAGGAGACAGTGCCTTTCGATACGTAAAATCTTCATTACGACAGATTTTTTATGATTTATCATAAAAAAATGCCCTCCTAGATTTAGAAGGAATTTTTACACGGTTTGAAAAGTAATACTGATAATAAGAACTTCCTATAGAATTCGGTTGTTAGTGTCGACAACGGAAATTTAAATTTTCCCCCAAACGTAGTATGGTTTCATCATTAGCTAAACATACGGAAACCAATTTTCAGTAATTGGTTTGCTTCATTGTATATTAAGGAATCAGTGCTTAAAATCTTCATTACATCACTTTTCATATGATTTATTATAAAAGAAAATATTCTCGTGGATTTAGAAGGAATTTTTACATGCTTGAAATGTAAGACTGATAATAAAAACTTCCTATAGAATCAGTAATAAATACGAATTTCCGGTGTGTAAGAATGATATGCAAGTGCATCTAACGACTAAAGTAAGTGCTTCTGTTTTTTATTATCAAGTGATTTTTCATGTTATTTTATTTGTAAACTCTTTCGCGTGGAATGAAGGAAGGTTTTGATGTGCTTTTTTTTGAAAGGGTGGGGATTTAAGCATTAATTTTGTCAAGCATTAATTTAGTTTTGTTAAGCATTTAAGCATTAATTTTACAGTTAGAGTGTATTTAAATTATTATTCATGAAATTTATTACATTTTTAATAAAATTTTTATATTATTCGTAATAACATTTACGGGGGGTCACGTTGGGTGGAGCCTCTCTTGGTTAAAAAACTTTTTTGATAACCCAAAAATTTATTTAAAATATTAAAAATGACTAACCTTTTAATGTTCTTTGAAAATTTAAAATAAATCTGCAGATGTTTTATTTATTTTTTTTTCTAGTTTATCTTTTAAAATGAAATTTTAAATTTTTTTGCGTGTTTAAAATCAGGAAATATTTTAAGAATATTAAAAAACAAAAATAATGAATTTTTAATGTTTTAAAATTAACAACCAATTAATATTCAGAGAAATATTGTGAATAAACAAAATTTGTATTAATATAAATATAATTGTAAGCACTTTTACTCTTTTTTGCTATTAATTGCAACATTAGTATATTATTTCACCATAAAATAATATAAGTCAGCTATTTTATTCACGCAGAAAATATGCTCCCGCTAAAAACATCAGCTTTTCGGTAACTCCACGCGAAGGGGTTGGCGCGATTGGCGCCATTAAAAAATCGCCAAAAATAGGAAGGGGAACCCAGTTCTTAACCATTAATTTGACAAGATGATTTTTTAAATATTTTTTAATTTCTGTTATTTTCCCATGTCTGTATAGACATTAGGATCTTAAAATAAACAAAAAAATATATCATTTTCCATTTTTGAGATAATGTCCGCTGTGGCGAACACTGACAATTATGTTATATAGTAGTTATAAATATACATGTCAGGTGTAGCGGCCAGACTTTGCCAAATTAAGGGATAAGTAGACTCGAAATAAGGATAAAAATATTGTTTAGCTGTTGTGTTATTTGGTTTTTCAGAACTACATAAACCTGAAACTAAATCCTGTCAGTCGTACCCGAATATTTCTCGTCAATATTAAGTCGAAGTAGCTGCTAAAAGCTAAAAGTAATTAAACTTGACCTGAGTTCATGAGGACTTGATTAATCAAAATTTGTAATGATCGATGGTATTTTCAATGTTGGAGCATATTATGGACTTACGTAAAATGATCACTCACATTAGTCTTTCATATGTTGACTTCCATGTTAATAGAAACCACAGTAAATTAGAAATAGGCATTTATATGCATGTATTATTGCTAGAAATTGAGGGATGTGGAATTAACAAACGAGTTTCGAATATTAACTAGCGTTTGTAATCCTTCAGCTATGACACATGAAAATTTTGATTTATAGTACTAAACATTATTTATCCCCTTTATAATTTAATTCTTAAGAAAATTAGTAAAAGTTTTAATGAAAATATTTGAATATGCGTAAATTATTGGATTTCATAACAGGAGTATTGAGGATGTTACGCGTCAAAGGGTGATAAAGAAAGTTATATTTTTAAGGAGCTTTATATAAATACTCATTTACAAGTTAGATGTGTGTATGCATTTATATGCGTACACACATCTAACTTGTAAATGAGTAATTAACAAATTAACTATAATAATAGGATGCAGTATTATATCTCGTCTGAAGGTTCTCTGATTAATTTCCTTTCCACCGTTCTTCTTTATATATATATATATATATATATATATATATATATATATATATATATATATATATATATATATATATATATATATATATATATGTATACACACACACACACACACACACACACACACACATATATATATATATATATATATATATATATATATATATATATATATACATACATAAACACACACATATATGTATATATGTCAGGTTTGAAAATGGTGTTTTAAAAATTAAGGGAGTTATATTTGAAAATAAGAGGAAGTATTTAAAGATCACGAAGAGGAGAGAGACGCACCCTCGGGGGTATGCACACAGAGAAAAAAGTTAATTGCAGAAAAGTTAATTTGATTTATGGACCTAAACATTATATCTCTACGTAGCAGTTAAATTCTAAGAAAATGGGATTAAAAAATTAAGGGTGCAATAATTTCGATACATTTTTGCGATAATTTATGGTTTGCATAAAAATAGTACTGAAATTGTAACAGATAAAGGTTTACAATGATAAACCTATATGTAAGTGTGTGTGTGAGAGTGTAAAAGAGAGTTCATATGAAAACACACACGTGTGTGTGTGTGCATGTGTATGTATGTATTTATATACATATGTATGTATATATATATATGTATATATATGTATATATATATATATATATATATATATATATATATATATATATATATATATATATATATATATATAAAGAGAGAGAGGAAGAAAGTGAGTGAGAAACCTTTTATAAAGACTGGTGTTTTAATCGATTTTAACAAATATATCATAAAATCATAAATTAAGATTATTTCTAGTTGATATCATACCGAAAAACTAGAATTAATAGGTACAAAAAATTTAGCATGAACATATTTCGAGAGTAATTAATCAGAATTTTCAGTGAAGGATAGATCTTTCAGAGACAGAGCTTATAATTATGACAGAATTTATCTCTCACGTTAGAATTCAATATACTGGTATTCACTGGTATCATATATATATATATATATATATATATATATATATATATATATATATAATCCATTTTTTATAAAACTCCTTGACATGGAGAAAGCTCAACAGTTAACAGTAACAAAAATGCAGTCGGGCCTCATATGAAGAGAGCTGCAGAAGTCTAATTGAAACTTTATTCCAGAGCGGCAACAACGCACATCTTTTCCACTACACGACAGACAAAGAAAAGCCACAGAGTTCACTTTGATCGAACAGAGGAGCACCCAAGAGAGATGACAGAGAGAATTTTTCCACAGTAAAAAAACAACTTAAATGCAATTTCATCAAAACGCGAAACCATCCGACCACCGACAGCTAGAAAATATGCTGAATAGGCAGAAAGTTATCATTTTTAAGATAGAGAGCTTTATGAAGAATGTTAAGTGGAAAATACTCCGTTGATTAAACTATTTAGAGGCTGGGAAAAAGATTTAAAGGAATTAGAATGGGAGAGAGGAGGTTTTTAAAGAAATATTAGAGTTAAATAATTTTGATATATTACATATATATATATATATATATATATATATATATATATATATATATATATATATATATATATATATATATATATATATATATATATATATATATATATATATATATATATATATATATATATATATATATCAGTGGCGTGCAGTCCATATGTGCAGGGTGTGCACTGCACACTCTAGCAAAATTATGAGAGATAATAATTTTTTGCACCTATGTCTACCTATCTTTATATGTATATAATAAATATTATTTATAATATATTCAAATATTATGTTGATTTGCTTGCTTGTATTCTCACAGTGCGTGCGGTACTAGGTGCTGCATCACATAGCGCGTTCAAGAGCAAACAAACATAAGAAATTTTTATGTGTATGCACTGCGAACTAATAGATAATCACGCTTTATATGTATGGGCTACTGGAGAAGCACAGCATACTATAGCTCTGAGGCAAGTGCAGCTATTTTTCCTGCACTTGGCATTCAGAATCATTCGAAGGTACGGTTTATTAAGCGTTGTATTAGAGCGGGAACTTACGTGCTAAAGCGATTTTGGTTTTTTAACTGATCAACTGGCCATACGATTTTGCAGACGGTTAATGGTTAAATTTATATATTATAAGATTTTGTTTTCCTGGAAATATAAAAGAAGTATTTAATCAATATAAAGGGAAATGTTTTAGTGTGGTAAAGTAATTTCGGTGATGTATTATATATATAGAAATAATTCGTTGAAAAACAATTTTGTTTTGTTAGACAAAAAAGAAACGAATTCTAACAGAACAGTCCAAATTTTACCATTCATTGTGTTTTACAGACAGTATATAAGTTATATCTGTAACACCATATCCTTGGTTTTGTTTTTAAAAATTGTGAAGATGTTTTTCGCAGAATATATGATTTCCAAGTGTTAAAAACACTTAATAAATATAATTTAATCCACTGACCGAACGAGAAACAGTTCGTTCTATTGTGCCAGTGTGCAGTGAAATCCTCTGCACGTGGGCTAGACTTTCGGTTTGTCGGTACCAATGAGCATTCTGATGAGGCACCGCAGTGGCGGGCGCCGTGTGGTGCTACGTTTGCTGAAAATATAAGTTTTTCGTGGAAATATAAGCTTTTCGTTATTTTATTAGTAATACGGATAGACGTATGGATTTTTTGTACAAATTAATAATAAACTTTAAAGAAGTGTTTAATGTACATTTTTATGGTTTTATTATTATTGTTGTTGTTGCTCTGCACACCCTGTATGAACCCCTACCGCACGCCACTGATGTATATATATATATATATATATATATATATATATATATATATATATATATATATATATATATATGTCTGTGTGAATGTTAGTATGGAACTTAAGAATTCATGTGAAGGAGTTCAGTTCATTAGATTAATAAATAAATTGATACGCTCATGCACGTGTACAAATGTCACATGTAGACAGAAATATTAATTCAATATATAATTTTAAAATTAACACAATTTCATAAAAGGTCTTTTTGTAGTATAAAATGCAGTTAATTCTCTTAATAAAAGTATACAGTTTATTTGATTTTCAGAAACGCCTTAGTTAGACTGTAAATATTGTTATGTGACCACGAGAATTTCTCTCCAATATCACAGTAAACCATATAATCAAATCTATCAAAGTAATTAAATTTGAACACTGTCGGGACCTGATTAATCAGAATTTATTTTCAACAATCGGTAGCTGTTTCAATGATGGAGCTCCTGATTTTGACTGATTGACCTTTCATTTAAGTCTAAGTTGGTTTGGATGTTAATAGAAACCAGTACATAAATTAGGAATCGTCAATTATAAACAAGTGTAAATGAAGGAAATTGGTGGAATGGGAAATCAGTTTATGAAGCAGAAGATTTAGACATTTACAAATATTTGTAATTATTTGAAGGTGACGCGCGGATGGTTTTGTTTTATATTCTTAGCTTCAATTTCCAAATAATTAACGATGGTCGATTGATTAGAGTGCTGGCCTTCAATACCAGAGTTCGTGGGTTCGAATCCCACTGTGTCATGGATTTTCGTAGCCATTAGTAATCCGCTTTAACCCTTTAAAATTCACAATCTGAATTTCTTTGGCATTTAATGGAAATAGTTTATAATGTTATCTATGAACCTTATAAATGCGAAATTAGTAAAAAAAGATCCTTCAAGGGTTGTAGATATGAGAAATGGTGTAACTGTAAAATCCTCCCCTTGTACGTCGTGAAAATAATACTTCCCTAAAATTTAAATTATAGTGGAAGAACATGAATAATTATCATTAATATGGTGTAATAAATGGTGTAATAAATATATAAACAATTTATAAGTGTTGTTTTGTGTAAGTACTTTTATTTGGGATTATAAAAGACAAAAATAGAATTCCTGATTGCTTCAAGCACAGCAAGTATAAAAATGTATATTTGAAAGTGAAAAATAAATTATGTAAAGTGCTATGATCTATTGATAGTTTAAAGTGTCAAAAACGTAAAAAATTGAAAAAGTCATTCATATATCTTTTAACAAAAGAGAAAAAACAATTTTAACAGTTGGTTTCGCTGCTAAACCACTGTCCTTTAAAAGGTTAACCTTTTGAGTGCGGCGAAACGCTATCGAGCTTTGCTTGTTATGAGTCAAAAAATGCGAAGAAGCTCGATAGCG
>CM063506.1:42659623-42664623 GCA_032207245.1 Pardosa pseudoannulata
GACCACGAATATATTTTAAGTGCCCCCATTCACAATTAACAAACCCTCTAGTTACGAAAAATTGGATTTAAAGGTCTATTATGCTTATTTCTTTTAAATTGAGATTATGTATATTTGTGTTATGAAAAGCGTTAATTATAGATATTAAGGAGCCTGTGATTTGCTTGAAGTGAAGTTTCGGTCATCCTACGGCAAATATCTTTAAGGATTTTAGGATATTTACAATCTGATTTACTTCGGTCGCTTAATCGGCAAAGTCACCGCTCTCGTAACTGGAGGGTTACTGGTTTAGAGCCAGAGCTGACATATGATCCACCGTGTTCGTTGAAAGTGACTGGGGCACGTAAAATATGTTCGTGGTCCAAATGTCTTCCTAGTTCTCGAACGATACCTCTGGGGGTGGCAGGCCTAGCCTGTGGGTCTTCTCCTTGGTCCCTGATTCTAAATTATTAGGACCCACTTGAGCAAAAGTCCTACTTTACTCTTGAGGTTCTCGTTTAAATGAAAAGCTCACACTTTGCCTTAACCCTCAGAGTGGAACAAACACACCGAGAAAAAAGTCTCCAAAAAATACGCTAGTTTTATTGTGTCAGTGACCAAAGTGTTCTATGATTTTTTCCTTCACCCTTTGTCGACTAGATTGGAATACGAGTAACCCACCCTCGTTATTGTCCCTTTACTTCCGGTTATAAATCGATATATAAATAGACATTATAGATTGTTAATTTTTAATACACATAAAGCTCGTCAAGTCTCGAAGATCATCCCATAAGAAATAATGGATTCTAAAAGTACAAATAAAAATATTCTTTAAGAGAATGATTTATATTTTTTTGCAAAAGTCATCCAAGCTATTTAAGTGGTGCAATTAGAGATACATCTGTTACCACAAACGAAATACTTCGAAATAGAAATTTAAAAAACCATGAAAAGTTATCAGCGTCTTTGTACCTCAGGAAGTAGGGGCGCAGTTCCTAAACAATCGACCGGACCCTCCTACCTCAAAACTCCATGGGAGAAAACACTGGCAGAAATGTACAATACATCCATTTTCGGATCGTTTTTGGAAGTCGAAAATTGTACGTGACAAATTCTTTGAAGACTTCATCGGCTTGGCGGAATTGTACGTGAGAACCACTTAGAGGGTTAATACGAGTGGAATATGGTTCAATCGTGTTTGGTTTGACCAAGTGTCATCAGTTTGGTTTGGGTTGGAGTGCTACGGTCTACTTTTTGCAACACGAGAGCTAATGAGACCGGGACCTACAGCTTAAAGCCGATTCCGAACGGCTACGAACATCCATGCCTCAGTGGGATTCGAACCCACGAACTCCGGTTCCAAAGGCCAGCACCCTAACCAATCGGCTATCGTTCGACCCTAAGTGGCATCAGAAACAACAACAAAAACAGTTTGATATAATAAATTTAATAAATATTCTTTGTTTATTAAATACAAAATTATATTCCTTATAATATAATGGGAGGTTACTAAACATTTTTAATTTAGTAGAATGTATTTCATCATTCAGTAGTATGTATACAAATATCTGAAATACATATGCCACTATGAGCTTGTTTATATGCCAAATAATTCATTCTATTCACAAGCGAAGTCATACATGCATACGTATATGGTTATATACAGACAAAAATATTAGGTTTGTTCTAAAATATAGAGCTATTACTTTAAAAAATATTTTCATAAAATTAGCTTTTTATAGTATAAAATGCGAACAATTATTTTTTATATCATTTTAGTTTATTTTCAGAACGCGAACTAATTCGTAATTTAGTCTATTTCCTAGAGAATTCGTTATCGGTAATATATCGAAATGCGTATTAAAATCAACCAAGGTGATTAAATTTATCCTGGACACGTTCGGAGCTGAATTAATCAGATTTTTCAGTGATGGATGGCTCTTTCAGAGACGGAACTTCTGAATTCGGCAGAATGATCTCTCATGTAAATCTTTAGTATGTTAATAGAAGTCAGCTACCAAATTAGAAATGGTCAATATAAACAAGCGTTAGTTACAGAAATTGTAGGATGAGTCAATTTCCTAAAAAATTCGTTATCGGTATTATATCTAAATACGTATTAAAATCAACCAAGGTGATTAAATTTCTCCTGGACACGATCGGAGCTAAATTAATCAGAATTTTCAATGATGGATGGCTCTTTCAGAGACGGAACTTCTGAATTCGGCAGAATGATCTCTCAAATAAATCTTTAGTATGTTAACAGAAGTCAGCTACAAAATTAGGAATGGTCGATAGAAACAAGCGTTAATTACAGAAATTGTAGGATGAGTCAATTTCATGAAAATTCGTTATCGGTATTATATCTAAATACGTATTAAAATCAACCAAGGTGATTAAATTTCTCCTGGACACCATTGGAGCTAAATTAATCAGAATTTTCAATGATGGATGGGTCTTGCAGAGACGGAACTTCTGAATTAGGCAGAATGATCTCTCAAATAAATCTTTAGTATGTAAACAGAAGTCAGCTACAAAATTAGGAATGGTCGATATAAACAAGCGTTAATTACGGAAATTGTGGGATGAGGAATTAATAGATTTATTGAAGAAAAGTTTCAGATATTAAACCAATATTTGTTATGATTTGAAGATGAGGAATGAATGGTTTGATTTTAAGTCCTAAACATTATCTCCTGCTTTATAACAGTGAAACTGTAAAGAACATTAATGAGGCTATTTGATACAATATTTAATTTAATCTATTTTCTAATGTTTTTCATACAAACGAATAATGAACATACGTAATGAAAATGTGTAAAAAACTATTATAGAATATAAATTCCAATCAGAATGTACTTTCTTAGCAGCCTTTTATATGTTATTGACTATTTCATATTTATTATGACATGTATTTAGGAAATTGTGTAACGAAACCATGTAATTAATCGAGTATATATATGTATATATACACATATGTTTGTATAGCAATTAATTTTAATATCATTTTGAGTTTTTTATTTTAAGAAAGAGAACTAATTCGTAATTTAGTCAATTTCCTAGAGAATTCGTTATCGTTATTATATAGAAATACGTATTAAAATCAACCAAGGTGATTAAATTACTCCTGGACATGATCGGAGCTGAATCAATCAGAATTTTCAATGATGGATGGCTCTTTCAGAGACGGAACTTCTGAATTCGGCAGAATGATCTCTCACGTCAATCCTTAGTATGTTAACAGAAGTTCGCAACCAAATTAGGAATGGTCGATATAAACAAGCGTTAATTATAGAAATTGTGGGATGAGGAATCAATAGATTAATTTAATAAAAGTTTCAGATATTAAACCAATATTTGTTGTGATTTGAAGATGAGGTATGAATGGTTTAAGTCCTAAGCATTATCCAAGTCTTTAAAACAGTGAATTGTAAAGAACATTGATAAGGGTATTTGATCCAATATTTAATTTAATCTATTTTATAATTTTTTCACACAAACGAATAATGAAGATAAGTAATGAAAATGTGTAAGGAACCTTTATAGAATATCCAAGCCAATAAGAATGCTCTTTCTTACCAGACTTTCATATTGTTATTGAGTATGTCATATTTATTCTCACATGTATTAATGAAATTGTGTAAGGAATATATATATATATATATATATATATATATATATATATATATATATATATATGTATACATTATATATGTATACATTATATATATATATATATATATATATATATGTATGTAACATTATATATATATTATATATATATATATATACGTACATATATATAAATATATATACATATATATACATATATATATATATATATATATATATATATATATATATATATATATATATATATATATACATACATACATACATACATATATATATATTTATATATATACATACATACATATATATATATATATAAATATAAATATACATACATATATATAAATATATACACACACACACACACACACACACACACATATATATATATATATATATATATATATATATATATATATAATCTGGATTGGGAAACTAATGTAGGTATTTTGTATAAAACCCCTAGGACAGCCTTAGAAATTTCGCAGGGGTTTTCAAATCTTGAGTCAAGAGCAAAAATTCCTGCGTCCCTTTGATTTCCTCTTTTTAATCCCTAACCTAAATTGACCACGTGGCTACAGTTGACGCTCTCCAAGAACAGGTCTAACCAATTATAATTCTACATTATATATTCATATTACATAGTGGCTGGGAAAATAGAATTGAAGGAGTAAGAATGAGAAAGAGGAGAATTTTTAAGAGATTATTTAAGTATAATATATATCATATAATCATATGTTGCATACGAGGGTTGGTGCTTAAGTCATGGCAACTATTTTTTTTTCTTGTAGATATGTGAACGGATCAAAAATGTATATTGTCGTGTGGAAGTTTTGCAGGCATAATGTGTATGCAGAACGACAGTTGGCTCTGTGATAGCTGGTGTGAGGGCTGTGAAATCATTCGGTTGCTGAGTGTCGTACAAGATGCAAGGAACCCGTGTTGAGCTGCGCGTTTATATCAAAATAGCCGTTCTCCTTGCGAAAATTGCGATGGAATGTGACAGTGAATTAGTGGAAGCCCTTGGGAATAATGCCCTACTATACCGTACAGTAGCACGGTGGGTAGGGCCCAGGTTTGTTATGACAACTTTATGTTGTGAGGACTTGGATGTTCTCGAGTGAAGAGGTAGACTGAAGAAAGGATCACAGTCACGATATAATTGGAAATCACTTTTATTTCTTGAGTAAATAGGGCTATATACAATGGGATTCTAATCTCCCAAAACATGTCGAAATGCAAATGATGGTTGTCTGCATAACTTCTTCACGACGATCACAGTCGAAAGAAAAAGAGATTAAATGATCTCATACAAGTGGGAAGACTTTTACAGGGTGCAATGCAAACCCAATTTATCCCCCGTTCGGTGTCAGAGACTCTGTCGTTCC
>CM063506.1:42669623-42672123 GCA_032207245.1 Pardosa pseudoannulata
TTATGACATACTCTTAATTCTTATGATGAAGAAACTACTTTGTGGCATTCGCTTCAAAACTGTTCTACAGATTCTTGTGGCAATAGACCGGTCCATTAGAACTATCAACAGAACAGGCGATGCTACAAGACTGTAAAACATGGTGACATGAAACACTTTTGTATTCCATTTAAATAAATAGTTGCCAGTATTAAAGTTACAACCGTCGTATATACATATGTTTATAAGCTTATTTATACGACAAATTATTCATCATATTAACATACGAATTCATACATATTGGCAGATATACGCACAATATGTTGATAAAATTATTAGCCAGTTTTCCACTTTTCAATCGATACTTTATAAAAGAACAACATTTCCTAGAATGAGATTTTCTCATGTAATTCTAGACCAATATCTTTATAATTCCATATGACTTTATTTGATTTTCAGAAATATATTGACTATACCATGAGTCTAGTCATTTCTCCAGGTCCATGCCTGGTCAGTATTGCGGCAAAACAGAAATTAAATGATTTTAGAGTAATTAAATCGGGCCTGAATATGTTCGGATCTTAATTAATCTGAATTTTCTATGATGGATGTCTCTCTCAGAGATAGAGCTTTTGATTGTGACAGAATAATCACTCACGTAATTCTCTGATATGCTTGTTTCCCTCTCTATAGAAATCCTTAATCGAATTAGGGATAGTCCTTTGTAAACTAGCATTAATGATGGAAATCGTGGAGTGTGGAATCAATAGATTTATCGATTATCATTTAAGATCTTAAATATTTGTAATTATTTGAACATGAAGCACGAATTATTTGACTGTAGTCGTAATAATTATCTCTTAAATTGTCATGGTTAAATGGAAAAGAACTTGAATAAGGACCATAAACTTTACAAATAAATCTTTTTAAAAACGAATTACTTACAAACGAATATTTATATTGAGACACTTATAAGAGCGACAATGAAAGGGTTTTCATAGCATAAAAATATTGTTAAGAATGCTGTAAATATGTAATTTGTATGGTATCTCGCCAAATTGGCGAGATATTGGTTTCTTGGCGAAGTTTAGGGAAACTCATTTTTGGCTCCAAGTTTGGCGCTATATCGCCAAATTTGGTGACTTGGCGATATTTGTTGGAGCCCCACCCTGTCTCTGGATTTTACTAGATACTTTTGGATGTTTCCAGAAACCTAAAAGCTATATAAAGGGGCCGTGAGTTCTAGTAAAATATCAGTTCGCGCTTAAGTCTTGTGAAAGTAGGACCTGTGCTAATGCTCTTCCTATTGCTCTGAAAAAGTTCACCAAAAGACTGCCAAGTTTTATCGCCATCCGTTGTAATTGTGATTCATTTGGCGTGTTAATAAATTGTTATTGTTTTTGTCTTAGCCAAAGTCTATTCAATCCAACGAGCTTTACGCGAGAATTTGGCAACAATATTAATCAATAAACTTGGTTATTCGTCAAAAATTCTTTAGTTTTTTGCATAATATATATACATTGCCGAATACGTATAAAGTTACATGTAGGAAGAATTATTATTTCATTTTTCTTGAATCTAGTTGATACCTCATAAAAATCATCATTTAATAGAATGTACTTTCATAACATAACACACGATTTTCTTTATAATGAAACATTGTAATAGTTCATCTCTGGAAACAAGCCAACTGTACCGTAATATTTGTTATTTTTATGATCATATTTCCTCCATAGTAAGTCAAAACATGCATTAAAAGCTAATAAATTATTATTTCTACATACTCTGAAATTTTTGATATACAACTAGGTTTTTAAAGTTATACTTACAAAATTTTAGATGTGTTCAAAGTAATCTCCTCCAGGATCAATGCACTTTTGTAGACAAATTTTCCGCAGATTAAATGCCTCAAGCCATTCATTTCTAGGAACAGATGAAAAAATGCATTTAAAGCCACATCAATTTCTTCTTCTGAATAAAATCGACTTACACTTAAGTTCTTTTTGAGATTAAAGAATAACCAAAAGTCCCACATAGCTTGATCAGGTGAATACGGCGGATGTTCTATCACTTTAATTTGTTTTTGTTTAAGAAATTCAACTGTTAATCCGGCTGTATGTGAAGATGCTTTGTCACGGTGAAGAATTAGTCCCCTAACATTAACTTCTTGTAGAATTTGTGGAAGACATTTAGTGGTATAACAGTTTGCTGTTACTGTCTTCTGTCCTTCCAACTTGATGGCTTTGACCAATCCCGTACTTCTGAAGAAAACGGCATGCATCACTTTTCTCAGTGCTTGTTGTCTTTTCACCAATGACTGCGTGGGATCATCTTCAAAGGCCCATACTTTTCTTTCTTGACGTGTTGGAACGTTAAAAAACGGTATGTACGTTTCATCACTCATTACAATTTTACAAATGATATGGAGGCCACCATCATTTAGCAATTTAAGAGTTTCTTTACTGATTCTGACACGATCCCCTTTTTGATGCTCAGTTAGATTATGGGAAACCCAACAGCA
>CM063506.1:42677123-42702123 GCA_032207245.1 Pardosa pseudoannulata
CAATTCTCTCCCCAGTAGCTGACGCTCACTTTTTTTGCTAGCATCTTAGAGTACAGATCTGCCGTCGATAGTGCTATCTTTACATATCTCATGTCTGGAGAAGAATAAAGGATGAATTGGAAAAACAACAAATAGCCCGACTGCTTATTTAATGACCAGGCATGACATATATATATATATATATATATATATATATATATATATATATATATATATATATATATATATATAATATATATATATATATATATATATATATATATATATTCATGCATTTTATATATATTATGGAACCCGCTTAAAACTTTCTATCTGTGTTGTTCAAATTTTATTCATATATCTAAAATAGCAAATTTCCTCGATAAAGAAATTTAACGTTTATTTTCCTGTTTAAGTGCCGATCTAACCAAAGTCGTTTAAGGGCTAACCTCCATTAATCTCTGTTTAGACGGAGAATTGGGTCCACGATTGATTGGTGCAAGGATTAATCGTGTTTTCACTAGAAACGCGTGAGATTCGGGGTCCTTCTCACCAAAGTCGTTTAAAAGCTAACCGCGATTAACCCATGGCGCCAACCAATGGTGGAGCGTAATTCTCCGTGTATACATAGATTAATCACGGTTAGCATTAAACGTCTTTAGTGATACTGGCCTTCCTAAAACAGCGGTTCGGGCCAAACTTATAATGATTAATATTAACCCGTGTTGTTATTCAAAAAGTACACTGTATTTATACGCAATGTCATTGATTTATTTATAGACTTTAAATAATAATAATAATGGATAAAAAATAATATTATATTACAATATTGAAAAGTAAATATCGTTCGAAAAATATAGAGAAAACTTTAATGGAATTATTTAGTTTCTTATCAACTTAGTAATGAATCATTTTTCGAATATATGCAGATTCTTCAACATTATATTTTCATAGATTTTTAGGGTATAAAATTAGGAAAAGTCAAGAAATTCTTTTTAATGTCGCTAGTGTTAAGCAGTTCTTTCCTGCAAACTAAGGTTTAATTAATTTGTTGCTAAACATGAGTATGATATATAACTTTTGGCTCAAGCACAGGAAAAAATCGAATCATTATGTACTTTTTATGCAAAGCGATATTTTGACCCAAAGCGAGTTAAAAACAAATTGTTCCCATCCAATGTGGTACCTTACTGTGGTTGATGCGCTTTCAACTAACAGTGCCACAACTATTGACTGACTCGGAAGTCATTGTTTCCGTCAAACGACCTAAACACACACACATTGAACACTACAGTTGGTTTACTGTGAAACTCCTGATGGCTTACAGCGCCATCTATTGATACGTTTTGGAACTTCTTTTATTTATGGCAAATAGTTTCCTTCCCCATCTTCCAGTACATTAGTTCAAATTTGAAGTATTCTGACCAGTGGTTCTTTTTTTTTGCAGCCTTTTGAAAGTGGGACTTTAATTATGGACATCCTTTATATTCGTAGAAGAACTGCAATATTAATACAGAATAACAATAAACAGCATTTCTCTACAGTAATAATTATTGAAAAATTAAAAATTAAAAATTTCTGACGCATATGCTACTGGTAAAACCTGGCAACAAGTACAACCTATTATAAGAGAAGTCAGTTTGTCTTTTCCACTATCCACCACAAACAGGAAAATGTTATAGATTATAACAGTAAGTTTGTTATAGAAAAAAACATGGATTCTTAGGAATAAAATAATATTAAAATAAATCAATATAAGGATAGTATTTCTACTCTTCTGTAATGCATATCCTTACCAAACGTGTTCCGCAATTTTAGAACTGTTTTAATTATTGTTGGTGAAGATTCATATGTTAGATGTCGTGAAACATACATTTTAGATTAAATTAAAATATTAGATTTAATTTTTATTGTAAAATAGCACTATTTACTTATGGAAATAATTTAGAGATGAAAACGTAATAAACAACAAAAAAAAAAAATAGCATTTATTTCAGAGTTATCTCTGGGAGACTGGATTGAAAGAATTTAAGCAGTGAACACTCCTTTTAACTCTGATCATTTGTGGCTGGGAATATAGATATGAAAGAATGAGAATGGGAAGAGGAGAATTTAGAGAGATATTTTAAGTGTAATAATTTTGATATCACACATACACATACATACACACACACATATATATATATATATATATATTGTTATATATTCTGTTTTATGAATTTATTTATACTTTAAAGAATTCATTAGATTTTGCACAAATTCACAAATTCATACAGATATGCTTACATGAAAATAAAATTTATAGGTAGACAGAACTATTAACCAGTTCTTAACCATTTTATTGACACTCTAGAAAAGAACACTGTTCCATAGAATGAGGTTGAACGATGGTCGATTGGTTAGGGTACTGGCCTTTGGTACCGGAGTTCGTGGGTTCGTATCCCACTATGGTATGGATGCTCGTAGACTTTCGGAATCGGCTTTAAGCTGTAGGTCCTGGTCTCATTATCCATCGCGTTGCAAATATTAGACCGTATCACTTCAACCCAAACCCTAGAATGAGCTTCTGTAATGCAATTTGAAGACAAATATCTTTATAGTTCCATAGAACTTATGATTTTCAAAAACACATTGACTAGACCATAAGTATAGCCGTATGTCCAGGAACATGTCTGGTCAGTATTGCGGTAAAATATATTTTTAAATCTTTTAGAGTAAGGAAATTGGACTTGAACTTGTTCGGAGTTTAATTAATCAAACATTTCAATGATGGATGCCTCTAAATTGACAGAGTTTCTGAATGATCACTCACATAATTCTATGATATGGTTGTTTCCTCTTTAATACAAATTCTTGATCGAATCAGGACTATTCCTTTATAAACTAGCATTAATGACGGAAACTGTGGAATGGGGAATGAATAGATTTATTGATCACCGTTAAAGATCTTAACAAATAATGAAGCACGAATGGTTTGATTTTAGTCCTATTTATTATCTTTTAAATCGTTATGATTAAATGGGAAAGAACTTTGATAAGCGCCATAAGCATTTCAAATAAATCATTTGAAAATGAATTACTTACATTACTTTTATAGTTCGGTTTGTACACTGATGATTAGATACAGTTCTATAGGGGGTGATCAATTGAAAAAGAGTTACTTACATTACTTTTATAGTTTGGTTTGTACACTGATGATTAGATACAGTTCTGTAGGGGATGAAAATAAAACGTTTCTTTCATAGCGTAGAAATATTAACATATTGTTTACGAATACATTTCTCAGAGGAATTGTACCGGGAGCGGGCGTTTTGGGCGTAAATTTAGTTATTCAGTTAAATCTCATTAGATAGAAAATTATTTAATTTTTTAACCACCTTTCCGTATTTTATATTGAAATATATAAACAAATATATAAATAGTGATACATAAATAACAATAATTCTATCTTTAACACATTGTGTGCGGGTACATTTCGCAGAGGAATTGTACCGGGAGCGGGCGTTTTGCGCGTAAATTTAGTTATTCAGTTAAATCTCAATAGATCGAAAATTATTTAATTTTTTAACCACCTTTTCGTATTTTATATTGAAATATATAAACAAATATATAAATAGTGATACATAAATAACAATAATTCTATCTTTAACACATTGTGTGTGGGTACATTTCGCAAAGGAATTGTACCGGGATCGGGCGTCTTGCGCGTAAATTTAGTTATTCAGTTAAATCTCATTAGATAAAAATTATTTAATTTTTTAACCACCTCTCCGTATTTTATATTGAAATATATAAACAAATATATAAATAGTGATACATAAATAACAATAATTCTATCTTTAACACATTGTGTGCGGGTACATTTCGCAAAGGAATTGTACCGGGAGCGGGCGTTTTGCGCGTAAATTTAGTTATTCAGTTAGATTTCAATAGATAGAAAATTATTTAATTTTTTAACCAACTTTTCTTATTTTATATTGAAATATATAAACAAATATATAAATAGAAATATATAAATAACAACCATTAAGCAAAAAAAAATATTTTTAGTGGATAAATTTATAATAGTATCGTAAATATGAAAAATTAAATAAAAGTAGTAGTATATAGTTTTAATTTTTTCCCGTTTATTGGTTCCGCATCGACTGATGTAAAAACTAGTTTTTAATTGTCTAAATTTTCCCAGAATCTATGTAATAGACATACAATATGTAATGGACATAGAACGTTGGCTTCGTTTTCCTGTATATACCGTCATTTTTGTACCCACAAACAAACCATGTTGTTACACTAACCCGTACTAGTACGTGACCAGCGCCCAAGCATCAATCGTCAGAAAACGTGCTAGTACGTGTCCCGCGCTCAAGTATCATTCGTCAGAAAACGTACTAGTACGTGTCCTGCATACAATGTGTTAACTCTCGAGTTTGCAGGGTGACCAGTCAAAAATCGTTTTGGTTACATACACAAATTCTTACATACATTATCGCATACGTATAAAGTTACATGTAGAATAAAGCTATTAGTTTATTTTCCTTGAATTTTGTTGATGTCTTATAAAAGGATATCATTAATAGACTGGACTTTTGTAAGAAACAAGCAATTCTTTTTATAATGGTATATTGTAGCATTTCATATTCGGAAAAACGCTAACGATATCATAATGTTTGTCCTCTTTTAACTAGCATGTTTCCTTCATATTATGCCAAATCAAGGACTAATTATTAACAACATAATTAAATCTAACACAGACAGTCATGAACATTTTCAAAGCTTGACCAATCAGTAATTTCAGGGATTGATAGAAATTTAGAGCTAGAGCTTCTGATTTTGACAGAACGATCACTTACGTTAGTCTTTCACATTTCGATTCAGTGTTGATAGAAGCTGCGGTCGAATTAGGAATGGAAGTTAATAAATAAGCATTAATGATTCTAATTGAGGAACGTAGAATAATGGAATTATGCCGTATGAATTTTCAATATTTGTAATCATTTTAAGCATAATCAAGAATATTTTGATTTATAGTTTTAAATATTTTGAACCCACTTTATCGTTAAGGGTTAAATAAAAGGTACACTGATAAGGGAAACTGGGTACTTACCTTCTGAAATAATAGCATTTTATGATTCTTTAATAGAATAATTTAAAATACCGTATTTAATTTTTACGATATTTTGTAATCTTTTAAATACATAGAACATGCCTGCTATTTGATGTATAGTTTTTTTCTCTTATTTTGAATTTTGTTAAGGTTTAATAAACGAATAGCTAACATGGTATATTGTAATCGGCTTTAAGATTTGTTCTAATAATTGAAATGATTTCATTAAAGGATGCTAGAGAATGCATATCATCTGAAAAAATAAAAAAAAAAAAAAATTAGTTTTCTCTTATTATCCTTGGCAATCATGAACAAAATGAGTGTCTTGTTCCTTAGGAAGTTCAGATGTTCAAAATCTTTATAGCAGCGTTGGCCAACTTTTTTCATACCATGCGTCATTTTTTTCACAGTCAAGTTCATATGTGTCTTTCACTTTGCACAGGTGAGTTTAGATTTGTTTGAAAACTCATTCTTATTACGATCAAGGTTGGGGTTGTAAAATAGGGTAAGGGTAGAATATTCATCTCTTATGAGAGGATATTGCTTTGGTTTGGAGCGCTACTGTCTACTGGTTTCTAACACGAGGGCTAATGAGACCGGGACCTACTGCTTAAAGCCGATTCCGAACAGCTACGAACATCCATATCGTAATGGAATTCGAACCTATAAACTCCGGTACCAAAGAACAGCGCTCTAACCATTCGACCATCGTTCGGCTTGGACTTCGAGAGAGAATGGACTGTATATGGTTAGTCAGGAAGTTAAGTTAGTTTCTTTTCGGTTGTTCAAAAGACGCACGTTAATTGAAGAACCAATATCCACAAACGATAAGGTTCCTGTCGTGAACCTGCTTATGATTCTGCAGCTGTAATCAAATGTACGGGTTATTTGAACTTTTTAGGTTGATTAGGCGTTTGAAAAGTGTAAGCGTTTTATTATTAGGGATAAATATGTATTCATATGAGTTATTGTAAATGATGCTTTTCCCTAAATACTCTGTAATTGTGATTTATAATTTTTATTTTATAATGGGAATTTTAAAGTTGAGTTTATAGGTAAATATATATTAAGTATAAAATTATAAGTGTACCGAGGTACTTTCCCACGATGGTCTGCACTTGCATTCACAGCTGTGGGAGAAATTTCCTAGAGGAATTTAGGACTTCGATTGTTCACGTCGAGTACACACTATAAGTAAAAAATGAAAATATGATATAATATTGAGATTCACAATAATATTATTAATTCAGAAAATATTCTTGTACCGATGTACTTTCACGATGGTCCGCACGTGTATACCAGATGTTTATATATTACCCCCCCCCCCCCCCCCCATATAAATAACTTTTTTTTTTTTTATAAACCCCCCCCCCCCCCCCCCCCCCCCCCCCCCCCCCCCCCCCCCCCCCCCCCCCCCCCCCCCCTAATATATACTTTGTCCCCCCCTTCCATGGAAAATAAATTTCCGAGAAGTATGTTAGAGTGCAGCTGTTGACTTCGAGTTTAGGGACCACTGCAGAGAAGGTATAGATCACGGAATGGCAGCGTAACGGTCAAGCTCGCACAGAGATGTAACCGTGAGTTATGGGGGCAGGGGCTAAAAATAATATCAGCTTTCCCAAAAGGGGCTATTTTAATGAGCCCACCTGCACTTCCGAAGGGGGTGCAGATGTGGGAAAATTTCACCAAACAAGTATTTGGCAAAGAAGAAAAGGGGGCGTTAAAACCGAGGTGAGGAGTTGGGAAAGAGAGTTAAGAAAAAGAGTTGAAGTCGGGATTCAAGAGTAGCTGGACATCGAAATCCCAAGCCCGGCTCACCAGCACCGACTCGTCCCGTGCGCCCGAACGCCCGGACCGACACACCGCATGAGGAAAGCCCCTGCCTGCTCCCCTGTGCCTGTACTGGAGGTAAAAAAATATTCACAATGGGCATTTAGGCCTCTTTTAGTAATTCAACATTGTGATTTAAGGAATAACGTATTATAAAATTAATTTAATAATTATGGTGTAAATATGAATATAAGACGCAAATAATTGCTGGTTAAGTTATATAATAATCAAGGATATAAATTTGTAAATAATGTACAGAATAAATGTCTAAACCTCAATATAAAGTATCATATTCTTACTGTGTTTCCTCTTTGTAAATGAACACTGGTGTTAAGGTTAAGTACTTTACAAAAATAAGACTGAGAAATTATGCTATGAAACCCTGCATATGAGCAATATATTAATTAGAATATATCTGCAAACCTATTTAACTTGTAGTTTGTTGAAAAGATACATATTTGGAACTTTGTTAAAAAACTATAGTTCAATTAGGACCGAAATCATCAAAGTCGTTTAATCTCTGTTCAAACGGAGAACTGCGTCCCACCATTGGTTGGCGCCATGGGTTAGCTGTTAAACGACTTTGGTGAGATCCATACTAAAATTTTGTAATTTTTATGTTTAAACTAAATTACGTCAGGGTCTTTATTTCCGGTCGGTTATGTCTGGACTGGTTGGCTGCTTTTGGTTTTTGGTTGTTATTGGTGCTTTTTCCTAACTGACTTGGTCTTGACTTTCACAAACATTGCATGGTTGGAAGTGAGCGTGTTCCTAATGCGTCACAGGTGTCTTTTCGAAGATAACCAGAGATTAAGATAACAATATAAAATTTGATAGGCTAAGATAAGGAGATAAAGATAAGGCTGAAAATAAAAATATAAAATTTGATAGTAAGTTGAAATACTTGGGTGCAATCGGGAATCGAAAATTAAAATTAAAATTTCCTCTTCAAATTACATATCCTAATCAAGATGTTTGTAAGTTTATGTATGATAAATCCCCTATATAATCATAGCCTAAGTTCTAAATAAAAAGGGATATATTTCAGTATGTCACATATATAGATATATAAACACATACACATTGTTTGATGCATTTACTAGAAGAAGGTGTAAAGATTTTCTCTTTTAATTTGTTAATCCTCTAAATTTATTTTTAAGCAGTTCTTAGATGACTGAAACTAATTATTTACTTATGTATATTTCTCTAATGACAAAAATAAAGAAAACATAAAAAATAAATAAATAACAAAAAACTGTGTGGCAAACTTTAATTTAAAAATACAATGAAAGAGATAGGGAAATTTCAAAATAAATCAAAAATCTCTAATTTACGAACTTTCTTCCCCTCCAAAGATTTTTTTTCAAGAAATCCGTTTATAGAGAAATAATTTTCGATAGTTCGGTCGTTTAAGAATCTTCCCCGTCTTCTGTTCCACGTGATAAATGATAGGAGAAACAAGGAAATTCTCTCATTTACTGTACTGATACTTCTTACAATAAATCTCCGGTGTTGATTTATGAACCGCTCTCGCATTGTTAAAAGTTTATTGTTGTCCATAAAATTTATAATGGAGAACCAATAGTATAGATAGATTTATACGATCCAGGATACTCCATAAATTACACAACTAATCGCTCTCCGAACACTCTCGAGCAACACAGAGGACTAAAGTTTTATCTGGGTCATTTTATAGACGTGGAAAATTAACGGTTAGGTGGATATAAATATATTGTTGTACTTTGAGTATACAGACAGACAACTACTTTTGGTTTTAAAAAGGAGGAAAATTTTATCATTTACGGGGCTAGACAATATCATCAAAGTTTTTTTAATTCATATTTTTAGGTGATATGTAGCAGCTTTGAATTCTAGTAGAAATAAAACATATCTAAAAATAAATGTCGCACGTTTGAGTATATATGCATGCATATGTTTATATATACATACATACATATACATATGTATATGCATGTATGCATATATATGTAATATATCAAAATTATTATACTTAAAATTCTCTTAAAAATTCTCTTTTTTACTTTCTTACTCCTTCAAATCTATTTTCACTTCCTCAAAATATCTTATTAAAAGGAGGGTACACGACTTTAATTCTTTCAACCAATTTTTGAAAGCCTTCTTTAAAAAAAAATATGCAAATTTTTTGTCCAGTCGCTACATTTTGAAGCTGTTCTTGACACTTCTTTTACTGATCTAAGTTCCTTTTTACTTTTAATATCGTTGACTACGCTACTTTCTCTGGGAAAGGATTCGTCTCCGCGTCTCAAGTTGGGATTCAACCCTGTAATCCACGTGTTTCATGTATCAGCCCGTTCTCTGTGTTTGACTGAGAAACATGTCATTTTTATAGCTCTGAAATAAAGTTCCACTTTAGACTTGTGCTTCTTCTCTTTTATGGAACGACCAGACTGCCTCATCTTTATTTATTACGCACTTAGATTTCTCCTTGTCCAGTAGTACAGGCAAGTAAAACAATAGGGGCTACAATTCTATGTGACTAACGGACTAAATTGCACTCGTTTACACACACACACACACACACACACACACACACACACACATATATATATATATATATATATATATATATACATGTAATGGTTTTGCATATATGCATGTAATATATTAAAATTATTATACTTAAACTACTTCTTAAAATTTCCCATTATTATTCCTTCAAATATATTTTCTAGGCCACAAAATATCTTAAGCTTTCTCAATCTAATTATATATAATTAGCTTACTCAACAAAATAACATTAGAGATTATTATTTAGTCTATTATTTCAGTCATTAGAGTCTATTATTTATCTTTATCTATACGCATAGCACTCCCAGATCCGAGCTGTACTGATATTTGGAGTACTTTTAGATATATTTTAAAAAATATTCTGAAGATATTTCTAAGAAAATTTGAAATAATTTTCAATAATAATGTAGAAATTATTAAAATTTACTACGAATTATCATTTAGTCAGAAATTATTGAAAACAAATAGCTTTAAAATAAATAAAAGTTCCGCGTAGCTAGACATAATTTTTAAGATTAAAATTTTAAATAAACTTGAATAAAACTTATTGAAGGGGCTTACAAAGATCTAAATTTAATTCTTATTTCTATTTAACATTCTTTAGTGAAAGTTGCTTTGACATATGATCAACTAATTAAGGACTATCTTTTACAGTGGATCTCATTGTACATCAACATATTTGAAAATGAGTGAGCGAACAGCATTGCTAAAGAAGCTTGCAGCCACTCCAATTTTTCCTCTTCAACCCTCACCTTTTTGTGTTTCCAATAAAGATCTTTAGTCTGTACGTAGGCCTCCTACATCCTTCTTCCAGTTCACTTAGATTTGAGTACGCTACAGCGTACCTAAATTTCTTTATTTAAACATATAAACATGAAATGTATAAATGAATAAAAATAGCAATAAATTCAGTACTAGAAAACAGTTTATTATGTGAGATACAATAATATACAGGGTGTCCCAAAAGGTCGTTTACAAACTTAACATGCTGGTCTGTCATATCACGATGAACAAGATTTTTATAGGAACTTGTGTCTGAAAATGCAAACTGCGACCGCTAGAGTGTTGTGATCACGAGTGTGGAGCAGAAGAAAAAAAATGATATCGACAGCAGTGTTAATATGATTTTTAATACAGATGAGGATTACATCACAGAAAATGCTCAAAATTGTTTCGCCACAATGCACTTTTCACGTTGACGCATGGATTCACGAACCCGTTCAATTTGGCCAGGAGTGTCACGGACACGTGCTGCCGCTTCCGCGATCCTGGCGATAAGATCCATGTCTAATGTTAGGGTGTCTCGTACACCATGGACTTCATGTGTCCCCACAGGTAGAAATCCAGGGGAGTGAGGTCGGGGAATCGCGGTTGTCCGCCTCTACCGATCCAGTGATTTTCCTGCAATTATTGCCCTCTAGCGGTCACGGTTTGCGTTTTCGGACACAAGTTCCTATGTAAATCTTGTTCATCATGATATGACAGACCATCATGTTAAGTTTGTAAACGACCTTTTGGGACACACTGTATATGAAAATCTCTGATTTAATCTAATGTTCAAACTTTACAATTTCATGAATCATTTCTGTTTCTTCATATCTTTTTAAAATATATCTATAAAGAAAATAACTTCATCCCCCATCACGCAATAAATAAGGAGAAATAGGAAACCACCCTCATTTAGTGTAAAGGTATTCTTACAATAAATTTTCGATGCTGATTTCTATAGTGTTCCCGCATTGTTAGAATGTGTATTGTTATGCACAAAATTTATAATGGTTAGTGAGTAGAGTGGAGGGATTCCTACGATCGATGATGGCTCATAAATTACTGAACTAATCATTCTTCGAAATCTTTTAATTTATTTACAGAAATAAAAGTTTGTTTTAGCCATTTTGCAGGCCTGAAAAATTAAAACGACATATTCATATATTGATATACTTAAAAAAAAGAAAGTTTTTCTTTTTAAATCCCAAGATTTTTTTTTAACGGGAAAGATAAGTGTTGTAATGTACTAACAACGCAAACACCAGTTTTCGTTTTCAAAATGGGAAACACAGTAAAAATATAATACCTTATATTTGAACTACAACATTTATTGTG
This sequence comes from Pardosa pseudoannulata, assembly GCA_032207245.1. Lineage (NCBI taxonomy): Eukaryota > Metazoa > Arthropoda > Arachnida > Araneae > Lycosidae > Pardosa > Pardosa pseudoannulata. The sequence goes on from CM063506.1 coordinate 42,688,690, forward strand.
TTCAATAATTATTTACAGACATTATTTCTGGATTAATATATATAACATTCATTACTCGACGTTTATCATTATATAAAATTTCATTACGATTTTCTTTTTGATTTTATACGTTATTTCTAAATTAAAAGATTCTGAGACCCAAGATAATGATTTTGAATAATTATCAATTTTACCTCTACTAATTACAGGGGAGCATGCTGGGGTATCAACCGGATCGTCGTCGGTACAGGCTTGCAGAACGTCGGTGCGGGAGTGCGGGCACGGAATTTCGATGTCCATCCACTCTTGAATCCCGACTTCGACTCTTTTTTTTCACTCTCTTTCACAACTCATCACCTTAGTTTTAACGCCCCTTTTTTTTCTTTGCCAATCGCTTGTTGGTGAAATTTTCCCACATCTGCACCCCCGTCGGGCGTGTAGGTGGGCTCATTAAAATAGCCCTTTTTGTGAAAACTGACTTCTTAGTCCCTGCCCACATAACTCATGGCCATACATCTGTATGGGCTTGACCGTTAGGCTTGTGCCATTCCGTGATCTATAACTCCTCCACAGGGGTCCCCATTAAAACTCGAAGTCAACAGCTGCACCTACATACTTTTTGGAAATTTATTCCACAGATGTGTATGCACGTGCTGACCATCTTGGGAAAGTACATCGGTACAATAAGATTAATAATAATTTTTTTATTAAAACTCAATTTTGAATCGGAGTTACTTTTAACCCTTTGAGTGCAACATAATTTTTAGAGAACTAGCTAAAAGTGCCACGCTGCATAAATTTAAATATTCAATTGGTTTGGAGTCTGAAAGGTGGTGTATGTTTTGTCCAGATCTTTCCCGAAAAACATGAAAAGGCCTTGTTGCAGTGCCTTTATTTACCTCTATTTCCGAATAACTGGAAATGTCGTCTTCGCCAATTTCACTGTCACTCGATTCATTACTTTCCGAATTGTCACTAATTATACGCGGTCTTTTTCGCCGTGGATTTATAACGTCGCTGTTGTCACTTTCAGCTTCTGAAACTTCCATATTTTGGTTTTCATGTTCCGATTCAATGTAGTCATCGTCATCCGTAATGCTTTCTACATATTCAAGTAATTCGTCATCATTGTCAAATTCTCTGCTGGTCGAAGCCATAACGATATTTTTATAATGCCTAGAATTTTTTTTATACAAGAACAAAAATATAAATAAAAATAATTTACAATCTTTCAGGGCAAATAAATAAATTACACAATTTGCAAGAATCACCCAGAAATATTGTGCATGTGTTCCAATTCGGAAAATTGATTATTCTTAACATAAAGATGTAATATATACCATAATACTGTTTCAAGTAATTCGTCATTATTGTCAAATTCAAGGCTGGCCGAAGCCATAACGATATTTTTATAATGCGTAGAAAGATTTTTTTAATACAAGAATGAAAATATAAATAAAAATAACTTACAGTATTTTCTCACAGATAAACGAATTACACAATTTGCAAGAATTACCTAGACATATTATTGTGCTCGTGTTCCTATTCAGTAACTGTTCTCAACATAAAGATGTAATGTATACCATAACACTATTACTTTTAATTACACATGCGGAAAAAAAACAATAAATAAGACTCGAAAAGTATGAAACAGAGACCGTACTAGTTCATGAGTGCGCCAGGAGCGCGATCGCATTTTCGGCCAGTGTATTGAGGAGCACGATAGTGCCTCTCGGCACTTAAAGGGTTAATACACAAGTTTTTAACTTCGAAGTATTATTACGCAGTTGTTACAGTGATATTTAAATAGTCAAAACTGTTGAAAAGGTTTATCGATAAAAAAATATTGATACAAATTATTTCGGTCATAACCGCATTTCCTTCTATGTAAATATGTTGAGTCAGACGTGATATAAATTGACTTCCCCGGTAGGCTCCGGGGCTTGCCTTGCCTTGTCTCTTACTCTGTTTGATGTTGCTAAAAATGTTGGTAAGGAAATACGATATACTATGTTTAAAAATGCTTGCTTTAGTTTGATTTTAATGCCTTGTTTATATCTTTTTATCGTTCGAACTGAACGAATAAACATGAATGAAATGAACTGTGTTTTGGACTCTCTACGTATATCCACACCATAAGCATAACATGAAGTTGGGCACTCTACAAATATGTTGAAATTTACCAAAACCAAAACAATGCTTGTAAGTCAATTTTACAAAACAAAAATAAAAATCTTTTATTTTTCAGAGAATGATTGAGTTTTTATTGTTTATTATTTTCTGATACGGAGTGAAAGAAATGTATTAATCACGCAGAATTTTAGATTAGATCAAAATAACTGAGTAACAAAAATAATAACGTTAACGTGTATTAACTGTATAGGTCTCCACCAGATATCAGCACTTAAGATCCAGCGAGACAACATAGATACCATGACAAACGAAATCTCCTGTGGATTTTGAAGAGAATCTGCTAACACTAATTCTTATGACGTACCATAAAAACAATCAAAAAATGAATAATATATAAAGTGCACAAGTAATTAATGTGATATCTACATCACATGTTTATGTAATTGGCATACTGTGATTTTTAAAGTAACATGTGATCACTAATAAGGACAAGCTGGAATATTCAGCCCGTCCTCCCTCTATCCACTCCCAGAAAGTTTAAAAGTTCTCTAAATTTTGTATTAGTTTTTCTTTGTTCAATTTATAATAACTTATATTTAAAATATATATATTTGGGAGAAATGCTTTGTTTCTAATGGGTTAAAAGGAAATGATGAACTTATTTGAAAGGGAGAAAAGAAGAGCCCTTTACATAATTTCCAGAATGAGTTACAATTATGATGAACTTATTCTGGAAGGAAGAAGAGAAGTTACCATTTTACATTTTTACAGAATGGGTTAAAAATAAATGATGAGCTTATCTGGAAGGTAGATGAGAAGCGACCGTTGCATACTTTTACATAATGGGTTGAAAATAAATAATGAGCTTATTCTGGAAGGTAGAAGAGAAGCGACCGTTACATACTTTTACAGAATGGGTTGAAAATAAATGATGAGCTTATTCTGGAAGGTAGACGAGAAGCGCCCGTTACATACTTTTACATAATGGGTTGAAATTAAATAATGAGCTTATTCTGGAAGGTAGAAGAGAAGAGATCGTTATATACTTTTACAGAATGGGTTAAAAATAAATGATGAGCTTACTCGGGAAGTTAGAAGAGAAGCGACTGTTACATACTTTTACAGAATGGGTTGAAAATAAATAATGAGCTTATTCTGGAAGGTAGAAGAGAAGCGACCGTTACATACTTTTACAGAATGGGTTGAAAATAAATGATGAGCTTATTCTGGAAGGTAGACGAGAAGCGACCGTTACATACTTTTACATAATGGGTTAAAAATAAATGGTGAGCTTATTCTGGAAAGTAGAAGAGAAGCGATCATTATATAATTTTACAGAATGGGTTAAAAATAAATGGTGAGCTTACTCTGGAAGGCAGAAAAGAAGAGACCATTACATACTTTTACAGATTGGGTTAAAAGTAAATGATGAGCTTATTCTGGAAAGTAAAACAAAAAGGATCATTACATATTTTTACAGATTAGGAGGAAGTAAAAATTTCTGAATAAGTCAAAACTTAAAATTTCACATTTTTATAAATTAGCCGCACGCGAGATCACTATTTTCAGTAACTCTAGTTTTTTAAATACAAAAGTAGACAAAAACAAATCTTGATTATTCGACTTTTTAAGAAAGTCCCACCAATTTCCTCTTCCGCATGATAAATCATGACTTCCCCGTTAAAAACAAGGAAACACTTTCATTTAGTGTTCTAGTGTTTTTTACAATAAATCTTCTATATTGATTTATGGTTCTTTCCTATATTATTAGGAAGCTTTTTTGTTGTCCATAAAATTTATAAAAAATATTTAATAGGATAGGTATATCTATAAATCCTCAGATACTTCATAAAATTATATACCAATTACCCATCAGACAATTTTAGCACAAGAAATAAAAAAATTTTTTTGTTGACCTTTTACTAATGTAGCAAATCAACGAATAAGTACATATATTCTTATAGAAAAAAATCTTTGGTTTTAAATCATGGTTAATTTCAAGATTTATCAGTAGATATAAAGGGTTCTGGAATAAATAAATCTCCAAAAAATAACATTCTAATTTTTCAATTGTATAAATACTACAAACTTTAGTAATTCAAATAAAACAAACATTCTTTTACTATAAATACACGAGGAGAAACGTATTTGTACTATTACTTGTTTCATAATGTTAGTGTACACCACTCTATCTTCAGGTGGTAAATAAAATTGTTTCCAGAAATTGTTCCGTTGAAAATTGTTCTGATATAAATTATTCTATGCATTAAACAGCTGTATTAAAAATGTAAACTTGATGTATAGTTAATTAATTTTACAGTCATTTTACATTAATATCGTAAAGTAATCTTCATAGGAGACTTAAATAATGGTTTTTTTCATTGCAGCAGGCGGTATACACACTATCCTAACGCCTTAACAAGGCTGCGAACCTGTTACTCATTTAGTACCACTCGAGGGGGAACGTGTAACGTATTCTAAGAGCGGGAGTAACATTACCCCCGCTGGGTCCTCATAATTTAGAAGCAAGGACCAAGCAGAAGGCACCGAGGCTTTGCCTTCTATACCAATAGGTATCGTTTGAGAACTTGGAGGACTTTGTGACCGCGAACATATTTTACTTGCCCCAGTCACCTTTAGCGAACACGGCGAACCTTTCACCGACTCCAGCTCTAATTCCACAACCTTTCAGTTACGAGATCGCTGATTTTGCCAACTGAGCTACCGCAGCTAGCCTTACATAACGTAAAATGTAATAAAAGTTGGTATTTCTTAAAAGTACTGAAGTTCAGTGATCTCATTTGTTCAAATTGATGTATCTCAAACCCTCTATATAATAATAACCTAAGTTATCTGTCAGTCTGTCCTCGTATTTATGAAGTGGTTGGACCTGGAATGGATAGATATTTCCATATTGAATTCTTGATGAACTACGGTTAACAAAATTCAAAGAGAGTAAACTTTTTCTTCTTCTAAACTACTCATCCGATTCTAAAATAAATTGGTATAAATATCACAGCAAAAAATACTGTCGTCACTAAAACGTTGGAAATCCACCATTTCCCCCCTTTTCGAGCCTTTAATGTCGTTATTTCAAGCCCTATTTTCCGGAGTTAACGGCAGACGATTAAATTTATCAATTTAACACATTTTAAGTAGATGAAAATAACATTTTTTTCTAGCATTATGACGTCATTCCTTTAACCATCTCATTTAAGCATTTCTTATTTTAAATTATTTAAATATCGTCTCCATTATTTTTATACGTTTCATCACTGAACTTAAATATCACGTAAATAATTTTTTTTATATTTGGCTTAAATAATAAATTAGGTAGATATGTGATAATTTTAAATTGAATCATGGATTATTTGTTGTTGCAATGAAAATTTTATCGCCGGTATTAACAACAAATTCTTTTCATAAAAGTCTATGAGTCTACTTCACGGACTAATAAATATCTAGCGTTTAAGTTATATATCTTTAAAAATTAAGAAGTTTGTTCGTTTGTGTGTTTGTTTTTTATGCATTAGCACGTGGTTTATGTCGTGTAGTCCTCGTTTATATTTGAGTATCAACCTGTGATCAAATGTATAATGGTGATTTATTTTTAATTGCGTTGTGTTAAGTATTTTTGTACTAAATTTAACCACAGGTTCTGAGAAACTACAGACATAAAAATGAAAATAAACTAACAGCTAAATTGACAGCAACCGAGACTAGCTTAATATTAAAAAAAAGTAAATTTATTATAATATATATACATTTATTTACATACAAAACTGATGCTAATTTTCATAAAATAAGCTTTGTCAACATCTTCTAAATTAGTTCTGACAAATTTTTTATATACTTAAGTAATTTTGTAAATAGATAGAGGACCTAATCTCAATTTCAAAAATGTATGTAAAATGGGTACCTTTGTGGGTCTAAAATGTTGGGCCCGGAACACTTCTGGTTGAAGGGTATCTATGGCTGATCAGGAGAGGGAATCTATATATCATCCATTGGTCTCGTCAGGGGCTTCCTCCTGAGTCTTTGGGGTGCGGCCGTACTATTTGGTGCAGGAACACTTCCTGTCGGACTTGGCTGGACTCTCCTAGTCTGGACTATCGAGCACCTTCTCCTCTGGACTCACGAACAACTTCCGTCGGACCCGACTGGACTCCCGACTTTCGAACACCTTCTTTTGGGACCTCCGAACCTCTTCTCTGGGACCTCCGAACCATCCTCTCATCTTTTAGATTTTTCATATTTAATTATTTCAACCTTGTCCCCTCTTCCTTCTTGTCGTCCAATCGGGATAGTTGTAAGAATTTCATTGGTCTGCTTCAACCCCGCCTTGAGACCGCCAACGTGCCAAACCTTATCCCTTCTAATTGGGCACTGTCCCTTAGGGACTCATAAATACTCCACAAAGGTACATTCTTATTTAATGTCAAGTACGGAGACGGGATTTTAATCTGGGACTGGGATCAGAACCCCACCCGAGACCACCGTACAAGACAACAATATCCGTTGAATAGAAATTTATGGTCCTCCATCTCTTTACAAAGATGTGATGAGGTCAGATTTAGATCCCAAACATTTTACTTCTTGTATGAATGAATCAATTATATAACAGATCTAAATCGCCTCATCACAGTTTACACAGGCATGAAAGTAGACAATGACAAAAAAAGCTGAACTTCTCCGGGTGGGGTTGGGGGGGGGATGTACAGAATATGATTACATTTTCTCATACCTAACTCTTTTTCACAATATGATTCAGTACTACATACAGGAATGTGGCGCTCCTTCAAGCATTTTGGATGAATTTTCGTAGCAGCCAAAATGCAGATTTGGAGCAGGATAGTGTTTTTGTAGCAATTAAACTAACAATTTAAAGGATAAACCGTAGTTTTTGAGGAGTCTGCCTAATAATTTAGAATGATTGGTTGGTAGCATTTGGAGCAGCCAAATATTCAATAATTGCTGATATGGTTTGTTGGTTTGGTACATGCACTATATAGTGCATAAAGAAAGAGGGGAGATAGTTAAAATTACAATAATAAAAATATATTGCATGTTAAGGAATACTTTTAATACTTTTTGGATTATCTATTGGGTTAATAGATAATCCAAAATCTATCCTTAAAACCAATAGATAATCTACCAATAGATAATCCTGTTTGGATTATCTATTGGTTTTAAGGATATTCCTTTGGTGTTTAAGCACCTGCATTTTAACTGTATTTATGCACAGTTTTTTCATAGATTCTTTTTACAGAAACTTTTATTTACGTTGTTTTAGTTCCTTTATCCCTTTTTATATTTTTTCTTTTTTATAAGGTTTGCAAGAGGAACTTAAGTGTTAAACTAATTTTTTTCTACATGCTCATGCAAAACTTTTTTTAAGATATTTTACTGGAGTATCACCTTCAGCAAGAAGGTGATACATAAGACTTCTACCACCTAACGTTCTTCTATGAATAGGTTATCCAGGATGGTCGCAAGACGTGCACTACAATATTACCTGACTTACAAATTATTTTAGTAAAATAACTGCATTTAAACTACCTTATTCCAAATTACCTAAATATAATTAAAAATTGAAAAATAATGAGACAAGATGAAGACTTTAATGCTGATATAAGCAATTTTAGGTAAATTATAACTGTTACATTAAATAATTAACTATTCAAATATTTTAAAAATATTAAAAATTATTTTCCTTTAACTTTTTTTTTTATTTTGCTGTCTAGTGTTTGAAATAAATGGACATTTTTTTATAGTGCCGATCTCTGATGTAAAATCGTCTTTTCGATATTATGACAATATTTAAGGATACAAGGTATAGTGTTCCCAAAAGCTATGTTCCAACATGCAAACATAATCTTTCCGATTTTGCGACTTGTAGTAAGACCGTATGGACAATAAAACGTCCTTATATATGAGCGCCGAACGATGGCCGAATAAATAGAGCGCTGCTCTTTGGTATCCGGTATTCGCGGGTTCGAATCCCCCTATTGGCATTGATATTTGTAGCTATTCGAATCGGCTTTAAGCAGTAGGTGACAACCTCATTGTCCCTCGTATAGCGAAATAGTAGACCGTAGTACCTCAATTGATATTTGACCATCATCTTTCCGATTTTGTGACATTGCGAGAGGAACATGCGGTATATCAGTGATCGGCAATTTATCTACATCGCGAAATCGTGTATTCCGTCCTTAACTGAAGAATCTTGATGCCGATCATAAACACTGGAAATAAATCAGAGGAAGATGAACGGAAATGAGGAAAACATCGGCAATTCACAAATAAGGAACTCTGAGTTCAACTGAGAGTGGTTGAGTGGGGTCTGCGTCAAGATATTCTTGTGACACTATTGTACACTACTATAAAGGCAAAGTTATATTAAGATCCGCATCCGACTAGTGCAGGAAATTCTTGTTGTGACATGTTTGTCCATGCTCGCTTCGAACCAATCTTTTTTTTTGGCTCCATTTCCCGGCGGTAAAGTGCGGAAAAACGTAAATTGACGTTACAAAAATAAATAAATAAATAAATAAATAAAATTAATCTGAATATTCCGTACTGCCCTAAAATTTCCATATTTTCCCGATCAGTGGACACCCTGATTACCAATTTTAATAGACTGCTAACATTACGCTACGGGAGCAATCGGAGAGAGTGCTGGATAGCTGATTTCCCAGAAGATGAAAACTGGTTTCAAGGGATGATAATCTCACCAATACACAAATTTCTTTTCTATTTCAAAAAATTTACAAATGGCAAGGTGATTTTTGAAAAGGCAGAATTTATTAAAAGAATCGGAAATTCACATACACGTACAAAACGTACGAAAAAAAGGCGGAAATTGGCGATGCAGAAATCGGCTGTAGAAATCAAAGAAATGAAATTCCACCAAACTGCGGAAAATTTCTATCCTTTTTTTAATTCATGTTTAGCCATTTAAATTAATTTTTTTCCTTCCGCAGCATCGATGGTACTAATTTTATGTTCATCTTTTTCACTAATTTCCATCATAAATTCTTGTAAACACAGACGCTCTTAGAAGTAAAACACGGTAATCCAGAATAAAACGCACGTGCAAACTATTTTCTCGAAAGCCCGTTAAGTACAGAATACGATACGTACGCTGGCTACGACACCGCTAGTAATAATGCTGCCGCTTTTCAAACCTGAAACCCATAAACATAACGCGATCGTCATTCGATCCTGAAAGAATAGCCTCGACTTGCTATAGTACGTTGAGCCAATCGGAATGGAAGTGAATCAGTATGCGTAGTCATATCTCCGCAAGCGTACATCTCAGCGAAAACACGCATTAGAAGATACTGATTTCGACCAGGATTGGAACCCCCCCCATTTTCCAATCACGATTTCTCGATGGATTTGCATCGATCTCAGAAATAGTCCTAAAAGCTGTCAAAAAAGCGGATTTCCGCTTAAAAGCGGAAAACTTTCATGCCTGTTTACAATCAATTCACCAATGAATTCATCAATGAATTTTGGGCATTATTAATATATACCGCCAAATAATCACTGTCAATATTGAAACTTCTGCTGTCCATCCTATCACGTAATATGTCAAGATAAATTAAAGTTGGCAACCAACATATGGTCAGTGCTGCTGTCTTTTAAACGCTCGAAATCCACCTCTTCTCCCCTTTTCGAGCGTGCAATGCCATTATTTCAAGCCCTATTTTAAAAGAAGTGGATTAATTTAGCAATTAATCATATAATAAATAGGTAAAAATAACATTTTTTCTAGCATTATGACGTCATCCCTTTAGCCCTCTCATTTAATAATTTCTTATTTTAAATTATTTAAATATCGTCTGCATTATTTTCTTACGTTTTATCACTGAACTTAGATAGTACGTAAATACTTTTCTTTTATATTGGGCTTAAATAATAGATTAGGGACATATGTGATAGTTTTAAATTTAATCGATTATTTTTTATTGCAAGATAATTCTCATCCAAAAAAAAACCCCATTTTTTTTACCTTCATCATAGGGTAATTTACAATTCTGGAAAGTTAAAAATTTTACTGATCCCGTCATATAACGGGCTTTAAGCTAGTTCTATCATACATATATGGTTGAAATCTTGTATATATATTCTTTAATTATTTTCTTTTATTTGTCTTCAGAATGTTGTATTAAAATAGTTTTAAAAATATTACTCACAAATTAAAAAAAAATCACCTTCAAAAGTCAAAATCTTTTACTTTATGAATTATTAAAAAATAATCTATGTTTTATGATTGCCAAAGACTAATTAATTTCATATATCTTTTCTTTTACATAAAAATGTTATTTTAAGACATCTATACTTTCATGAGTCATATCAAAATAAAAATGCATTTACATTTTAAGATTTTTATTTAAGAAACCAAATTTTCAAAAAATTGAGAATTTTTATATGCATTTTAATACTTTTATAAGAAATGTTTAAGGAAACATATCATTACAAAGTGGAGAGAGGAGAATTTTTAAGAGAGATTAAAGTAAAATAATTTTGATATATTAAACACACACAATCGTATATATATATATATATATATATATATATATATATATATATATATATATATATATATATATATATATAGATATATATATATATATATACACTTTAGGATACACTCATATATGTACAGACATAAATTCACTAAAAAGCGCAATTATATAAACAAAATAAATATATTATAAATGTATCGATGTACTTTCCCACAATGGTCAACAAGTGAACACACAGATGTTGACTAAAGAGAATACAGAGTAAGAAGAAAATAGACCTTGCTTCCCTGTAATTACTGAAACCGACTTAATATTCATGATTATTACCTGGGTTTCATAACATTTTGATTAAGAAAAACCATTTTAAAAATATTGATGAATATCTCAACAAAATAATGAATGTAATGTCATATATTAATCTGAAAATAATGTATATAATAAATGTTTTAGTTGGAATATAAAGCATTTACCTTTAATTTTATAGCTTATATTTTACTGTGTTTCCCCTTTAAGAACGAACACTGTGTTGTAAGTACACTATAACAAAATAAACATATAACATACACCGCAAACATGTGTTATATATTTTAACACCTCATGTGCAATTTATATAAATTCATTTCAAAAACACTTAATATTAATTTTAAAACTAAAATGTATAACCATACATGAATACACACACGCCTTTATATATATGTCCTTGTTTTTTCCAAGATATTAAAAAAGCCTAAATAAAATTTTATCTTTCTCTAAAACCCACTAAGTGAAATTAGTTTGGTAAATTAAAGATTATTCTACAGTAACAGATACCTTCCCGCTCCTATTGGCTTTCTACATTGAGTTTTATGGACAACAATGTACTTTCTAACAATGCGAGAGCGGTCCATAAATCAACACTGGGGATTTATCGTCTAATTGAGATTTTATTTAAGAGTAGCTAGAAAAAATATCTTCACTAGTCAGTGGCAGACGAGTGAACGTACACGAAAACACGTACTGGAACAGAGATGGACCCCAGAGCGAGAAGCATAGAACTTTTCTGAGGGACAAGAAACTCAGTGAAATTAGATCATTGTAGAACTGTTTTATTGATAAAGCTGGAAAATGTGTTGAATATATACACAATTTACATCTATTGCGCATAATGCTTTGAGAAATGGGTTGGAAGAATTTTAAGTCGAGAACACTCCTTTAATTACGATACTTTGTGGCTGGGAAAATAGATTTGAAGGGAATAGTATAGGAGAGAGGAGAATTTTTACGAGAGATTAAAGTGAAATAATTTTAATGTATTATATACAATAATATGTATGTATGTATATATATACATACATACATACATACATACATATATATATATATATGTATATATATATATATATATATGTATATATATATGTATGTATATATGTATATATATATATATATATATATATATGTATATACAGTAGAACCTCCATAAGTTGACCACCCAAGGGACTGTAACTAAGTGGTCAACATACGGAGGTGGTCAACTTAGGGAATTTTTTAAAAATATTTACTATAGTACAATATTAGAAAAAAGTAAGCTTTTTTAGTATTTTTTAAGGAAAAATTTAGAAAAAAATTAGCACTTACTCCTTTTTATTTTTACTGAAAGTACAGCACATTTTTACAAATTTTGAAAAATGATTCAATTTTTGTTTGAGTCCTCTTGTTCATTTGGTAATTACAAAAAGCAATTTCACATTTTACAAGTCCATTAAGCATGCTTGGGCATTTTTCTTCAGCGAAATCTTTAAGTTGCTCCATCATGCGCTTTTCATTGTCTTCCTTCAGAGTTGGGTAGTTTTCAGTTTCATTGTCACTTGGATCATCACCCTCTTTGCCGTCCGTTTCTCGTATCTTAGAGTCCTCGCTGTGCTTAGTCTCAGAGAGTATCTCACTGAAGATTGTCTCTGGGTCTGATTCCACACATGTTACTAACTCATCGTCCATGGTAACATAATCTTCAAAATCAACTCCATCAAAAACTGGCAAGGGAGATAGAGGAAGCTCATCCTCTTGCACCGATGTTGTAGCTGTAACAAATCCAGCTTTCTTGTAGCAGTTCTTAATCGTGGCTTGAGTAACTTTATTCCAAGCAGAATTAATCCAATGAACAGCATTCAAAGCATTTACTGACGCAGCTGTTGATGATGCCAACTCAGAAGGACCACAGGTTTGTGCTTTCATGATCACCCATTCCAGAAGTTGAGCTCTGTAGTGCACTTTGAAGGACTGAATAATGCCTTGATCTAAAGATTGGGTTTTCGAAGTTGTGTTTGGAGGCAAATATTTTAGCTTCACATTTGTGAGATTATTCACTTTTGGGTGGCTGGGGCAGTTATCCACGGTAAGTAGAATAGACCTCTTCTTTTTCCTCATTTCTGCTTTAATTCCTCTAACCCACTCTTTGAATAAATCACTGGTCATCTAAACAGATTTATTCGCTCTCCAAAAAACAGGAAGGTCATCAGATTTTACATTTTTAAATGCACTGGGTTTTGCGGATCACCATAGGCTTCAATTGTTCTCCAGTCATACTTTCACGTAGAAGAACAGTAAAACGCTGTTTTGAAAGTTTTCCTCTTTTGCAAGAGTCACCCTTCATTACTAGAGTTCTATCCGGCATTGCTTTAAAGAAGAGACTGCATTCATCAGCATTAAAGATTTCCTCATCTTTAAAACCTTTAGCACACTCTGGGAATTTTTCAATAAACTTCTCCACCACTTCAGCTAAAACCTCATTCGATTCCCCACACAAAAC
>CM063506.1:42707123-42709623 GCA_032207245.1 Pardosa pseudoannulata
TTATTTTATATCGAGGTAAAGAAAAGAGACTCAGTTGAAAATCGCTTTTACTTCTTTTTAAAATGGTAAAATCATTAACGTGATTCAGTGAAACCCTAAACCCATTACAATAGAATTTTAAGAACTATTTGGCTACCTAAATACCCAAGAGTTTCTGAACTAAGCTGATTAGTATGGGGAAATCTACTCCTGTCTCGCTGTAGGGAGATAAGTATCAGTCAGATTTGTTGACAACCTATTTGATAAATAGATCTATCTTGATGTTGACCAGATTTCGTGGTTTATGTAATAGAATAGAGTTTTAAAATGTTTTCAGCTTCAACTAGTCTTTTTTTCTGACGTGATGAGAATTTAATGCCGGAATACGATTGTCAATATATTTTTTCTAGCCTAATTTAAATAAGGTCTTGTATTTTCCCCAGCTTGCATGTCTAGGAAAATTGTTTTGGAGCTCATTATGAGATAAATGGCATAATTGAAGTTCGAGACCTACTGATCCTTAAACATATATGTATGAAATCCAATGCCCTTTTATCATAGATAATTCTATAAAAATATATATTTTGTTTTTCATTGCTACTTAAATTGCATTATTTCTATGTATTGGCGATTTCCTTTTTCCTTTCTTGTATATACTGTTAAATATATTGTTGAACACCATATATGCCAAGTTATAAAATAATTCGGTTTAGTTTAGATTATATAAATGATTACTTTATAAAACTTATCACCTGCTGGCATTCACCCATGACCTCTGATGACACTCCTGATTATCTAAAGGCCCCTCCACACTATGGGCCTCTGGAAGCCATTACCGTCTGGATGGGGTATGGCTTATCGTGGACGATGGTGACAGACGATAAAACAGCCTTGGCGGACGATGGCTTCGGAGGCGGTTTTTCTCCAAAGATCAAAAGCAGCTAGATGCGCAACTAAATATACCCTATGGACGAATCCATGAGCTCGGCTCATTTACTGGCCAAGCGTATGGATGCAACCCATGAACCATTTGCCCAAGGTCACCATCAAGAAGTGGTGAACAATTGGCCATAGTGTGGATGTTACATAACCTTTGTGGTTTCATAGTGAAACCAACTGTTAAAATTGTGTTTTCTTTTCTTTTTTTAAGGTATATGAATGATTTTTTTGATTTTCTATGTTTTTGACACTTTAAAAGATCAATAGATGGCAGCACTACACATAATTTATTTTTCACTTTTAAATATACTTTTTAAAACTTGCTTTGCTTGAAAAAATCAGGAATTCTAGTTTCGTTTTTTATAATCCCAAATAAAAGTAATTACAGAAAACAACACATATATAGTTTATATATTTATTTATTGCATCATATTAATGAAAATTATTCCTTATTCTTCCAATATAATTTAAATTTTATGGAAGTATTATTTTCACACCGCACAAGGGGAGGGTTTTACAGTTGAATCACTTCTCATATCTACAACCCCTGAAGGAATATAGTTTTTTTTTTTACTAATTTTGCATTTATGAGGTGCATAGATAACAATATAAACTATTTCTATTAAACGCCAAAGATTTATTAATCACGAACTTGAAAGGGATAATGATATTTCCACACTCAAATGAATGAAAGCTCCGATTGCTCGAAGAGCATTTTTAGATCTGAAGACAGAATGTACATTCAAACCTGTTTTTGTTCGGTCTTTTTTTGTGCGATTTTTTTTTGTAAATAAAAATTTTCAATCAAATTGAACATAATTGACAAAGTTATCGAAGTTATTAATAATGACATCGGCGGAGATGGGTTTAATAGTTTTAGTGAAAATGATCTTGTCGAAATGATTCAGGATGACACCGTAAGGGAAGATGGAATTATAAATTACGTAACAAATGTTACTGATGGATCATATGACAGCAGATAAAATCTATGCAAGACTCCAACTCTGTCATAAATTAGAATGTCATTTTCTTGCAATCGATGCCAATTTTGAAAGAACTTCAAAATTCCAAAAGGAGCTACAGTCGTGCATATCTGGCTACCGGGACATATACAAGCATTTAGTGAAACAACAATCGTTGCAAAAACTAATCACTGACTATATGGTACCTGAAAAAAGTCAACTCTAAACGAGTGCGAGGTAGTATCTTCAAGTGACGAAAGTGATTTTGAACCAGTTTATCACAGGAAAGTTTGCGTATTGTCAGACTGCGAAGAATAATGTTTATATGTTTTGAAAAGTTTTGTATGTGTAAAATAATCACATAAGATGTAAATAAAATATTTAAAAATGTTCGCAAGTGAATTTTTTTAAAGATTCCAAACATCAGATTCCAAAACGTTTGGAGAAATTCCAGGTATGTACTAGTTATTTCGTAAGGTTTTGAGTTATTTTAAACGTGAGACTTTTTTTATGCGGTCCCTATTCACCGCATAAAAAAAAAGTTTTTTATTGTGTTCCGAAAACTATATATTTATAGCTATTCGTGAAGTTTTGTGCAATTTTTTTTATGCGGTCCCTAT
>CM063506.1:42712123-42747123 GCA_032207245.1 Pardosa pseudoannulata
CAAATACTTCTGGTGATATGTTTAATAAAGTGTTTTATTCTTCCACCGGAAGTGACGTCCTACTTTGTTTTTCCTATTTTTCTCGTAAACTATGGAACGCTCAGGAACGCTTCTTTCGGCAGTTTTTATGTACTCCCAACGAGGAGTCTGTGAAGAGTTCATGCGGTCGTTTTGGGACACCCTGTATATTGCAAGATAAATCAGTTATTTTATGTCTATTCCATGTTTATTTCTCGGTTATTTATTCTAACCTGATTACAAATGTGCGCTAAAATAAGTATAAACCATGAAATTTATCTCTATCAATATATCAGAAAATTCTGACTATTTTAACGCTCCATGTTTAAGTAGACCAGTATATGCGGATATATCCTCGTTTATTTTCCACGTTAATAAAAGGACAAAATATAACTTTACATCTTTATTGTGCTCAAAAGTGTTTCAAGTGTGATTAGTTACGTAATTTATGGAGTATGCTAAGTCTTAAAAATCTAACAATCCTATTGCCTTTCCATTATAAGTTTTAAGGACAACAATAAACTTCCGAACAATGCGAGAGTGATCCATAAATCAACACCGGAGATTTATTGTGTGAAATATCGGTATACTGACTGAGAAAGTTTTCTTGTTTCTTTTTCATTTATCACGTACAGGGAGGTAGGTAGAGATGAATCCTAAAGTGACGAATCATTGGAAGTAGTTTGCTTTACAGTTTAATTTAAAAAAAGAAAGAATTCCAGAAATGCAAAAAGTGAATGTTCTAGAAATATCAAGTATTAGCTTTTGTTTAATTCATAATTTTCGTAATATTTAAAATAAAGTACAGAGAATGAAGTTTTTTAAGTTTTTTTTAAAAAAAATTTTTAAATTCAACAGAGATATGCCAGATGCTTTTTTTCCATTTAAAATTTAGAAAAAAAATTTTCGGTAAAAAAACGGACATTATTCTGAAGCAGTAGAGACCGAAATTTTCTCTATTTTTTTTGTTTCTATCCTGTTGAAAATGAAATGTTTATGTTTTATATTAAATTTCAATTAATAAATTTAAACAGAGTTTTGCTGCTAAATTTGCCACATAGGCTTAAACGAAAAGATACCTGGTAAAAATAGGGCAGGTATAGAAGAGGCGTGCGGACTTGAAAATACAGTGTTTACAATAAAGTACAGTGAAAATGAAAGATTTATTTTAAGTTTTAAACGAATGTTTTTTCCTAAGATTAGATTATTTTGTCAGATTTTTCTTTTTGCTTTTTCGTATCCTAAGACTCAACTACTGATAATAATTTGTAGCGGTAACATAAATTTTACAGTTTCTGAAATTAATTTAGAAATACATCATGCGAAGGGGAAATTTTCTATAACGCTTTCTATCCTGTGAAAATGATGTTTATATATTAGATTTTGAAATATGCTAAGATTAAACCTCCGAGTGGAACACATCGAGGAAAAAAAGTTTTCAAAAATACGCTGAAGGTTTACTGCGTCAGTGGCTAAAGCGTTCTATGATTTTTCCTTCACCCTTTGTCAACTAGAACGAAATACGGGAAACCCACCCTCGTTATTGTCCCTTTACTTCCAGTTATAAATAGATATATAAATAGATATTATAGATTGTTAATTTTTAATAGACATAAAAGCTCGTCAAGTCTCCATAATGATTTCTAAAAGTACAAATAAAAATAATCTTCGAGAGACTTATTTATATTTTTTTACGAAAGTAATCCAAGATATTTAAGGGGTGAAATTAATTGAACTTATTAGCAAGAAATACTTCGAAATAGAGTCTTACAAAGCCTAGCTTCCTTTTTTCTGCTTCGATGCATCCTCAATAAATGTCAGTCAAAAAGGTGTGACTCAGTTAACCTGATACACCTCCCCCAAATCGGAAATTTGGCTGTACTTTTTTTTCGCCAAGCAAAATACCGTTTTCTCGCCAAGATGGATTCTCGCTTAAATAAAATAATTAAGTAAATTTAAGATTAGTTGAAACTATAATTGCTCTATGCTCTTAAACGCCGTTCAGTGGTGACTGGAAAGGTAGCCTTGAAATATGCTTATCTTGTTAAATTAATTGAACTTACGTGAGCAAGAAAGTCTATAGTCAATAAGTCTTACATTTATCCTTTTCCCCCTTTTTTTGACATGATGCCCTCTCGTAGTATAACCTTAATATCCTTGTTTGGGTGACTCAGTTGGGAACTACTTTGATACACCCCCCCCCAAATCGGAAATTTGGCGACTTTTTTTCTCGCCAAGCAAAATACCTGTTTTTTTCTCGCCAAGATGGATTCTCGCTAAATACAAATAATTAATACATAAAAAATACGGAATCATTCAGTACAAAAAAAAGAATACCTAAAAAACACAATAAATACATAAAAAATGCAAATAAATGACACTGAATAACATATTATATGCAATTTACACAAAACTTTTAACAAATACAATTGAAAATACGTTTCGGCAATCTAATAAAAAGAATTATTTATATAGAAATTTTGAATTTCTCCCAATTAACAATACCTGGCCTTCCAACTGTCGGCCTACCCGATGGAAATGAAGCACAACTATCAATTTTCCGACTCAAAATTCCCTGAAACTTTTCAACAACACTATATACAGAAAATAATTGAAAGCTAAAAGATAAAAATAATTAATAGAAAAAAATATAATTGGAAAATACAACCAGATTTGCAGCAAAATACAGCAAGTCAGAAATCCGCTTGATCACTTCACAAAGAAATGGAGGTAAAACATATATGAAATCCAAAAATAGTAGATACAAAACTTAAAAAAAACTCAAATGGTACAAAATACTAAATTTGGTAACAGCAAAAACCTAAAAGCTAAAAAAACCTAAATTGGCAACACCAAAATAAGAAACAGCAACCCTAAAATAAGAAACAGCAACCCTAAAAAGACCGTAGGGAGTGCCAGATTTGGCGCGTAATTTTTTGGGAGGTATATCAAAGTTGTACCCTCAGTTGTCATCTCATGGCACTATATAAGCGCAAGTTTAGGTGGTAGAATATTAACAAAAGGCATATTCTTTCAATACACTAATTATTTTTATTTCCAAATTTTGCTGTTTTTTTCCCAAGGTCTAATAGCGTGTCTTTATCCAACATGGATACAACTTTTAAGTTTGTAGTGCGCAAAAATCACTCCTTATATATATGTGTGATGTACTGATGTATATCGTATCACTACATGCTGGTTACCTCGAAAAAGTGTCAAGAGAAGAGAGGAAACCCTAAAACTTAAAGATAAAAGGATATAGTTTGTTTAGTAGGAGAGGTTGAACTAGCATGCTCCAAAACGAGACAAAAATGTATATTAATGTCGTCGGGACGGAGTTAGTTATCTAATAAAAAACAGTAATAGAGAACAGACTGTGTGTGTCAACACGCGTTTAGCATTTTTACATAACTATTATTTTAGAAGAGCTGAATGGACTAAAATATAGCTTCGCTCACCAAAAGGTTTACTAAAATTTAGAAATAGGATTGAAAATTTCCCAAAAGATCCTAAATAATAGTCTTTATGTATGAAATGACCAAAAATGTTATTTAATAAATTAATCGTAATTAAAATTGACTAATTGGATTAAAATATTATTTCTTTCTCTCTCTCTCTCTCTCTGTATATATATATATATATATATATATATATATATATATATATATATATATATCATAATTGCTTATGTCCTTGTATTTAGCAATCTTTTCCTAATGTTAAATAATGAGAGACATACTTCCGAAGGAAACTTACAGCCAGAAGAGGGAGGTACAGACGACGAGGATAGAGGATTTACTTTACTGTTGCTTTGAAAAAATCGTTAGCACTTGTGGCTAATGCCTTTTTCTAATTCCGCGTAAAATTTTCATAGTTTGTTTTGTTTCAATATATTGATGTTAAACTTACACCCTCGACTGTGCTTCTTTGGTCTTAATATTTGGTTTGTGGTTACATTAAAAGTAATCTTTTTACCCGAAAGTTGAGTAAGGTTTAAAGGTTAGCTTTTAAATCAAAGATGGTTTTTATACGAGGGTTGGAACTTTAATTGTGGCAACTATTTATTTACGTGGAATACAAAAGTGATTTCTGTCACCATGTTTTACAATTCTTCAATATAGTCGCCAGCATTGTGTATGACCTGTTTCCAACAATATGGAAGTCTCAAAACACCTGTCACAGCACCTGTTATGTTGAGAGTTCGAATGGACCGGTCTACTGCCGGAAGAATCTCTGGAACAGTTCTGAAGCGAATGCAAAAAAAGGAGTTTCTTCATCATAGGAATTAAGACAAAGTCATAAATTACATCTGGGGAGTAAGGTGGATGGTAAATCACTTCCCAGTACCATTGATCGAAAAAATCAGTCACAGCTTCGGCTGTATGTGCCCGAGCATTGTCATGCAGCATGATAGTGGTGTTCTGCAGAAAGTGCAGAATTTTTTTTCATGCTCAGGTGTTCCTTCGGAATGTGCAGCACAGCGGTATACGCAAATTCTGTCTTTCGGTCCAACTCACAAATCGATTGGCATCGATACCTGTCCATTAGTGCTGCAACATCATGCACTTCTGCATCGCTGACACTAGGACGACCTGGTCGATGCACATCAGTTACATTTGGCGTCCTTCATGAAAGGATTTTACCCATCTTGCTACACTTCTGTAAGGCAATGTAAACTACCCGCAAGCTTCTTGAAGCCCTAGAGGATATTGTCTTGATGTACGACCTCTAGCACATTGAATTTTTATCCATTTTTGTTGTTCTTATGAAAACATCCTTAAAACACTTACTTTATACAGGAAGCTAATCCAAGGATCAGTTATTCGCGTCACTCCGCATCCGTATGATGTAGGAAGGACGAGTCTTTTTGTTAAGGTAGGTATGCAACTCCAGTGTGGTATACGCCAAATTCTTTGGTTTTGTTGCGTAGCGTTTTTACAGCAGTGTTGCCACTATTAAAGTTTCAACTCTCGTAAAACTACCTTTTTGTCCAAAAAGTTTACGGTTGTAGATAAAATCTGATTTGGCCTTTCCCTCGAATCAGTTTGAAACTGTTTAGCTAGCAGAGCTAGAATTGCCATCTTGGAGATCAAGAATAAAACACGGGGGGATAAAGTAAACTCATATGTAGCTTCTCCAATCAAACCAGACTTAAACCAACCCTTAAACTAGCGAAACGGCTTCCCAATTTGAAGCTACTAGAGCTGTTTTAGACCCTAAGTGTACTACCATAGAAACAATCCAGATATTTCACAGCCGACAACCACGTCATTATGACGTCAAAAATCATCCTTATGACACGTGAGAGGTAATCTATTGTACTAATTTCCCATCTATGTCGACTTCTGTCGTCATTATGACGCGGATGTAGCCTGTGTCATCTCTCGAATGTAATATTGCAACTCAGTTTTTTATCTCATTATAATATAACTTTTTAACTTTCAATTTTCTTTGAGAAGCAAAGCAAAGCTATAACTCCTTTTGTTTGAAGATTTTCAAGCTACGCCTTGTGATTTATAAAACGAATAAAAGGATAAACTAACTTAAATTTTCACCTTAGCGCTATTATTTTCTACGAAAAACACTTATTTCTTATATACCAAGAAGCGAATGTGCAAAGACGTCAGGAAATAGATTTTTTCTCCTGTCACCGTGATTGAATTTCTCCTTCGAAAATGTAAATTCGAAATAAATTCACGAAATTCCGGTCGATACATAAATCTTCCACGACGCTTTGCAGTTTAAATGTAAATTTAGGCATTCTAAATCTCTTGTTCATATCCGAGTGGTACCGAAATTTTGCATTGTGTTTCCGTGCATTTGGAGTGATTCATACCTGTTTTTTGCAGACGTTTCTAAAATTTTATTACAATGTATTTTTGCTTGTTATTTGAAATATACAATACAGTGCTGTCAGATAACATGTCTTTCATTTACATATAGATGTTCAATAGAAAAACTAAATTATAATCTTAAGATAATCTAGATAAGGAACTGAAAACTATTTCTATTTAAAGCCTTATAATTTGTAAAATTTTTATCGAAATCTGTTTTGTAGATAAAATTATGACACCGTTTGTGAAAAACTAAAGTTGACTGCATTAATAATAAGAAAAAATTTGACGTGGACACGATATGACTTCCTTGTTTTATACACTCTTATCATTTTAATTGATGTGTGATCACAATTCTGATTTGAAACCTTATAATTTGTAAAATTTTTATCGAAATCTGTTTTGTAGATAAAATTATGACACCGTTTGTCAAAAACTAAAGTTGACTGCATTAATAATAAGAAAAAATTTGACGTGGACACAATATGACTTCCTTGTTTTATACACTCTTATCATTTTAATTGATGTGTAATCACAATTCTTATCTGAAACCTTATAATTTGTAAAAGTTTTATCGAAATCTGTTTTGTAGATAAAATTATGACACCGTTTGTCAAAAACTAAAGTTGACTGCATTTATAATAAGAAAAAATTTGACGTGGACACGATATGACTTCTTTGTATTACACACTCTTATCATTTTAATTGATGTGTGATCACAATTCTGATTTGCACATTCCATTATTAAATTTCATTTATTATTAAGTGTCTTTTATTAAGTTTTAATGTTGTTTGAGTAAATTTTAAGTATTTCTATTTGGCAACGACTAGTAGAGTTGATAGCCGTCAAATTGAAAAATTTTCTTTACGTACATATTTCGTTATAAAAAGAAAAATTTCATGATATCACAGTTCTATTTTTCTTTTAACCCTTTAATGCCTGACGTATCATTTTTGATACTGCTAAAAAATAGCTTGTAGAGTTTTTATGTTTTCTTAGAACAAATTTTCCTTTTGAGAGTAGGTAATGGGCAATCTTATAAACAATCTACGAAATTTTCAAGTAATTTCTATTATTTATATTTTTTTCATTTAGATCTATATTTTATGATTTTTCGATCAGCGCTTATAAATTTACTTTTTCGGCAGGTACAGACTGAGATCATGACAAATTTGCTTTTTCCATTACACTACAGCATTTTGCAGAGATTATTTTACTTGCAATATCAAATAAATCTTTTTTCAGGAAGTTTTTCCTTTTTTTATAAATGTCACTCTATGTTTAACACGATAACTGATCACTAACGTGACATGCTCTAGTATTCAAAATTGTTTGATCTTCAAATTTATTTCGTTCTGTACAGTCCATATTAACTTAGATTTAAGATAGGCTCCGAAATGTAATCGGCAGAAATGACTTGGGCATTAAAGGGTAAACACTTTAACGTATTTTTACGTCTTTCGTAGATTGTCACTGGTGCTTTGGGTTTCGCAAAAATACTTATTCATATAGTAGATTTTTGTTATCTTGCAGTAATGTATAAATACGATGTACAATTGTATGGTGATTGTATTGCTAAGCAACGATTTGCATTGTTTCTCTTCAGAAATTTTGTTTGTCAAGTTAATCGGTCTTCTATCGAGTTATTAGCTCCTGAACGCACTAGTCGTGTTTTGTAAATTTTAAGTTTCCTTTTTTTATTTATTGAACGAAGTAGTTTACGATTTATTGCTATTTTATTTGAATGATAATTCACGCGAGAGAGTAAAAAAAAACGCCAGCGACAAATTAGACCTGGATGCTATATGTTAAATACATTTCTCATTATGGCCAAACGATGGGCCAAATGGTTAGAGAGCTGAGCTTCGGTTCCGGGGTTCGTGGGTTCGAATCCCACTATGCCATGGATGTTTCTAGCCGTTCGAAATCGTCTTTCAACAGTAGATCCTGGTCTCATTAGCCCTCGTGTAGCAAAAGAGTAGACTGCAGCGCTCCACACCAAACCTTTCTCAACATGCACTATTCTTTCCTATCACTTTTGTAGCCAAGCGCATGTTTGGGAACCCTCTCCCAAGTATAAATTTATTAAAATATAATTCTAGACATTAACTGGAATCCAAATTTAACTTTCCCAAACACGGGGTATCATTTTAGCAATGATTACTTCTGATAATTATTTTCGCTTGCACTAATCTCTTTTTATTTTCCACTATACTGTTTCACTTACATTAAAACTGAAAATGGTAAATTTAAAACTTTTCTACTTCGAGGAATTTGATTTAATTTATTTATTTTAAACTAACGACATCAATAATAAATGGCTCATAAATATTATGTTAAGCACTTATACATAATTTTTAGTCATCATTCTTTTTGCACCATTTTAGATTAATGCTATTCTTTCGAAGTGAACTATTTCATGGTAAATATCCCTAAGTTTTATCTTTAGGAAAAGCTGTTTGCCGAAAGACTGTTAGATAATTCTTTTATTTCGTAGAAGATATAAGTATTTTTTTTCGTACAAGAAGAAATAAGAATAAAAATTATAAAATATTTAATTTATTTCTTGTATATAAAGCTCTATTTCAAGTAGTAATGGGCTTCCTATCTACTGCAATAATTGAGGTAGGCTAATCCTAGCCTAAAGATTAATTTATGAAGAATAATAAAAAGATAATAAATGCTTTTTAAATATATTTTTTATCTAATATTTTTATACATAAAATTCTTCTGTTTTTGTGTTTGTAACAGAACTTCCCCTAAACGGCAGGACAGATTTTGATGAAATTTTGTGTATGTAATTAAGTTGATTCGAGAATCGTTTAGATTCACAATCTGATCCGATAAAAAAATTTTTTTTCATTAAAAATCCAGACTTGCACGCTTACTGAGATTATTATAATGCTGCTTGAAACCCTTCACTGCCAACGTAACTGTGGCACAGTGGTCAGCACAATGGGTTCAATAACAGAAGTACCAGGATAGAATCCCTGTACAGGCGATGTGGGAATTTTAATTTACGTTTGTGTTGGCTTCAAGTATTTTTAAAATAATTTTTTCCTTACTCTTCCATCAAACCGGTCCTATTTATAATTTATTTAAATACACTCTACAATTTTTAACTGATACCTTCCTATTTCCGCTCATTAGGTGGCAGACTTCTGTTCTAGGTAGCGCGGCTGTACTGCAGGTGTGAAATACGTCACACTTTTTCACAGGTGTTCATATTATTTTGTCCTCCATCTGTTTATATATATATATCCTATATATATATATATATATGTATATATATATATATATATATATATATATATATATATACATATATGTATATATATATATATATATATATATATATATATATATATACATATATATATATATATGTATATATATATATATATATATATATATATATATATATTATATATATATATATATATATATATGTATATATATATATGTATATGTATATATTTATATATATATATATATATATATATATATATATTTATATATATATATATATATATATATATATATATATATATATATATATATATATATATATATATATATATATATATATATATATATATATATATATATATATATATATATACACAATTATTCTTCCATGTGTTTGTAAAATAACTCCTCCTAAACTCCTAAACGGCTAGACTGGTTTTGATGAAATTTTGTATATGTAATTAAGTTGATTCGAGAATGGTTTAGATTCACAATTTCATCCGATAGAAAATGTTTTTTCATTAAAAATCCATAACTGCACGCTTATTGAGATTATTATAATGCCATTTGAAACACTTCACTGTCAACGTAACTGTGGCACAGTTTTTAGCTCAACGGGCCTCAGTACAAGAAGTACCAGGATAGAATCCCTGTACAGGCGATGTGGGAATTTTAATTTACGTTTGTGGTGGCGTCAATTATTTTTAAAATATTTTTTTCCTTACTCTTCCATCAAACCGGTCCTATTTATAATTTATTTAAATACATTCTACAATTTTTAACTGATACCTTCCTATTTCCGCTCACTAGGTGGCAGACTTCTGTTGTAGGTAGCGCGGCTGTACTGCAGGTGTGAAATACGTCATACTTTTTCGGAGGTGTTCATATTATTTTATATATATATATATATATATATATACATATATATATATACAATTATACTTTCATGTGTTTGTAATAGAACTCCTCCTAAACCGCTGGACTGGTTTTGATGAAATATTGTGTATGTAATTAAGTTGATTCGAGAATGGTTTAGATTTGATCCGATAAAAAATGTTTGTTTATTAAAAATCCAGAATTGCGCGCTTATTGAGATTATTATAATGTAACTTGAAACTCTTCACTGCCGATGTATCTGTGGTGCAGTGACCAGCGTAACGGTCTTCAGTACGAGAAGTCCCAGAATAGAATCCTCGTACAGGCGTTGTAGAAATTTTAATTGAATCTAATTAAGTTTTTGATGACTGTACGCGTGGTAGTGTCAAGTATTTTTTTAAATATTTTTACTTTTCTATCAAAACGATCCTATTTATAATTTATTTAAATACATTTTACAATTTTTAACTGATACCTTCCTATTTCCGCTCACTAGGTGGCAGACTTCTGTTCTCAGGTAGCGCAGCTGTACTGCAGGTGTGAAATACTGCACACTTTTTCTCAGGTGTTCATATTATTTTGTATTCTATCTGTATATATATTAATATTTTTATATTTATATATTATAATATTTTTATATTTATATATTATAATATTTTTATATTTATATATTATAATATTTTTATATTTATATATTATAATATTTTTATATTCATTATTATAATATTTTTATTATTATTATAATATTTTTATTGCGGACTTAACGTAACTGTGGGACATAGGTCAGCACAACGGGCTTGAATAACAGAAGTACAAGGATAGAATCCCTGTACAGGCGATGTGGGAATTTGAATTTGTATCAAATTACGTTTGGGGTGGCGTCAAGTATTTTTAAATATTTTTTTTTCCTTACTCATAAAAAAAAAAAAAACGGTCCTATTTATAATTTATTTAAATACATTTTACAATTTTTAACTGATACCTTCCTATTTCCGCTCACTAGGTGTCAGACTTCTGTTGCAGGTGGCGCGGCTATACTGCTGGTGTGAAATACTAAGTCACACTTTTTTTACAGGTGTTCATATTATTTTGTCCTCCATCTGTATATGTATACATCTGTATATATACAATTATACTTTCATGTGTTTGTAATAGAATTCCTCCTAAACGGCTAGACTGGTTTTGATGAAATTTTGTTTATGTAATTAAGTTGATTCGAGAATGGTTTATTTTCACAATTGTATCCGACAGAAAAAGTTTTTTTAATGAAAAATCCAGAGTTGCTCGCTTATTGAGATTATTATAATGGCGCTTGAAACCCTTCAATGCCAACGTATCTGTGGAGCAGTGGTCAGCACTATGGGCTTCAAAAGCAGCACTAGGATAGAATCTCTGTGTAAGCGTTGTGGGAATTTTGATTTAATCTAATTACGTTTGTAATAACCGTAAGTGTGGTAGCATCAAGTATTTTTAAAATAATTTTTTTTTTACTTTTCCATTAAAACGGACCTATTTATAATTTATTTAAATTCATTTTACAATTTTTGATTGATACCTTCGTATTTCCGCTCACTAGGTGGCAGACTTCTGTTTTGCAGGTAGCGCCGCTGTACGGCAGGTGTGAAATACTGCACACTTTTTCTCAGGTGTTCATATTATTTTGTATTCTATCTGTATATATATTAATATTTTTATATTTATATA
The DNA here is from genome assembly GCA_032207245.1 of Pardosa pseudoannulata. NCBI lineage: Eukaryota > Metazoa > Arthropoda > Arachnida > Araneae > Lycosidae > Pardosa > Pardosa pseudoannulata. The sequence continues at coordinate 42,723,806 of CM063506.1, forward strand.
TTATAATATTTTTCATATAATATAATATTTTTTATTGTGCGCTTATTAAGATTATTATAATGCTGTTTGAAACACTTCACTGTCAACGTAACTGTGGCACAGTTTTTAGCTCAACGGGCCTCAGTACAAGAAGTACCAGGATAGAATCCCTGTACAGGCGATGTGGGAATTTTAATTTTATCTAATTACGTTTGTAGTGGCGTCAAGTCTTTTTAAAATAATTTTTTCCTTACTCTTTCCTCAAAAAGGTCCTATTTATAATTTATTTAAATAAATTCTACAATTTTTAACTGATACTTTCCTATTTCCGCTCCCTAGGTGGCAGACTTCTGTTCCAGGTAGCGTGGCTGTACTGCAGGTGTGAAATACGTCATACTTTTTCGGAGGTGTTCATATTATTTTGAACTCTATTTGTATAATTATTCATGTAATTGTCCGTGTGTTTGTAATACAACTCCTTCAAAACGGCTGGACTGATCTTGAATATATTTTATGTATGTAATTAAGTAGATTCGAGAATGGTTTAGATTCACAATTTGATCCGATAGAAAGTGTTTTTTTTATTAAAAATCCAGAATTTTACGCTTATTGAGATTATTATAATGCCACTTGAAACCCTTCATTGCCAACGTATCTTGTGACTCAGTGGTCAGCACAACGGGCTTCAGTACAAGAAGGCTCAGGATCGAATCCCCTTACAGGCAATGTGGGAATTTTAATTTTATCTAATTACGTTTGTGGTGGAGTCAAGTATTTTTAAAATATTTTTTTCCTTACTCTTCCATCAAAACGGTCCTATTTATAATTTATTTAAAACCATTTTACATTTTTTGTTTGATACCTTCCTATTCTCCCTCACTAGGTGGCAGACTTCTATTGCAGGTGGCGCTGCTGTACTGCAGGTGTGAAATATGTCATACTTTTTCACAGGTGTTCGTATTATTTTGTCCTCCACTTGTATATATAATATTATATATATCTATATATATATATATATATATATATATATATATATATATATTATATATATATATATATATATATATATATATATATATATATATATAATTTTTCTGTCCGTGTGTTTTTAATAAAATTTCTCCTAAACGGCTGGACTGATTTTTATAGAATTTTATATATGCACTTAAGTTGATTTGAGAATGGTTTTAGATTCACAATTTGATCGGACAGAATTTGTTATTTTTTTATTAAAAATCCAGAATTGCGAGCTTACTGAGATTATTATGATGCCGCTTGAAACCTTTCACTTCCAAAGTATCTGTTTGCACACTGGTCAGCACAATGGGCTTCGGTACGAGAAGTATCAGGATAGAATCCCTGTACAGGCGTTGTGGGAATTTTAATTTAATCTAATTACGGTCTGAGATAACTGTAAGCGTGGTAGCAGTCAAGTATTTTTTTAAATAATTTTTCCTTACTTTTCAATCCAAACGGTCCTATTTATAATTTATTTAAAAAAATTTTACAATTTTTGATTGATATCTCCCTATTCCCGCTCACTGGGTGGCAGACTTCTGTTGCAGATGGCGTGACCGTACTGCAGGTGTGAAATACTGCACACTTTTTCACAGGTGTTCGTATTATTTTGTATTCTATCTGTATATATATTAATATTTTTATATTTATATATTATAATATTTTTCATATAATATAATATTTTTTATTGTGCGCTTATTAAGATTATTATAATGCTGTTTGAAACACTTCACTGCCAACGTAACTGTGGCACAGTGGTCAGCACAATGGGTTCAATAACAGAAGTACCAGGATAGAATCCCTGTACAGGCGATGTGGGAATTTTAATTTACGTTTGTGGTGGCGTCAATTATTTTTAAAATATTTTTTTCCTTACTCTTCCATCAAAACGGTCCTATTTATAATTTATTTAAATACATTTTACAATTTTTAACTGATACCTTCCTATTTCCGCTCACAAGGAGGCAGACTTCTGTTCTAGGTAGCGCAGCTGTACTGCAGGTGTGAATACATCATACTTTTTCGCAGGTGTTCGTATTATTTTGTCCTCCATCTGTCTATATATATATTCATCTTTATATATAAAATTCTTCTGCCCGGTGTTTGTAATAGAACTCCTAAATGGTTGGACTGATTTTAATGAAATATTTTTTAAGTAATTAAGTTGATTCGAGATTGGTTTAGATTCGCAATTTGATCCGATAAAAAAAAAGTTTTTATTAATTAAAAATCCAGAATTGAGTGCTTATTGAGATTATTATAATGCTGTTTAACGATATATGTTGTCAGCTTATATGTGGCGCAGTGGTCCCAACGGGCTTCAGTACCCTTTCTCCCAGGATCAAATCCCCGTACAAGTGATGTGGGAATTTTAATTTTATCTAATTACGTTTGTGGTGGAAACAAGTATTTTTAAAATAATTTTTTTCCTTTATTTTCTATCAAAACGGTCCAATTTATAATTTATTTAAAATCATTTTACAATTTTTAGATTTACAGCGTTAAAACAAGACAACGTCTATCAAATCGTCTAGTGTATGCAAAATTTTCAAAAATTTTCTACAAATGTTCTTTGAATTACCAACATTTCTTATTTATTTTTCTCTCTTCTTTTAAATCCTCTTTACTCCGAAAACAAAAGAAATTTACCGCCATTTTTTAACATTTTCTTATCTCGGTAAAGCGTGTATTGACTTTCGGCAAACTAGAATTATATTTAATCTATCCATGAATTCTATACCATTCCTTTTCGGAGAAATCTTAAGATTCGTTTAATCACGCTAAATGAACTAAACAATTCCAGTCGTTAATGGCTAAGGATGTACCTGACATTTACTGAATTATTCGAGTGGAATAAAACCATAAAACCTCTGGGTAACTGTAAATTTTATGACTTTTCTCTTGGTGGGATCTCACAAAGTGTCTGGTTATTCCAATCAATTAAATTTAAGTTGGTCGCATTTCGACTAAAACGACACAAAGGTTAGATTTATATTGTTATTTTATTTATTACTAAGATATACCACATTTACTGCTAAAGGACTGTATAATAACTTCTGTTTGGATAAATGGAGATTTTGCTTTATTTGTATATATACCGCTTTATATTTTTTATATATATATATATATATATATTATATATATATATGTATATTTATATGATATATGTATATAAATTATATTTTATACATATATATATATATATATATATATATATATATATATATTTATGTATATATATTTGTATATATATATATATCTATATATATTTTTATGTATATATTTTATATATATATATGTATATATATGTATATATATATCTTATTTATATATCTATATATATATATATGTATATATAATGTATATATACATGTATCTAATATTTATAATTTTTTAAATATGTATATATATTCCATATATATATATTTTCTATATATATATTTATATATATATTTTATATATATATATATATATTAAATATGTATATAATTATGTATAATACCTCTGATTGAGTGACGGTCCCTTCTCGAGGCTTGTTGTGCTGCTTCGAATTTGATGGCATAAATTAAAGCCGACTTGAGATCTTTCGTTTCTGCCATTCGAAGTGCCTTTTGTATTTCGGTGTCCCTGACACCGTCCACAAAATATTGCACAGCCAAAGTTTCTCTAACTTCGAGAGGACAATCAGAGAATGCAAGATGAGACAACTTTTCTATGTCTGTTGCAAGTTCCTGTAGGGTCTTTGCTGGCGAGTCTTTAATTGGAGGCGACTGTAATCTTTCAGGCATTTCTCCCCGAACCGTAACTCAAGTGCACTTGAAAGAGCGTCAAAATTTAACTGTTGTTTTTCAGGGATTGCTGTAAATTTTATGACTTTTCTCTCGGTGGGATCTCACAAAGTGTCTGGTTATTCCAATCAATTAAATTTAAGTTGGTCGCATTGCGACTAAAACGACGCAAAGGTTAGATTTATATTGTTATTTTCATTTATTACTAAGATATACCACATTTACTGCTAAAGGACTGTTTAATAATTCTGTTTGGATAAATGGAGATTTTGCTTTATTTGTATATATACCGCTTATATATATATATATATATATATATATATATATATATATATATATATGTATATATATGTATGTATATATATATATATATATATATATATATATATATATATATATATATATATAAATATATGTATATATATATGTATATATATATATATATATGTATATATATATATAAATATATGTATATATATGTATATATATATATGTATGTATATATGTATATATATATGTATATATATATGTATATATATATATATATATATATATATATATATATATATATGTATATATATATGTATATATACATATATATATATGTATATATATAATATATATGATATATATATATGTATATATATATATAAATATATGTATATATATATCTATATATTATATTATATAATATATATGTATATATATGTATATATATATATATATATATATATATATGTATATATATATGTATGTATATCTATATATATATGTATGTATATATATGTATATATATATGTATATATATATGTATGTATATCTATATATATATATATGTATGTATATATATGTATATATATATATATATATATATATATATATATAGAAAAATTTTATCTGCAATATATTTAAATATATCCATTGCATGTTAAGTCATTCTTTATATTTTTTCTTATATATATTCTATATTATTCTTGTATATATATATATGCTTATATATATATACTTATATACAGAAATATCTTATTTAATAGTTTATATCCTTATATATATTAAATTTTCAATCTTTATATATAGAGTGTCCCTAAAATGACCTCATAAACTCTGCACAGCTATTCCTCGTTGGGATACATATAAAAACTGCCTAAAGAAGCGTGCCTGTTCGATCCTTATGTATATATATATAAATACGATAAAACAAAGTATATATATATGTGCAAGAAAAAACACTTTATTCAACATATCAACAGCAGTGTATGCACGGGCATACTCCCTAACTGTTCTTAAGGCATTTCCGTACATCAGGTACATGTCGTAGTAGTCACGCACGGAATACATGGCCACCATACGAAGACCACCGGTAGCTGCAAGATGCAGACTTTTAAATACCAGTTCAACGGGTTTAAAGTCATTCCATGGCGCGCATGGCCGATTGGTTAGGGCGCTGATCGTCGGTACCGGAGTTCGTCGGTTCGAGTCCCACTGTGCATGGATGTTCGTAGCCGTTCGGAGTCGGCTTTAAGCAGTAGGTCCCGGTCTCATTATCCCTCGTGTTGCAAAAAGCAGACCGTAGTGCTCCAAACCAATCAATCCATGGCACGCGCGCATGCATGACGCGATATCCGTGGGAAACGTTTTAAACATTATATCTGGAAATATATACAAATACTGATGTTGATATGTCCAATAAAGTGTTTTTTCTTGCACAGGAAGTGACGTCATACTTTTGTTTTCGTATATTTTTCTCGTAAACTATGCATCGCACAAGAACTCTTCTTAAGGCAGTTTTTATGTGCTCCCAACTAGGAATCTAGCTGTGCAGAGTATTATATCCAGTCGTTTTGGGACACCCTTTATATACATACATACATACATACATACATACATACATACATATACATACATATATATATATATATATATATTTATATATATATATATATATATATATATATATATATATATATATATATATATATATATATATATATATATATATATATATAAATGAGGCGCAGAGATACACATAATTTGCATAGCTCTTGCTGTCCCCAATTGATTCGACTTCAGTGTATTATAATTAGAACTAATTCCTGCATTTTTTTCAGGTTTATTTTTGCCTTTTACTTATGATATCGATATTTGACGAAAGTGTGTATAATTGCATATGCCTATTCCATCAAATTTCTTGTTTTTAAGATATCTCTTTATTATTATTTTTAAACTAGCATATGGCTCGTCATATGACGGGATCATTAAAATGCTTTCTTGATATAAGTAAATACATGCTTATCTGTCTGTGATTTTATGTTCATCGAATTTATTTTAAATTTTAGAATCATCTCCAAAAGATTTGGACATGGTAAAATATAAAATGAACAGTAAAAAAAACTTTGCTGACCATATGTTGGTTGCCAACTTTAATTTATCTTCTCATATTAAGTGATAGTATGGACAACATAAGTTTTAATATTGAGAGTGATTATTTGGAGATATTATGAATGATGTCCAAATTTAGCGAATGGATTGCAAACCATGTATAAAAATGTTATGTATAAAAAAAGATACACACAAACGAATAAACTTCAGAGGGGCTTACTCTGGACGTTGCGAGTCTATTCGAACGTTCGTTGTGTCAAACTGGCGTTACAAAAGAAGGTTCGAACCGAACCGCAACGTCCACAGTAAGGTTCTTGATATTCAAAGATAAATAACTTAAACGCTAGATATTTATTAGTCCGTGAAATAGACTCATAGACTTTTATGAAAATAATTTGTTGTTAATACCGGTGATAAAATTTTCATTGCAACAAAAAAATAATCTATGAATATATTTAAAATTATCACATATGTACCTAATCTATTATTTAAGCCAAATATAAAAGAAAATTATTTACGTAATATCTAAGTTCAGTGATAAAACGTATGAAAATAATGCAGACGTTATTTAAATAATTTAAAATAAGAAATGATTAAATGAGATGGTTAAAGGAATGACGTCATAATGCTAGAAAAAAATGTTATTTTCATTTACTTAAAATGTGTTAAATTGATAAATTTAATCGTCTGGTGTTAACTGCGGAAAATAGGCAATGAAATAACGACATTAAAAGCTCGAAAAGAGGGAAAGTGGTGGATTTCGAACGTTTTAGAGACGACAGTATTTTTTGCTGTGATATTTATACCAATTTATTACAGAATCGGATTGATAGTTTAGGAGAAGATAAACTTTACTCGCTTTGAATTTTGCTAACCCTAACTCATCAAGAATCCAATATGGATGCCTCTATCCATTCCAGGTCCAGCCGCTTCTTAAATTCGAGGACACACAGACAGATAACTTAGTCTATTATTATATAGGGGATATAGTATATATGCTAAAAATTTGTTGGAATAAAATCAAAGAATAATAGCTTTAAAAGTCTAAATGAAAATGTTTCTTTTTCAGATTTTTGTATAACAATTATCAGCAGCAAATAAACTAATACACGAATATTAGCTTTCAAAAGATTAAATATGCTAAAAAGTTATGGAAATGAGAAAAAAAATAAAATGTAAGGCAGCCATAAGTCTACAGTATTGCTCTATATAATTATTTCTTTTGAACAGTGTTAAAATTATAGATTATAAAAGTGAACAAACTGAAAAAATAGAAGATAGGATTGCATTAGTTTATTTTTGAACCAAAACAGTTTATTTTTATTGTTAGCAATATCGATTAGTAAAAATAACAGTCGGAAATAGAAAAATCTTTATTGCAGAATATTTTATGTACAGTTTTATTAATTTTGAAAATTAATCTTCTTACAGATTGGGATTAATTTTTAGTCCCAAGACAATAAGTTTAATTCAGCTATTTACACACGGGATACAATGTATAAAACAGTCGGCATCAAACAATATTTATATCTCAGAAAATTATCTTCCTTTTGTTCCAGATTAATATTTAATCTGTTTCTAAGGAATTCTATTTGACTATAAATTCAAATAAATTCAAAATTATAAATTATAAAGGCGCATACACTATAAGGGTGAGTTGAATATTTTTGACATTATATCCTTTTGGGATAAATTGCAAGAACAAGACTGCTATAATTAACAAATTTATTAAAATATTATAGTAATGATGAAATAATGAAGAGACAAGAGAGACGAATTAATAAAAAGGAGAAATCAGAACAATAGTAAAATTAATCGAAATTAAAAGTAAAGTCAAGAATGAGGATGGATTCCAAGGACTTTTAAAAAGGTAAAAATGCCAGGATGAAGTGAATAATTTGAAAGATCTAGACGTCAGACATTAGAGTTACGATATCTGAAGCGCTGGTTTTTGAAGCAAGGATACTTGATGTTGATATGTTTAAGAGGTATGTCGACATTACAGTTACTGCATTTAGTAGTGGAGAAACCTAATAATAAATGACGATTGGTCAGTCATTTCTGTCCTGTATGGAAGTAAAGGAAAACAACATCTTGTTTTCTATTTGCATTACTTTCCAATGTTTGGTTTGAAAGTATGCAATTTCTTATCAACAACTTCTTCCCAAGAGATTTGCCAAATCGCATGAAGAAGACTCTTAATATAATTGTTGCCGTATAATTGTTGACTCTTAATATAATTGCTGTAAAAGAAATTAAGTATTTTTAAATGCACTGTCAACCCTCTGATTCCCTTTAATAACTCACATTTGAACTCGATGATCATCTCCCTAGTGATTATAACAAAATTGAGAAATTGGTAATTGGTATTTAGTGATGGTTTTTGAAGCAAGTAAATTCGATGTTGGTAGGTATGTCCACATTAAAATCACTGCATTTCGGAGCAGAGTAACGAAATAGTAGATGACGATGTGTGAGTCCTTCGTGTCCTATACTGAAGTAAAAGAGAACAACATCTTGTTTTCTAGTTGCACCACTTTTCAATGTTTGGTTTGAAAGTATGCAGTTTCTTATCAACAATTTCTTCCCATGAGATTTGCCAAATCGCATGAAGATGACTGTTAATATAATTGTTGGCGACGCTGTAAAGGAAATAAAGTAGATTCAAATCCACTATTTACCCCCTGATTCCCTTTAATACTCACACTTGAAATCAGAAGATCATCTTCTTAGTAATTGTAACAAAATTGAGAAATTAGTAGTTGCTATTGAGTGATGGTTTTTGAAGCAAGTACATACGATGTTGTATGCTTAAGAGGCATGTCGACATTATAATTACTGCATTTAAAAGAGGAGTAACCTAATAATAGATGATGATGGGTGAGTCTTTTGTGTCCTATAAGAAAGTAAAGGATAACAATAGCCTGTTTTCATGTTGCACCACTTTTCAATATTTGGTTTTAAAGTATACAGTTTCTTATTAACAAGTTCTTCCCAAGCGATTTGCCAAATTTCATAAGGAAGAGTCTTAATATAAATGTTGGCGTGTTTAAAAAAAAAATGAAGTAGATTTAAATGCACTGTCAACCATTTGATTACCTTTAATATTCACATTTAAACTCAGAAGAGCATCTCTCTAGTGATAACAAAATTGAGTGATTGGTAATTGGAATTAATTGATGGTTTTTGAAGCAACTACACGCGATGTTGGTATGCTTAAGAGGCATGTCGACATTACAGTTACTGCATTTAGGAGCGGAGTAACCTAATAATAGACGAAGATATGTGTGTCATTTGTGTCCTATACGGAAGTAAATGAGAACAACATTTTGTTTTCTAGTTGTACGAATTTTCGATGTGTGGTTTGAAAGTATGCGGTTTCTTATCAACCAGTTCTTCTCACGAGATATGCCAAATCACACGAAGAAGACTCCTAATATAATTGTTGGCGTCTCTGTATAGAAAATGAAGTAGATTTAAATGCACTGCCAACCCTCTGATTCCCTTTAAAACTCAGATTTGATCTCAGATGAGAGTTTTACTAGTGATTATAACAAAATTAAGTGATTGGTAATTGGTATCGAGTGATGGTTTTTGAAGCAAACGCACTCAATGTTGGTATGTTTAAGACGCATGTCCACATTTCAGTTACTATATTTAGGAACGGAATAACCTAATAATAGATGATGATGAGTTTGTTATTTGTGACCTATACAGAAGTAAAGGAGAACATTTTGTTTTCTAGTAGCACCATTTTTCAATGTTTGAGTTGAAAGTATGGAGTTTCTTATCAAAATTTTCTCCCAACGAGATTTGTCCAATCTCATGAAGAAGATTCTTAATATAATTGTTGGCGTCGCTGTAAAGGTAATGAAGTAGATTTAAATGCACTGTCAACTATTTGATTCCCTTTAATAGTCACATTTAAACTCAGAAGAGAATCTCCCCAGTGATTATAACAAAATTGAGTGATTGGTAATTGGTACTGAGTTATGGTTTCTGAAGCAAGTACACTTGATGTTGGTATGGTTAAAAGGCATGTCTATATTACAGTTACTGCATTTAGGAGCGGAGAAACCTAATAATAGATGACGATGGGTGAGTCTTTTGTGTCCTATACGGAAGTAAATGAGAACAACATCTTGTTTTCTAGTTGCAATACTTTTCAATGTTTGGTTTGAAAGTATGTAGTTTCTCATCAATAATTTCTTCCCACGAGATTTGCCAAATCTTATGAAGAAGACTGTTAATATAGTTATTGTTGTCGTCACTGTAATGAAAATGAAGTAGATTTAAATGCACTGCCAACTCTTTAATTCCTTTTAATAGTCACATTTAAACTCAGAAGAGAATCTCCCCAATGATTATAACAAAATTGAGTGATTGGTAATTGGTAATGAGTGGTGGTTTTTGAAGCAAGTATATTCGATGATGGTATGCTTAAGAGGCATTTATCATTACAATCACTGCATTTAAGAGTGGAGTAACCTAATATAAGATAACGATGGGTGAGTCATTTGTGTCCTATATAAAAGTAAAGGAGAACAACATCTTATTGTCTAGTTGCACCACTTTTCAATGTTTGGTTTGAAAGTATGCAGTACCTTATTAACAATTTCTTCCCACAAGATTTGCCAAACCTCATGAAGAAGTCTCTTAATATAATTGTTGGCGTCGCTGTAAAGGAAATGAAGTAGATTTAAGTGCACTGTCAACCCTTTGATTCCCTTTAATACTCACATTTAAACTCAGATGATCATCTCTCTAGTGATTATAACAAAATTGAGTGATTGGTAATTGCTATTGAGTGATGGTTTTTGTAGCAAGTACACTCGGTGTTGGTATGCTTAAGAGGCATGTCGACATTACAACCACTGCATTTAGAAGTAATTTAATAATAGATGACCATTGGAGAGTTATTTGTGTCCTGTATGAAAGTAAAGGAGAACAAAATCTTCTTTTCTAGTTGTATCACTTTTCAGTGTTTGTTTTGAAAGCATGCAGATTCTTATCAACAAGTTCTTCCCACAGGATTTGCCAAATCGCTTGAAGAAGACTCTTAATACAATTGTTGGTGTCATTGTAAAGGAAATGAAGTAGATTTAAATGCACTGTCAACCCTTTGATTCCCTTTAATACTGACACTTGTACTCAGAAGAGCATCTTCCTAGTAATTATAACAAAATTGAGAGATTGGTAATTGGTATTGAGTGATGGTTTTTGAAGCAAGTATGTTGGTATGGTTAAAAGGCATGTCTACATTACAGTTACTGCATTTATTTGCGGAGTAACCTAATAATAGATGACGATGAGTGAGTCATTTGTGTCCTATACGGAAGTAAATGAGAACAACTTATTTTCTAGTTGCATCACTTTTCAGTGTTTGGTTTGAAAGTATGCAGATTCTTATCAACAAGTTCTTCGCACGAAATTTACTAAACCTCATGATGAAGACTCTTAATATAATTGTGGGTGTAGCTGTAAAGGAAATGAAGTAGATTTAAATGCACTGTCAACCCTTTGATTCCTATTAATACTCACTACTATGATTCCTATTAATACTGGTTGAAATTTCTTGAATCATGATGTAAGGATCTGTTATAATGGAGAAGCTTGTCTTGAAGTTATTTAATGATATTAAGAATATTATGTACTATTTTTGTTTTGATGAACCTCCCTGAGCAAATTGTGGGGGAGGATGTTCATAATGAAGTGAATGTTTGAAGTGAAATGAAGTGATGCTGCTCAGAGTAAAATAAAATGACCTTTCTAACCCAGTAGTACAGCTGTTAATCAGATTGTTACTGATTTTGTCGAAATAAAGAATTTTTGTTAGTTGGCTCCAGCAAGAATGGATAATCTTTATGGGGAAATTTCTGACCTTTTTTTTAAAAGTTAAACGGCCTGTTATACTCCTCCTGTTTTGTGTTTATAAGGGCCGGTCTCATAAAAGCCGTTTAGTGGCTAACCGCGATTAATCCATGACGCCTACCAATGGTCTGACGCAATTCTCCGTTTACACAGAGATTAAACCCAGTTAGCTGTGAAAAGACTTTGGTTATACCGGACCTAAGTCTAATGGTTCCCAGACTATACACAAATTAAAACATTTCTTTTACAAATTATTATTCTTTTTCATAGATTATTCAATTTATACTATCTCCCATATGTTGGTTATAGAATATAAATGAACGATGCATATTCCTATAAACTGTATTGATAGTTATATTTAATATATACATTACGGTCTAAATCTGCAGTTATAAATCAATGATAAACAGTTTATTCATATAAAGCTGTATGAATGATAAACAACAGTAATTCATATCTCTAAACCTACATAGCTATTAACAAAGCAAAAAAGACATAATAATAATTAGTAAATTCATTAAAAATAATTAGTAGTTATTTACACAGTTTCGTTTTAATGTAATTCAATTATCAGAAATTAAAATTTGAATTTCTAAAGTCAATAATTTTCAATCAATAAACGTATATTTATTTATTGAAATTGTGTACTTAAATTAGCAATCTATTCCCTTAGATAAAAATATATGAATGCTAACAGATAAAGGATTCATATTAAATATAGTAACATTCTATTTAATGGAATTCTATGCATGATTGCTTTCCAAAGTAATTATTAAATAAAACTGTATTTTCATTCATAATTTTTATCATATGTTCTCTAGTGTGGTGCTTTCTTATTATTTTATAAATTTTTTTTTAAATTTTCAAGGTATAAATTTAAATAATAAAAATTATTCTTCATAGTGATCTATCATCAATAATAAAATCTTTCTCTCAAAAACACGCATAATCTCTTCGAATCGTACAGTTGATACCACGTTAATTTTTATCAAGATTATTTCGTGCCATTTCATCTAATTATTAAATTTATACTCAAAACAGATAATCACAGTTATTAATCGTTACACAATACACTTTTCTAGACACACTGAAAATAAAAAGATTTATCGTCTTAGTGTAGTTAAAAGAAATTGACCGTCAATTTATTCTACCTCTATTGTGTTTTAATAATGGTTGACAGACTACACATCAAATAAACCATTTTTTACAGTTCATTATCGTTTTTGCTAAGTATTCATTGTTATAAATATTACCCCTATATGCTGATTATAGGATATAAATGAATAATGTATATCCATAGAAACACTACTGATAGTTATATTGTATATCTTTATATATAAAATTAAACTATTCGTGTGTTTGTAATACACTGGTGTGCAAAACTTAAGCAACAGGTGGGTTTTTGCCATAACTCATCGAGAAATCATCTGAGAGACATGAAATTCAGAAATGATGGAGAGTTTTATGTACCTATAGGATGACAAAAGCATCGGCGCTGAAAAAGGAATACATACGGTATGGAATCAAACAAAAGCAAACTTTATTGAACGGATAGTATCGTGACTCGTGATTGTCTATATAAGAGGAAGAACAACAAGCAAATGTTCCATAATAAGGGATATGTCCTCCCCTAACCAGAATGGTTGCTTCGCATCGTCTCCGCATACTTAGAAACAGTTGGTCCAACATTTCTTGCGGTAAAAGTGCCCATTCTGTCATCAGCATCTGGGTGAGTTGTTGGGTGTTCTCCAGAGGATGTAAGCGTTCTGCAATGCTTCTCCCAAAAGCATCCGACACATGTTCGATGGGATTTAAATCAGGGGAGTACGCTGGCCAATCCATTCGAGTGATATCTTCTCTTTCCAGTAGCTCCTCAACAGCAAGAGTTCGATGTCCATAAGCATTGTTATCCATAAAAAGGAGTTCTGGGTCAATGACACTCCGGAAAAGATGCACATGGGGAAAGAACTAGGGGATGTTCAAAAACTAGGGATGTCATAAGACAAATTCGATGGGAGACTGAATTAATCAAAATAAACATTTAGTGAAGGAACAACATAGAAAAAAATTCAAACATATAACGACAAATAACTACAAATAATTCGGTGTTGACAACCTACTCGGTGTTTATATAAATTGAGTACCTAGTACTCAACTTATAATCTCAAGTAATAACTCAATTTATGGACTTTCACTTGCAAGGTTACTTGGTACCTCTCTTCTCTTTGTGTGGTACCTTACCCACCAAATTCTTCAAAGTGATGAGAGCCCTTCCTTTACGCGGATGCTCTGCACTGAAAATCTATATCTTTATATAAAAAAAATCTTCTGTCCGTATGTTTGTAATAGAACTCCTCTTAAACAACCGGACTGATTTTCAAGAAATTTTGTGTATGTAATTAACCCCTTTCGGTATGATTTAATAATGATAAACTGTGCATGAAATAACCATTTAATTTTTATTTAAAAAACTTGTTTCATTTTACAATTCTAACATATTATTAATTAAAATCCACTTTTTACATAGTGTTAAATAAAATCAGAAACAGTAAAATTAAGAAAATATCAAAGCAAAACATTAATAAGGTATACAGATAATAGTTTTCAAGCTAGTGGTACTTTTCAAAACAAAGTGCAAAGGAATTCTTAATTGTTTACACCGCCAAGTAGTCTCACTTTTAATTTGATTCTTGTAACACACACGGCATTTCTTAGTAGGTTTTCTTTTATTCTGACTCATTAATTTGGCAATGACTTGTACCAAGAAATTCTAAGTAAACAATATGCAATAGTGACTTGGGATTTTCCCAAGTGATAAAAGTGTTGCCAAATTCAGTACACTAGAAATTTTAAACTAAACTAATTATCATATTTAACAGTAACTTTAATCGCATGACGAGTGTAGCTCGTCATTGTGCGGTATGGAATGAAAAACTAATGACGAGCTAGACTCGTCATTTTATCGGAAGGGGTTAAGTTGATTCAAGAATGGTTTATATTCATAATTTTGATCCGATAAGAATGTTTTTTATTAAAAATCTACAATTGTTCACTTATTGAGATTATTATAATGCCGCTTGAAACCCTTCACTACCAATATATCTATCATACAGTGGTTAGCTCTAATTACTTTTGTGATGACTGTACGCGTGGTGGCATCTAGTATTTAAAATTTTTTTCCTTACTTTTCTATCAAAACGGTATAATTTATAATTTATTTAAAAACATTTTACAATTTTTGGATTTACAGCGTTAAAACAGGACAACGTCTGTCGGGTCATATAGTTACATATATATTCTTAATATCTTAAATTATATGTTTTCAATCTCTATGTAATTATTTACACAAAATAAATTTATATTTTTATACACTCTGTGGTATTAGCAAGGTACGAACTATAATTATCATCAGTATTAGTTGTTTCTTTGATTATTACTTGTTTTTTGAGCTATAATAGAAACTAAAATACACGGATAAATTTTTATTATAATACAAAAGTTACAAATGAAAATTATTTTTCTTTAAATTCAAATTTATTTATACTGTAATGTTTAAATATATAAATTGGCAAATTATTTTCTGACAAGAAAATAGTATTCACACATGAATGATTCATACTAAATATAGTACTATGTTTTGGGATATTTGATAAAATTTTATGTTGGTATTGAAACTAATAATTAAGACACATATTTTCCAGTCATTACTAAATGTTACATATTTTACAGTTCAATACTTTCCTATTGTTAATGAGCTTATAGTACGATTTATATTGTACAGAGTAAATTTAAATATTTAATTTATTTTCCCCATGTTCCTCTGTCAACATTATTAAAATTTCTATATACGATCAATTCAAATTTCATAATTCATCCCACGCTTTCATTTACGTAATTATCTTCATGTTTTCTCTTTTAATTTAACCTGAAGATGATAATCACAGGCATTAATCGTTACAAAATACATCCATTTTTTTTCGCGAAAAGAACTTAAAAAAGGTTTACCGTCTGCGTGTAGTTAAAGGAAGTTAATCAGCCGATTATTTTCCCTCTATTTTCTTTTAATAAGACTAATGTTGCAGTGAATACACACCAATGAATTCACTCTTTGCAGCTCATTATTATTTTTGAACGATTATTTATTGTTAAAACATTTACCCCTATGTGTTGGTTATTTCTATACTTATTAAATTGACTATATGTATACATATTCGTATATTTGTTCGTTATACAAATACACACGGTTTGTCTGCTTGTAGTTAAAGAAAGTTAAGTTCCTCTACTTTGCTTTCATACGAAAAATAAATAAGGGTTTAGAGACTATACACTAATAAAAACACTCTTTGGAGCTCATTATTATTTTCCAACGGTTATTAATTATCAAATTATTTACTATTATATAATTTTGTTTCCTATTATATTATATTACATACTATTAATATATTATATGCTATTATATTATATTATTTACTATTATTTATGTACTGATTTGTTCAATACATATAAAATTGAGTCTATATATATATATTATATATATATATATATATATATATATATATATATATATATATACATATATATATATATATATATACATATATATATATATATATATATATATATACATATATATATATATACATATATGTATATATATATATATATATACATATATATATACATATATATATATATATACATATGTATACATATATATATACATACATATATATATACACATATATATATATACATATATATATATATACATATATATATATATATATATATATATATATTATATATATATATATATATATATATATATATATATATATATATATATATATATATATATATATTATATATATATATATATATATATATATATATATATATATATATATATATATATATATATATATATATATATATATATATATATATATATATATATATATATATATATATATATATATATATATATATATATATATATATATATATATATATATATATATATATATATATATATATTATATATATATATATATACTAGACGATATGACAGACGTTTTCCTGTTTTAGCGCTGTAAATCCAAAAATTTTAAGATGTCTTTAAATAAATTATAAATTGGACCATTTTGATGGAAAAGTAAGAAAAAAATATTTTAAAAATACTTTACGCTACTACACATGCAGTTATCACAAACGTAATTAGATCTAATTAAAATTCCCAGATCGCCTGTCTGAGGATTCGATCTTGGGATTTCTTGCACAAAAGTCCATTGCACTAACTATTGCGCCTCAGGTACGTTAGCAACGAAGGGTTTGAGCGGCATTATAATAATCTCAATTCTGGATTTTTAATAAAAAAGCAATTTCTATCGGATCAAATTGTGAATCAAAACCATTGTCGAATAAACTTAATTACATACACAAACTTTCATAAAAACCAGTCCTGTCGTTTAAGAAGAGTTCTATTACAAACACAAGGAAGAAGAATTTTATATATAAAGATGTACATATATACAGAGGGAGGACAAAATAATACGAACACATGTAAAAAGGTATGACGTATTTCACACCTGCAGTACAGGCGCGCCATCTGCAACAGAAATCTGCCACCCAATGAGCGAGAATAGGAAGGTAATAGTGTCTCAACAGCAGTCAACTTCGTTGCATGGTTCTATCAAATTATCTGTTAGATATCTGTCAGAATTCCAAACAGGAATGATAGTTGGAGCGTGTTACGGAAACAGCAAACCTTTTGGAGTTTGCAAGGAGTACGAAATCAGCCGTTATGACATCGTATATGAAAGCGAGTAAGACTATGTCTTCAAAGCACAACAGTGGCCGAAAGTCAAAGTTTGCTGTTAGGGATAGACGTGTCTTGAAGTGCATAGTATCCCGAAATCACAAGCAATCGTTATCTGAGTTAACATCCGAAATGAACAATCATCTCCATGACATTAACAAAAACTGTGAAAAAGGAACGTCATGCTGCGTAAATTTACGACAGAGGGGAAATTCGTAAACCCTTGGTGATAGCAACTAATACTTTCAATCGACGCCATTGGTGCAGAAATCACAAAGGCAAGTCTCCACAGCTGTGACAATAGGTCATATGGTCAGATGAATCGTCATTCACTCTATTTCAGAAGACCGGACTCGTTTAGGTCTGGAGAACGCTCAGAGAAGCGTTTGATCCTGAATGTATCATGCCGACTATGAAGCATGGGGATGGCTCCATTAAGGTATAAAGTGCGATATCTTGGAGCGGTCTTGGGTCACTTGTTATTCTGCATGGGAGGATCAAATCAAATTACTATCTAAGAATTCTAGGGGTTAATTTCTATCTATTTGTCTAGACTGTATTTTCTGGAGAGCGATCACTTTTTCAAGACGATAACGCCCCTATCCACACTGCTAGGTGTGCATAGTTCGAAGATCCTGACAATAAAGTGGAACATCTCGCCTACCCCCCTCAGTATCCGGACTTTAATAGTATTGAACATTTATGGGAAAATTTGGAGTCCAAACTTCTTCCCCGATTTCCACTTATTAATGGCTTAATATTCTTTGAAATAGTGTCCATGACCTTTATGCATCTATCCCACGTCGCATTAAATCTGTATTTCAGTCAAAGGGCTGGCCAACCCCCTATTAATAAAGATTTTTCATTCTTTCACAGGTGTTAATATTATTTTGTCCACCATCTGTATATATATTTCAGGACTCGTCAGAGAAGTCAATACAGTCACAAATTCTTTATTCCAAGATCTATACAGAAAAAGACAATGGCTAAGCCATCATTTTCAATTTCTTTATTCCATTAGCAGAGAAAAACAGCGTGAAGATGCCTCCAGCCCAGATCCACTAACCAAATGTCTACATCTTGCCTGCGTAATGTTTTTCGAGACATAACGTTGCGCATGTATTGTTTTCTCTGTACTGTTCCACTGACACTAGCGCGCCTCCTCATTGACTTAATATTAATTAGTTCTAAGTGTTTTCGGTAATAATTCTCTTAATTTTTATTTCCCTTTTTCCAAACCTGACACACACCCACACACACACACACACATATATATATATATATATATACATATATATATATATATATATATATGTTTATATGTTTGTATATTTGTTCTTTATAAAAATACCCACGGTTAATCGCAGAGTTACCCTAACTTAGGAAAACATTCTTTGATACCTATCACAAAAAGTCATTGTCGATATTAAAATCTCTTTCTTCTTTTTAAAAAAAATTAGAGCGAAAAACTCATTGTGTGCGTTACATAGGGAATAAATTTTGTCATTTCCAGTAATAGCATGTTATACCTGAAAAAAAGTACTGTGGTGTTTCACACACAAATAACAATTATTCAGACAATTTTCTTAGATTAACAGACAATTGCTCCAATTTCCACCTCCAATCATTTTTTTCTATCCGATCAGGTTTGCCTTTCCATTGCTAAAGGGAATATCGCATGGTTTATTGTAATGCTACGTTATCGCCATTTCGCTGTTTCAAACTGTCTGGCCAACGCAGTGGATGACGTAATGCGGTATAGGTTTTGACATGCAGAAATTGAGGAAACGCGTTGGAGAACATAATTTGGTGCTTCTTTCGTTGGTAACTTTTTTTCTGAAGTAATTGATTGCAGAAGAAATTAGGGACGGGTCTCACCAAAGCCGTTTAACAGCTAACCGCGATTAACCCATGACGCTAACCAATGTTAGGACGCAATTTTCCGTTTAAACAGAGATTAATCGCGGTTAGCGTTAAACGACTTTGGTGAAACAGGCCCTTGGAAAAACAAAGAAGAAATAGACACCTAAGAAGAGAAAGGGAGAAGAAGTTCTTTGAAGAGACAGTTAAGAATTGGCAATTTTTTCCGGTAATCTACATCATCTCATATTCTTCCGGCACAGAAGGGGCCAATATAATAAAAAGTAATGTCTCCTATAATGTCTCCTAAATTTTTACACCATAATATTAGGCTTACCGGATTACGTACTTACGCCAATAGCTATGATCATCTAAATATAGCCTAATCTAACCAATGCTTTAAGGACACATGACAAGCATAAAGAAGTTCGGTAAGAATTTAATTCTTTTTAGAATGACATTGAAATATCTGTGAAAATGAATACACTTGGTCTACGTAGGATTTGGTTAACAATCTAAAAAGCCTTTTTGCATGCCGAATTTTAAGTATACTAGTAAAAATGATTTACAAATACTAAGCATAAATTCTTTACATCAAATTCAGTAATATGCTTTAAATAATTTAATGAAATTTCACGTAGTCTCAATTTTTAAGGTAAGTATTAAAAAAATAAAATTATCTAATCATTATTATCTATTAAATATTTTACGGTGCAATGCTTTCTTATCCTTCAAGAAATTTATTCTTATTTACTTTACGAGGTGATATTAAACTGTAAAGCATTCCTGATCGTGTTCAGTCAACGGTAATAAATATTTTCACCCCAAAGCACTTACATAACTTCTAATCTCATAATTGATACCAAGTTATCATTAAAATTATTACTCTGTACAGCATCATGTTTTTTTTCACACCGAGTGAAGAGAATCACTATCATTTAGCGATGCAAAGTACAATTTTTTAAATAATGGATTAAAAAGATTTATCGGTTTCTTGTAGTTAAAGAAAGTTAAGCGCCCATTTATCGGCCTTACATTTTGTTTTAATAAGACTAATGGTTCAGAGGCTGTACACCAATTAGAATGCACTTTATGGCTTATAATTATTTTTCAATGGTTGCTTAATGGCAAAATTTTAACTCTTAATGTTGAGTGAAGAATAAAGGTGGCCGTTTTATATTCTAGAAATAGTATTGGTGGTATATATAAAGATTGATACATTTGGGGCTCAACCCCGAATAATAAATCCGGGACCACATTAAAAAACCGATGGGTTTTTTGCACAAGATTTATGATTATTTTAAAATTTCTAAAATTACATTAATTTAGATAAATTTCAAGAAGTTTCTAAAGTTTCATTTTTTTACGTTATTGAATAACATTTGACTATAAAGCTGTAAGCATTTCCATCTATTTTAAAACTTTCTTTAGAAATTTCCGCTGCTAATAATGTTTTATGTAACCTAAAGCATGGATACAAATTAAATCCTAAATTAAACTCCCCTGGGATCCACCAACGTCGGACCATACCTACGATACCAGGCTCCGTTTCCATGATCAAGGGCTCTGGGGTGAAAAACATATGCCCAGGTAGGTTGTCAACTTTACGGGAAACCCCCAGTGTTTAGTTCCCAAGCATGCTTGGTTCTCAATTTGTCTATCCGCTGAAGGTATGAAAGGTTGTGTTAACCTTGCCTCACTGTGATGAGGCTATTTAGATCTGTTATATAATTGATTCATTGATACAAGAAGTAAAGTGTTCGGGATCTAAATCTGACCTCATCACATCTTTGTAAAGAGATGGAGGACCATAAATTTCTATTCAACGGATATTGTTGTCTTGTACGCTGGTCTCGGGCGGGGTTCTGATCCCAGTCCCAGATTAGAATCCCGTGTCCGTACTTGACATTAAATAAGAATGTACCTTTGTGGAGTATTTATGAGTCCCTAAGGGACAGTGCCCAATTAGAAGGGATAAGGTTTGGCACGTTGGCGGTCTCAAGGCGGGGTTGAAGCAGACCAATGAAATTCTTACAACTATCCCGATTGGACGACAAGAAGGAAGAGGGGACAAGGTTGAAATAATTAAATATGAAAAATCTAAAAGATGAGATGATGGTTCGGAGGTCCCAAAAGAAGGTGTTCGAAAGTCGGGAGTCCAGTTGGGTCCAACGGAAGTTGTTCGTGAGTCCAGATGAGAAGGTGCTCGATAGTCCAGACTAGGAGAGTCCAGCCAAGTCCGACAGGAAGTGTTCCTGCACCAAATAGTACGGCCGCACCCCAAAGACTCAGGAGGAAGCCCCTGACGAGACCAACGGATGATATATATAGATTCCCTCTCCTGATCAGCCATAGATACCCTTCAACCAGAAGTGCTCCGGGCCTAACGTTTTAGACCCACAAAGGTACCCCAAATTTACATACATTTTTAAAATTGAAATTAGGTCTTCTATCTATTTACAAAATTACTTAAGTATATAAAAAATTTGTCAGAACTAATTTAGAAGATGTTGACAAAGCTTATTTTATGAAAATTAGCATAAGTTTTATATGTAAATAGATGTATATATATTATAATAAATTTACTTTTTCTTTAATATTAAGCTAGTCTCGGTTGCTGTCAATTTAGCTGTTAGTTTATTTTCAGATTTATGTCTGTAGTTTCTCAGAGCCTGTGGTTAAATTTAGTACAAAAATACTTAACACAACGCAATTAAAAATAAATCACCACTATACATTTGATCACAGGCTGATACTCAAATACAAACGAGGACTACACGACACTCACCTGATAATAGAAAGTCAGATCTATGTATTGGAAGCACAAAGATCTAACCCAACGCCAGTGGGCTTCAAATTAAATCCTAGCTCGTAAATAAATATTTATTAAATAGAAAGTTCATGAAGTTAAAGGAATTTACAATAAATATATGATATATATTATGCTTATATACAGTAACTCCTTATGATTCGAGCAGACAACTCCTACATACTAGCCTCATTTCGGTTCATCACTGGCGTTTTGAAAATGAACTTCTTAACCTAGCAAAGACCTAAGCATATATAACAAATTAATATCAGTTTTATGCAACTGTATTCAGGTTTCTGACCTCATTTCGTTACCGTAGAGTCCAATTTTTCTTTATCTTGAATAGAACATTAATCTAAACAAAACAAAAAATATTAAATGCACCTGCCCTCATATTTATTTATGTGCATTATTTTTAACAAGCTTTTCAGTACTGCCGAGACTATAGTTTTTGCTGAAGGACATTAAATTACGCTGTTTTTTAATTAAAATGCAGGTAACCTATATTATGTCAAACGTAAAACATGGAAGAAATCAGAACACAATATCAGATAAGCATTGACAAATACTAGGAATTACCCAAATAACCAGAAATTTCCAGCTGGGCTGTGTTTTTGCCAACCGAGGTAAATATGTGTGTGTATACTACATAAATATATATATGGGTGTGTATAATACATATATATATATATATATATATATATATATATATATATATATATATATATATTATATATATATATATATATATATATATATATATATATATATTATATATATATATATATATATATAT
>CM063506.1:42757123-42869623 GCA_032207245.1 Pardosa pseudoannulata
TATATACATATATATATATACATATATATATATATATATATTATATATATATATATATATATATATATATATATATATATATATATATATATATATATATATATATATATATATATATATATATATATATATATATATATATATATATATATATATATATATATATATATATATATATATATATATATATATATATATATATACATATATATACATATATATATATATATATATATATGTATATATATATATATATATATATATATATATATATATATATATATAATATATATATATATATTATATATATATATATATATATATATATATATATATATGTATATATACATATATATACATATATATGCATATATATATATATATATATATATATATATATGTCAGGATTTAAAATATAGAGTAATTTAAGAGATTTTAATTAGGGATTATTTTAATGGGAGCAACGCGCCTCGCGTTATTAGTCACATAAATACGGCTCACGCGGAGTGATATGGGCAGAGAGCAGTATGCACTGTCCACGGTCAGAATCTGTGACTCTTCGAAGCAGTGAAAACTGCCTTTGTTAGAAGTTGGGCGCCAATATGAGACGCCATTGTTGAGTAGCGTGTGAAGTGGATTAATAAAGATATGAAGCTGATATCAGGACCCTAGTGTGTTTACTGGACCACGACATATATATATATATATATATATATATATATATATATATATATATATATATATATGCATGTATGTGTGTGCGTGTGTTTTATTTAATTACAAAATTA
Source organism: Pardosa pseudoannulata (assembly GCA_032207245.1). Classification (NCBI taxonomy): domain Eukaryota; kingdom Metazoa; phylum Arthropoda; class Arachnida; order Araneae; family Lycosidae; genus Pardosa; species Pardosa pseudoannulata. The sequence goes on from CM063506.1 coordinate 42,757,912, forward strand.
GACTCATACTCATTTCGGATAAAGAACAGTTGTTAGATCATGAAAGAAAACAGCAAAATTTGAAAATATAGAGGTTATTGGGACAGTTCGTTTCTGATTCTAAGCTGCGCGAACTATGTACATTCACTTATTTTGTGCCATGAACAAGGGAGTTAACCAATCAGAAGTGTTAAAAGCGTACCACATGGTAGATGTTATGAAACGAAACTAAGTTATGTAAAGTAGTTACCTAAGATTAGTTTAGCTAACCAGAATTTAACGGTATTCTCTTGATCACCAAAAGTTACTAGAATTAAATGAGAATAAAACCAGAAATAAAGACATAAAAACTGGTATTGGAAGTAATGGGTATGATATCTTGTTAGATACACTGGCTACAGGTACATCATTGTTCAGGCATTTTGCGATTCATAGAACCCTCTGATATGAGATACTCTCTTTTTAGTATTGGAATCTAATGTTTCATTTCCATGTTCTCAATATGAAATTTTTATGGCTCATGCTTAAATTAGCTATTTCTTAAAAACTGTCTCTCCACTGATGAGGAGGACCTCACCCCGGTGGTTAAATTCGAAGTCTAGACCAGCTTCTCGGGTGTTCTCTGATGAGAAGTTTTCTACAGGGTTTGGCAAAATGGGATTATTAACTTTTGGGATTGGGTTTTGTATGATTAGGGCCAATTAGACAACATGTAGACAGTTTACGAAAAGGATAACATCAAATCAGTGTAATTGTCACAAAACTGAGCTACCAGCTTTGTCTGTGTGATCCTCTAGGCTCTAGAGGATCACATAGACTTCGAAGGCTTAGAGTCTCTAAAAGTCTCCAGTGACGTCAGACATCACCCGAAAAGTTGCAAAGTTTGGCGACAAAAACTACGGTGTGTATATCGAATCAGTACCATATAATGTAAGCTTCCCACTTTGTCAAGTTGTTTCTATTTAATTCTCCACTGTAAAACAACAAATTCATTGTATTATTTTTCATAGTTTGTTTTAGGTTTTAAAGCTTAAACTGTAGTAAATTTTTATTTTAAATGATTCATTAATTCTATGTTATAAGTAATAAATTAAATTGTTAATATCCAAGGTCATTATCGGGATGGTCTCCCGTACTACCTAAAATGTTTCGCTGTTGACGTCTTGGCCACCCCTGCTCTAGGGAGTGTCACTAAAGAATAAGAGTTATTTTTATGTAGTGAATGTGTGATATTTTTACCTTCAAGACCTTCAAGATGATGGTACAACTGGATTATCTGGGCCGAGCCCTCTAATCCAAAGATTTCTGACAATAAGCATAAAATGACAACGAGCAGAAAATCAAACAGCTAAAAAGAAGAAAAATAATAAAATAGACTGGAAATGATAGTACTTGACACAAAAATCTAGAGTAATAAGTATTTATTGTGGCCAGAGATATCTGTACTCAGAAACGACGAAAGATGCACTGATATTTTTGGGATTTTGAGAAATTTCCTCGAAACTGGGAGAGCCAATTTAGAAAAAAATACTTTTAAAAAGTAAAGACAAATCACAAAGGAGGACAAATGAAAACAAGTATTGACGGCAATGAAAAACCATGCAAGAGTTGTTAGAAACCTAGTAGAACAGAAGCCATTACAAGCCGGTGAAGGGGGCCTGGATAAGCCCGAGAAGAACTTTAACATGCATTTTACAGAAGTCTTAGCCCTGACCATTTCAACTTTAATTTTATTAAGTAGAGTGAGGATTTTCATATTATAACTTGTAGTAGTTTGATCGGGGCTAATTAGCTGAAAGTTGTATCCCTCGTCGTAAGAGTGAATTAGATCAATCAGGGTGAGTATCAGGATTTGCCAGTTTAGTTTGGGTAACACAATAATTAAAATTAAAATTACATAAAAAAGGAAAAGACAATTTAGCCTTAGACAGCAATATAAATAGTAAAGTGGTAAAGTAAAAAGTTATTAATAGAGAGTAGGAAGTTTAAAAAGGGATAGAGAGTTTTTATGCAGATGCAAGCATCAATTTTATAAAATTTTAATAATTTTTTGGGGTTTTCTTACAATCTATCTATATATATATATATATATATATATATATATATATATATAATATATATATATATATATATATATATATATATATATGTATATGTATGTATGTATATATATATACATATATATATTATGTATACATTAAAAATAATCAAACCAACTTAATTGTAATTACATTCTGAAAAAAATTTCTGGTGATTCTCTCCCTAAAATTAGATCCTTAGTCGGAATTTCTTTGTGTTTCTTTAAATGGTATTAACCTTTGGTGAACTCTACAAAACCAAATACATTTTTGATTAGCTCAACTGTTCTCACATAAGCAAACTGAGTAACTTACTTTCACTTGTTAGAAGTGTGATCATGTGATTAACATTAACGCTTTGATTGGCTGACCAACTAACAACCTTACAAGATTATATAAGCTAATGTAAAACATTTTGGCAAAAGATTGGCAAAGATTAATTTTCTGAATAAATTCAACATTTTTATATTCAAATTTTACTGCATGTTTTCATGACAGCCCTGTATTTAGGAACGATAAAATTCTAAATTTGTAGTAGATAAAAATATACTATATATATATATATATATATATATATATTTATTTATTTATTTATTATGTATACATTAAAAGTAATCAAACCAACTTAATTGTAATTACATTCTGAAATAAATTTCTGGTGATTCTATCCCTAAAATTAGATCCTTAGTCGAAATTTCTTTGTGTTTTTTAAATGGTATTAACCTTTGGTGAACTCTACAAAACCAAATACATTTTTGATTAGCTCAACTGTTCTCACATAAGCAAACTGAGTAACTTACTTTCACTTGTTACAAGTGTGATCATGTGATTAATATTAACGCTTTGATTGGCTGACCAACTAACAGCCTCACAAGATTATATAAGCTAATGTAAAACATTTTGGCAAAAGATTGGCAAAGATTAATTTTCTGAATAAATTCAACATTTTTATATTCAAATTTTACTGCATGTTTTCATGACAGCCCTGTATTTAGGAACGATAAAATTCTAAATTTGTAGTAGATAAAAATATACTTCTATATATATATATATATATATATATATATATTTATTATGTATACATTAAAAGTAATCAAACCAACTTAATTGTAATTACATTCTGAAATAAATTTCTGGTGATTCTATCCCTAAAATTAGATCCTTAGTTCTATTTATTTAGATGATTTTTTCAATGTGTGACTCCTATTCAAACGTCTCCCACTCGGTAGAATATTTCTAAATAATCAAAACTTTCCTACTATCTACATAAATATCAAAGCTCTTTTGTATTCTACAATGCATAAAAAGTAATTTCTATCGCTGTTAAAAATATTCTTAAAGTTACGCTAAAATATGCAATAAAAAACCCATTATTAATATCTTAATGAATGTAAAGATTCCACGAAACATACCGCGTTTATATATTCAAAAAATATATCGTTATTATTATCAGCAATATTTAAAGAATGTAATTTATCCTAGTCACATTCCGTAATGATTTACCCGCGGAAAAAAAATTGAAAAATATCTGCAGTTCATTTTCTACTATTTTTCAAATACATTTATTTGACTATTTGGATTGTGATAAATTTAAATCATTATAAAATATTTATTTAAACTAAGCGGTTTTTTCATCAATGAAATTTCATTTTTAAAAAATAAAAGTGTAGTTCAAAGCGTAATAGAAATTCCAATTAACGAAAAAGAAATGTATGTAAAATTTAAATGCATTTTTTCTATCTTTTCGTGTTCACGTTTGGGATTTTTCTATTAATTTCAAAATATTAATGAGGCAAAGGTAGTTTAATTTGTGGATTTCATTAAATAATAACGTGGGTACATGCAAGTCATTAGAAAATCCTTGCGTTCTTTGTAGTTTTATATATCCAACAGAAGTACTTGAACTAAGAAATATGCCTTTTAAAAAACAGCAGAATTCTCGACAGAATTCCTCTAATAGGTAGTAGCTAAATATTTACTTGCTTTTTTTATGCTCGATGAAATTTCTATTTTTAAAAAGATATTTTTGCTTAAACGACTTCAGGTTCATTTTCGCAAGGTGGAAAAATTAATTTCCACAGATATAATTGCTCTCAGATTCAAGTGTGATTAAAAAAAGTTTAATTTTGATTCGCTTGTTTGTTAGAGATTTTCATCAAACTTTCTAAAATTGCGTTTTGAAGGACTATTTTTTAGGTTAAAGTCAACAGAAATTACGGCTTTCTGTTTTGGTATTTTAGACGTAATGCACATATAATTATTTAAAATTGATTTGGAGTCTGTGTTTGGACTAAATTTTACTTTCAAAAGTCATAATTCTAAATACATTTAAGTGTGATTGCATTTATGATGTAATATAGGTGTTCTTTGACTTAGAGAATAGCTGTGAATAGTAAATACCGATCTTATTAACGTTTCCATTAAATACTTCTTTATTGTAGCTATCAAGACCAAAGAAATATATTAAATTTATAAGAATAATACGTTATAGAAGGTTCACAGAATATAATACACTATACAATAGCAGTAACACATAACAGACCTGATGTACAACTAGTGACAATGAGGAATTTGCACATGTGGGGGATTCGAACAACGTAGTATTTTTCTCATAATTCCAGACTCGTAAATTCCAAAAATGTTCTCAAAAATGTAAAAAACTGGGTCCATCATTTTGAAAACTAATTTTAAAGTTAAGCGAAAATCATGTGACATCAAAATGCTCCATGGTTATTTGTGACGTCATTGTTCACGTTATCCAATATTTTCCCATTGCTTGTAAGCGTGCACTATCTTAGATTTTGTTTTTGCAAGTTCTTGGAATTTTCTAGCTATTAAAATTTATTTTTATTTAACCTGAAGGTTTGTTTTTATCGATCTCGATAGCTTAATTATCTTAATTTGTTATAAATGTTTCTTCTACCTGGATTAACCAAAGGATAGTCGGACCATCTCCCAAAATTGACATCATGTCAGTGTTTTCGTTCTTGGGAAAAAAACCCGGATTTTATGGGAATAGAAATACGTTCGAATTAAAACCCAAAGGTATCTAAAATCATTTATATATTTATCCAATTTTACTTAACATGTATTAATATTTTTTTCAAGCGAATCACAGCTCTTCTGTTTGTAGACATAGACAAGTCAAATAAATATATAAATATATCATACACACACATTTGTAGTAGCATCGCTTTTTATAAATAGAGATGGATGTAATATTAAAATAAAAATTAGAGGAGGTATTTATAGTGAGACGGTCTCATTAGCCCTCGTGTTGCAAAAAGTAGACCGTAGTGCTCCAAAACCAAACCAATTCTTAGATATTTTTAATTTGATGAAAAGAAATATAAAATCTTTAAAATGCTTTACTTAATTATTTATAAATTTTTAAATAGGAATACAATTTTAATGCCTTTAAATTAAAAAAGTATAAAGTTTCTGAAATTAAATTTAATTTTTAAAGTAATATCATTATTAAGTATTTTAAAAATATTATACTATTTTCAAATTAGTCACCGATTTAATCGTAAAATATCATTGTTAATTGATACATTTAAGAAAGTACAGATCTCTGAAGAAAATATTTATAATACCTTGAAAATACATAACCTCCCCTTCCCTCGAGTTATTTTTTAGATAATTATACAACATTTATAATATGATTTTTAATGCCAGACAGAAAAAAAATTCTATTATATGCGATACTTTACACAGAAATAAATTTAAAAGTCACCTTTTACCATGTAAACAACATAGGCGGTCTTTGTCTTCGTGAACGATGACGTCAAAAACTCGGCGGAGGAAAAGTATCGTTTTTGAGAGAGGTTAAAGAGTCCGCTATAAAACCCATTAGAAATCACTAATTAGTCTCCCAAATGAAAGGAAAATAGGTACTGTCCTGCTATTTTTTTTGTCTTCTATTGTTTAAAATTAAAATTAGAAAACGTGAAAATTCCTCATTGGAGATTACAGCTTTGAAAACGTTGAACAGTTCAAATATCTAGGCTCAATTATAAGAAAAAAATAATGATATTAAAACTGAAATTAGGAACAGATTATATATGGCAAATAAATGTTATTATGGACTGAGAAATCACTTTAAATCAAAACACTTAGGCATAAAAACCAAAATTAATCTTTATAAATCTTTAGTAAAGCTAATAATTATGTATGGAAGCGAGTGTTGGAGTATGAACAAATCTGAGGAAAATAAGCTAGTAATATTTGAACGAAAAATACTAAGAAAAATATTTGGAGCTGTTAAAGAAAATAATGTATGGAGAATCCATTATAATCCTCAACTATACTCTAAATTCGGACAACCAAATATTGTGAAAACTATAAAGATCTATCAATTAAGGTGGTTTGGACACATTTATAGATAAAATGATTTAAACCCAACAAAAAAGTTACATTTAAAAAAGATGATGAAAAAAGGAAAAGAAGTAGACCAAACACCTGATTGATTGGGAGCACTACGGTCTACTTTTTTGTAACAAGAGGACTCATGAGACTGGGACCTACTGCTTAAATCCGATTCCGAAGGGCTACGAACATCCGTGCCATAGTGGGACTCGAACCCACGAACTCCGGATCCGAATGTCAATGCCCTAACTAATCGTCCATCGTTCGGTGCCAAACACCTGATGGATTGATATGGCTGAGAAAACGCTGCATGAAATTGGAGTCAACAAGTGGAGAACTGTGGCAGAGGATGGTTCCAGATGGATGAAACTTTTAGAGACAGCCTTAGACTATAGAAGGCTGTAGTGCTACAGAAGAAGATACAATAGCGTAAAACTGATGATTTTACTGTTTTCTTCACCATTTTGAATATCAACTGTCTCTTTCATATATAAGTTATTTTGATAAAAATCTTACACATGTTCAATATGTTATACTTATTGTCTATGTGGAACCTAAAAATAATAATTGGTTTATTCTTCTTTTAAGCATAATCGAAAAGGTTTGATTGTCACCAGAGTGACGCCGAGAAAGATTATCTAAGAATCATTTCAAGTAAATTTATTTTCTGATAATTATGAATGCTAAACGTTCTATTACATATACGTTATATTGAAAATTTTAGTTTTACAGTATACAAATTGCAATAAAAATGTAGGTACATATCATAATATGCCTAAAGACAAAATTTACATGTTCCACGGTTTATAGTGGTACGATCGTATACAGGGTATTCCAAAATGATCGCATAAACTCTGCACAGCTAGATTCCTCGTTGGGAGTACATACAAACTGCCCAAAGAAGCGTTCTTGTACGATTCATAGTTTATGAGAAAATGCGAAAAACAAAGTATGACGTCACTTCCGATGCAAGAAAAATACACTTTATGGGACATATCAACAACAGTATTTGCATATCTTTCATGACGATAATGTTTAAAACGCATATCGAGTCATGCATGCTCACGCGCTATGGAATAACATTAACATGCCGTTGAACTGGTATTTAAAAAGCTTCATCTTTCAGCCATGTATTCTGTTAGTGACTACAGCTATATGTACCTGATGTACGGCCGATGTAATGGAAATAATTTACTAACTGTTAGGGAGTATGCCCGTGCATATACTGCTGTTGATATGTTCAATAAAGTGTTTTTTTCTTGTACCGGAAGTGACGTCATACTTTGTTTTTCGTATTTTTCTCGTAAACTATGAATCGTACAGGAACGCTTCTTTGGGCAGTTTTTATGTACTCCCAAGGAGGAATCTAGCTGTGCAGAGTTTATGCGATCGTTTTGGGACACCCTGTATGTACAGACGTACGTCATTAAGGTACTAGTCACCGTGTCTTTATGTATAGTCAGAAAGGTTAGTTAAAATTTTAAAGTTTTCTTCTAAGTAAGTACACAAGTAACGTTTTAATTTTTCTAAGTGCATTCAAGTATATCGAAAACTGGATTTACATTGAAATCTAAATAACGAAAAATTTCATGATTACAATACTGTCTTTATATCATACAGGAAGTTAAACATGCCATAATTCTGATGTTTATAGGTTTATAAATCAGAGGCATCCCAACTTATCTCAAAATAAGTTCTATAAAATGTATAAACACAAGCTAAAGAAATGTTTGAGAATAATTATTCTTTATTTCTAAAATGGATATCGATTCAGAAACGACACATGCATGCCATAAATCATGAAATCCTTCTAAATAGTAAAAAAAAATTTAAATTAAATTACACGCTTCCTATCAGAAAACTGATTTACTTCCCTTTAACCACTTAATGCTTTAGAACGAGCAGTGTTCCCGCAAGTCAAGCTTTCCAAATTGCATCAACCTGAGCGCTGCTAGCCGGTTTCAATTTGTTCGTAGTTTGCACAAGAGATGAACGATCCACACTGAACAGATGCTGTTGAATATTTGTTCGAACTAGTGGCTATTGTTTTCTTTGTTATATATTATTGTAAAACATTGCAAACCCTTTTGTATTTATGTCCAGCATTTTTACTTCTCCAAAATTAAAAAAAAATGCGTCTTTTTAATTTATATGCGTATATGTATTTTGATAGAATGTTTGATTTTGAAGGGTTCTAATGGAAAGTGACAGTGAATTGGAGGAATTTAACTTGGGTAATTCAGATAGTGGATCTTCGACTTCATTTCCGAGTTTGGAAAAAATAAATGAATGGGCAGAAATAAGGATAAGTACAGATGTCCCGCCCCCTTCAGCTCCATTTGAATTTATTGGAAAATCGGCAATTGATCCCCAAATTTCATCATTCACTAAGCCGATACAGTTTTTTGATTATTTTATTGATGATGAGTTAGTTGGAAAAATTGTAGAGCAAACAAATTTATTTTCTGTACAAGAACAAAGAACGAGGCCAAAGACATTGTAACGGCGAGATTTAACAGTGTACCTACATCAAAGAACTTTAAGAAATGAAATTCCCTTATGTGGATACAAATGGGTTGTTTACCCCGGCACCACGATGTCTAGACTTTTGTGTCCTACAGGACGAAACAACAGACCGGACAACCGTGCCCCCAGACTGACAGCCAGAAAAATGACCATCGGAACCACAAAGAAATGCCCGACAATGGATCTTCGCCGACACGAAATTCCGGAGACTCCCGAGTTTGCGACCGGTGATTGTCTAGCTCAGACCAATCCAGTTGGTTGAAGTGAGATCATCGCCAGATGATCCAATAATCAAATCGTGGGTGAGGCCCCTCTCCTAAAAAGGGACGATATGAGATTTTTTAAGAAGTAGTTAGTTAGCTAGCAACCAGCTAATTCGGAGGTCGCCTTGACCAGTCTCTCTATCGGATAATTTTTTGAGCTATAATCCCACCCTGGGATCTTTTCTTTTGAGAGTTAGTGAGAGTCTGCTAACTTGGAGCTCGCCTTGACCAGTCTTTGCACCGGAGAGATTTTCCCAACGAAATTCCCACCTTGGGATATATCTCTTGCTGAGATTGATAACGATACCCTGTGCCTTGGGTTTTCTTTTAATATAATCCTCTTCAGAATTGATTGCATATTCCTCTTAGGAACTCTAACTGTGTTTTGATATTCTTCGAAGAAATCGTTGGTTATTTCAACTTATCTCGTCTAATTGAGCGTACTGTCTACTTAATTACTTCAGAGAACTTTCGCGAGAGCTACCGAATTGTTTCTTCCGTCGGATGGCCAATATTTCGGCAGAGGCAGATATTAGATATTGCACGCCTCTACTCAGGCCTACGTGTATCAAATCACATACCTGTGATATAAAATTGTTTTGTTGTTGTCATAACGTTCCATTTCCTTAATTTTTAATACTGTTCCATTTCGCTTCCATTAATTCTATAAGTTTCCCTTAAAATTCCCTGTTTGTAACTTTCCTGACATGCTCCTTTTTTATGTTTTGCTCGACTCCTAGTTCCCCATAGATATTCCTCTTCCACAGAAAACGCAATAACAGAGTTGTTTATATAGAAATGATGTATATAGCAGAGGTGTAAATAAATCAATAATTCAAGAAACACCCGATTCTTCATTGTGTAACCTAAAACAGGGACCAAATACGTTACAACATCTTCATGCGCAGAGGATCAGTGATGTGTAACCCTGACAGAGATGGGTATTTTTTCACTATCGTAATGTCTATGAGCGTTACATATAAACCGGAAGAAAAATTATATTCGTTCTAAAAAAGTTGTATTTCGACTCCATTTTTTGCAAAAAATAGAAAATACGTGCTAATAAAAAAATATTTACATTTTGTAAATAACGAGATATATGATGCAGCTACACATCCACATAATTTTTTAACCCATTTTTATATTTAGTACATTTCAAATGTAGAATAAAAAACCCGATGTTTTTAATTACATTTTTACGAATATAACCCTATCTTGCAAGGGTTAATCATATTAGAAATCAAAAATGAAAAATATATTCCCGCGTAAACAGTTATTTTCCAATGTAAATTTGTTATTACCGCTACTGTAGTTAATTATGACAGGAAAAGAATTTCTGGCTTAATGAAATGTACAAAGGGAAGAAAAAAATTTCACCATGTTTTCTTGAATGTCTAGCTTTTATTTGAAATTTATATCTAAAGTATCTTCTTGTAGATTCTTCTTGGAGATTCTTGGAGATTTATGCTTTCGACCCTAGAATTGTAAATTTATCTTATCTGTATTTCAATAATTAATGAACAGAATAAAATATTAAATTAGTTAATATTACTATTCTATGAAAAATGAAAAATATTCAACATTCCGCTCTGTATTTAATAAATATTTAAACAAATTTAGTAACAAAATTATTTCAATTAATGGTAATTTGTGTGAAGTTTCGGGTGTTCGCATTTATTTGTTTAAACCAATATTTTTCATTTTACTGGCACATTCGTTTAAAACATTATTCATATGTCTATTTTGCTAGTGTACATCTAGAGATACTAACTGCACAATGAAATCAAACAGCGAAAGGTTTCATGATTACAATACTTCCTTTACATCATCCAAGATGTTAAACACGCTATAATTTTGATGATCATAGGTTTATAAATCAGAGGTATCCCGACTTGTCTCATAATAAGTTCTATAAAATGTATAAACTTAAGCTAAAGAATGGTTTAGAATCATTATTCTCTTTCTAAAATGGATATCGATTCTAAGTAAATTTATTTTTCTAATAATTCTAAATGTTAAAAGTTCTATTACATATACGTTATATTGAAAATTTTAGTTATACAGATTACAGATTGCAAATGTAGGTACATATCTAGATACCATGATTAATGCAAAAATTCTCATATTCCACGGCTTATAGTGTTTCAGTTATATGAGATACCTACACACGTAAGATCGTATATGTACAGAGGTACGTCATTAAGGAACTAGTCAGAGTGTCTATGTTTGGTCAGAACTGATAGTTAAAATTTTAAAAGTTTTCTACTAAGTACACAAGTAATGTTCTAATTAATCTTAGAGGATTCAGGTATAGCAAAAACTGGATTTACAATGAAATCTATACAGCGAAAAGTTTCATGATTACAATACCTCCTTTACATCATACAAGATATTAAATACGCCATAATTCTGCTGATCATAGGTTTATAAATCAGAGGCAAATTAAGTTCTATAAAATTTATAAACACAAGCTAAAGAAATGGTTGAGAATCATTATACTTTATCTCTAAAATGGATATCTATTCAAAAATGACACATCCATGCCAAGAATCATGCCTTCTAAATAGTAAAAAAAAAATTTTTTAATTAATTTACACGCTTCACGTGAGAAAACTGACTTACTCTCTATTTAATCATATTAGATATCAAAACTAAAAAATACATTCCCTCGTAAATAGTTATTTCTAAATGTAAAATTGTTATTACCACTACTGTAGTTAATTATTGCAGGAAACAAATTTCTGGCTTAATGAAATGTACAAAGCGAAGAAAAATTTTTCATTATGTTTTCTTGAGAATTGAATGTATAATTTTCATTTGAAATTTATATCTAAAGTCTCTTCTAGTAACAATTTATATTTTCAACCCTAAGTATGTAAATTTATCTTATCTGTATTTCAATAATTAATGAACAGAATAAAATATTAAATTAGTTAATATTATTATGCTACCAAAAATGAAAATTATTCATCATTCCGCTCTGAATTTAATAAATGTTTAAACAAATTCAGGAACAAATTATTTCAATTAATGGTAATTTGTGTGAAGTTTCGGGTGTTCGCATTTATTTGTTTAAACCAATATTTTTCATTTTACTGGCACATTCGTTTAAAACATTATTCATATGTCTGTTTTGTTAGTGTACACCTGGAGAAACTAAATGCAAAATAAATTGAACTTAAATGTTTGATCAAACAAAAAATATTTTGTCTAACCTGCTAAATCAATAAGCTAATCGTTTCCTATACGCAATCAATGAAAAATATCAATTCATATGATAGTCTTGGTAATTTAAAAAAAATTCTATATACAGGGTGTTTCAAAAATGACCGGTATATTTGAAAAATCAATAAAAACTAAACGGACAGTGAGAGAAATACACAGTTTATTGCAATATGCTTGGGACAATAGTAAATTTTCAGGCAGACAAACTTTCAAAATTAGTTACAATGTTCCACAACAGATGACGCTGCAGTCTGGAAAAAATCTAAACTAAGATATTTTCCAGATGTCCACAATGCGCAGCAATAATATAGGGTATTCTCAGAACGCAATTCTCAGAAACCCGTGTAAACTTCTCAGATGAGGTGGTTTCACATGCAGAACATATGTACTGTTCCAGATATTCAATTGTTTCTGGATAGTGGCGGTACACCTGGTCTTTTAAAAGTCCCCACAGACAAATATCGTAGTTTAAATTTTTCCAGACTTCAGCGTCATCTGTTGTGGAACATTGTAACTAATTGTATTATCTGCCAGAAAATTTACTATTGTCCCAAGTATATTGCAATAAACTGTGAATTTCTATCACTGTTTTTATTGATTTTTCACAATATACCGGTCATTTTTGAAACACCCTGTATAAACACAAAAACGATGGCTTGGTTGAGAATATTTATTTATTTCTAAAATGGATTTTAATTACGAAATTCCACATTCATACCATTAATTATGTAATCTACATAGTAAAAAAGCTTCTTTTAATTAAAGTAAGTTTCGTTTGCGGGTATCCACATACTTCTCTCGAATCCTTTTAAATGTACACAAAAAATCACATGTTAGTGTAAAGAATTGTTTTGAAATGTAAAAATCTATCACTTTGATTGCTGTTAATTACGACGTGAAAAGAATTTCTGGCTTAATGAAATGTACAATGGGAAGAAAAAAATTTCACCATGTTTTCTTGAATGTCTAGCTTTTATTTGAAATTTATATCTAAAGTATCTTCTTGTAACAATTTATATTTTCAACCCTAAGAATGTAAATTTATCTATCTGTATTTCGATAATTAATGGACTGAATAAAATATTAAATTAGTTAATATTATTATGCTACCAAAAAATATTCAACATTCCGCTCTGTATTTAATAAATATTTAAACAAATTTAGTAACAAAATTATTTCAATTAATGGTAATTTGTGTGACGTTTCAGCGATTCGCATTTATTCATTTAAACCAATATTTTTCCTTTTACTGGCAGATTAGTTTAAAATATTATTAGCATGTCTGTTTTGTTAGTGTACACCTGGAGAAACTAAATGCAAAATAAATTGAACTTAAATGTTTGATCAAACAAAAAATATTTTGTCAAACTTGCTAAAGCTATAAGCTAATCTTTTCTTAAACGTAATCAATGAAAAATTTCAAGTCATATGATAGCCTCTGTAATTTAAAAATAAATTCAATATATAAACACAAAAACGATGGCTTGGTTGAGAATATTTATTTATTTCTAAAATGGATTTTAATTACGAAATTCCACATTCATACCATTAATTATGTAATCTACATAGTAAAAAAGCTTCTTTTAATTTAAGTGAGTTTCATTTGAGGACATTCACATACTTCTCTCGAATCCTTTTAAATGTACACAAAAAATCACATGTTAGTGTAAAGAATTGTTTTGAAATGTAAAAATCTATCACTTTGATTGCTGTTAATTACGACAGAAGATGAATTTCTAGCTTAATTTAATTTACAAAGTAAAGAATAACAGGGCACAATGTTTTTTTCCTAAACGATGAACATTAAGGCGTAATTTCCAATTGAAATTTACATCTAAAGTCTTTCTGGTAGTACTTTATATTTTCTATTTTAAAATTGTACTTTTCTTTCCTGCATTTCGTTGATTAATAAACAGAATAAAACATTAAGTAAACTGTATTAATCTATTAAAGAAATGGACAGAAGTTCTTTAGGGTTTTAGAAGATTAAGCTAATATAGTATAATAATAGTTTCAATTTAAAAGAATTTATGCAGAAAGTTACAGACTTTTGCATTTTGTTCATTTCAACTAAGACCTTTTATTTCATTTTCCTGAAACATTAATTCAAAATATCATACATATATTGTTTATTTACCTGTATATATAAACGTTTGACCAGATAAAATTATTTTGAGAAATTTGGTGTAACGATATCTAAAACCGCCAGGGTTCTAATCATCGAAAGTTTTAAAGTTAAGTGATAGTCTTACTAATCTAAAAATGAGATCAATGTATAAGCAAAAAAGCATTGGTTCATTTGAGAATCCTTATTAAATTTTAAAATAGATACTAATTCATGAATCACAAATTCATAACATTAATTATGCATTCTAGATCGTAAAAAGTATCTTTTAAATTATTTTCACATTTCGAGTGCAAAAATTCACATGCTTATATAGCTACACAAAAATTATATCCGAGTGTAAAAAATTGTTTTAAATCAGAAAAGTTTGATTGCTGTTGAAAAAGACAGGGCAATTTATTTTTTAGTAATGAAATATGCAAAGGAAACAAAATTTGAGTTAGGTTCCTCAAAAAAACTATAAAAATCAACTGACTTTTGAAATTTAAATTTATGGTAAGTTATGTCAGCAGTTCTAACCGTTCACATTTTATTAGTTTAAACCAATGTTGTTTAACCCATATTGGACTGCTGTCCTATAAACAGGACAGCAAATAAAATTCCATTTAATAATAAAGTTATAAATATTTTCTGAGTTTATTTTATTTTAACACCTTTAAAATAACATAGTAAAAAGCATCATTCTTGTTACTATGCATCTTTAGCATAGTAACAAGAAAAAAACAACTAAGAAAACATATTATGTTGTATTGTAAAATCTATTTTCAGCAACCCCTTAAAAATTGCCATTTTTTAATCTTAAATTTAATATTTATTATTCTTTATTTTTCAAAAATTGTGGAGGTTACTTGTTTAAAAACAGAGCTAATAATGTAGCTGAAAGTTTTTGTTCAAAACTATATTTTACACTTTCATTTTCTAAGTATACAAAAGGTGCCCTAAAATGAAGACTACGGTCCAATCCCGATTATTTTTCCATGAATTCGATATTGCATTGATATAGCACATTATTTTCTTATCTTTCAATGAAAACCAGTTCACACACCTGGACACAACAAGGGGTAAATAGATATCTATTCTATTCAGAAAAACTTGAGAGTGCAAGATAAACTTACTCACTTACTGCCAGTTCAATAATTGCAAGGGAAAAACAACAACAGTATGCTTATAAAATGTAATGTTGGACTTTGTTTTGACTATTTCCCCAAATTTGATCCATGAATTAGCCTAATGCAATGTAAGTGATATTTGTTAAGTTTTAGTAGTGCATTGGTTCTATTTATAAAACAGCCAATTACATAAAAAATTAAAAATATTTTTTCAAAAGTTTGGTTTTATATACTTAGTTACACCATATTAATGATATGGATTAAATTTTAATAACTTACAGAAATATTTAGTTGGTGTGGTACAGTATGGATTAATCCCATTTTTGGCAAAGTCATTTAAACTTCTACTTAAATGCATATTTTCAAGTTACATGTGGAACTATTTAAATTCAAAATTAGTTTGATGTGAAGGTTTGACCAAATGAAAATTATTTTCTCAAACGTGCTAATACAAGGAGCTGAAATTGTCCTAATAATTAAACTTTTTAAATTCAAATGAAAGCGTTACTAATTTAAAAATATGCTCAATATATAAACACAAATCAGAAGTTTGTATAAAATGTCTATTCATTTCTAAAATGGGTAAAAATTCAGTAATTAAATATCCATGCAATTAAATATGCATTACACATGGTAAAAAGGTCATTTCAAATAAATTATACATTTCGCAAGAGAAAATTGACATACTTATCTCTAATAGTATTAGAAAAAGAAAAAAAATTAAGTACCAGTATAAACAATTATTTATGAATTCAGATCTGTCAATTACGACATGAAAATAATTTTTAGATTAATGAAATCTACAAAGAAAAAGATATTGGACATGATGTTCCTTCCATAAGCGAAGAAAATTGAATGTATAATTTCCATTTAAAATTTGTAATTGAAGTTTCTTCTCAAAACAATTTATATTTTCTACCCCAAAGACGCACTTTTCCGTACCTTCCTTACCTGCATTTTGTAAATTAATGAATGGAACAAAATAATAAATTAGTTTTTGTTATTAATTTATCAATAATAAAGTTCATTAGTATCTGACTTTGAAAAAAAAATACAATAATTTAACAGCAAAATAGATTCAATACATTGTAATTTATGTGGAACGTTTCGGCAGTTCTCATTTTGTTATTTAAACCAATGGCTTTTTTCACATTCATTTAAAAAGTTATCTATAGATTTTGTTTAGATAATTTACAAGAGATGTTATTAAAATGAAAATAAATTTTTATTACTAATACTAATAATAAAACAAAAATTATTTTGACAAATGAGCTAAAACAAAAATGTGAACAACCTTGATTCTGATCATCTAAAATTTTCAATTCAGATGATAATATTTCTAATCTAAATAAATCTCAATATATGAACACAAAACAATGGTTTGGTTGGAAATCTTTATTTATTTCAAAATTGATATTGATTCAGGAATTACACATCGATACCATTAATATACATTCCACATCCCCTAAATAGCAATAGCATAAGTTATCTGTCCGTCTGTCCTCGAATTTATGAAGCGGTTGGACCTAGAATAGATAGAAGCATCCACATTGCATTCTTGAAGAACTAGGGTTAGCAGCGTTCGAAATCCACCCTTAACCCATTTTCTAGTATTTGATGCCATTATTTCAAGCACTATTTTATCGGTTAAGAGAAGGTGATTAAATTTATCAATTTATCACATAATAAATAGGTAACAATAATATTTTTTTCTAGCATAATGACGTCATTCCTTTAACCCTCTCGTTTAACCATTTCTTATTTTCAATTATTTAAATATCGTCTGTATTATTTTCATACGTTTTATCACTGAACTTAGATATAACAAAAATAATGTTCTTTCATAAGGGGCTTGAAAAATAGATTAGTTACATATGCGATACTTTTAAATTTAATCATCGATTATTTTTGTTGTAATGAAAATTTTATCACAGGTGTTAACAACAAATTCTATCTACCTTCGGAGTGTAATAGAAATGACAGTTTCATTCCTTTACTTCGATTAATTACTGTGGCAAAAAAATCAGTTAGACTTTAACGATAATTTTGACGTAGCTGCGAAAACTTGAATGATCTTTCTAAATGAATTCAATGATTCTAAACTGCATTCACAGTATCGGGATACTTTAGAAGAGTATGAAGATAAACAAATTATTGTTCGTGTACCAGATAATTCTCGGCCAAGAAACAAAGCTTTTTTTAATGGCCTCATAGGGTACTTTACAATTCTGTAAAATTAAAAATTTTACTGATCTCGTCATATGACGGGCTAAATGCTAGTTAAAAATAATCTTTTAAATTATTTACACATTTCTCTTGAGAAATTCACATACTTCTTTCTAATGATATCAAAAGCCCACAAAAAATTAAACCCCAGTGAAAAAAATTGTTTTCAAATGTGAAAATTTATCTCTCTAACTTCTGTTAATTAAGAAAGGAAAATAATTTTGGACTAATGAAATATACAAAGGAAATAAATATTGGACAAGGTGTTACTCTCCTAACGGAAGAAAATTTATTGTGTAATTTCCATTTAAAATTTGTATCTGAAGTCTGGAAGCAATTTATACTTTCTGAGACAAAAATGCATATTTTCCTTACCTTCTTGATCTGCATTCAGTTAATAAATAAAACAAAATATTAAATTATTTAATATTATTAATATAAATGAATAAATAAGTTCATTAGTAGTTGTATTTGAAAAAATTACCTTAATTTAGTCTCAAAATAATACATGGTAATTTATTACTTTATTTATTATATTGTAATACAATGTAACTTATATGGAACGTTTCAGCCGTTGTCATTTTGTTCTATTTAAACCAATGACATTTTTTGCACATTCATTTAAAAAGATATCCATAGATTTTTTTAGTTAATTTACAAGTGATGTTATTAAAATGAAAAAAAAATTTTATAAATACTTTTTGACAAAACAAAAATTATTTTGTAAAATGAGTTACACAAAAATCTAAACAACCATGGTTCTTATTATTGAAAGTTTTGAATTCAGACGATAGGCTTTTCTAATCTAAACATAATACCAATCTATAAACACAAAACAATGGTTGGTTGAGACTCTTTATTTATTTCTAACATAGATATTAATTCACGAATTACACACATTAAAAATAATCTTTTAAATTATTTACAAGTTTCGAGTGAGAAATTGCACATACTTCTTTCTAATGATATCAGAAATACACAAAAAATCAAATCCCTGTGTAAACAATTGTTTTCAAATGGGAAAATTTATTTCTCCGACTTATGTTAATTAAGACAGGAAAATAATTTTTGGCTTAATGAAATATACAAAGGAAATAAATATTGGACATGATGTTCTTCTCCTAAGTGAAGAAAATCTGAATGTGTAATTTCCATTTAAAAATTTGTAACTGAAGTCTGGAAACAATTTCTATTTTCTACCACAAAATTGCATTAAATTATTTAATATTATTAATTAATATGAATAAATAAGTTCATTGGTCGTTGAATTTGAAAAATTATATTAATTTAGTAGCAAAATAATACATGTAATTTATTACACTATTTATTATATTGTAATACATGGTAATTTATGTGGGATGTATCAGCCGTTCTCATTTTGTTTATTAATGTGTAATTTATACACACCTTAGCTGCATTCTGTTAATAATAAAATAATAAAGTATGAAATGTTAACGTTAATAATGTAACAAAGAAAATGTAATAATGTATCAGTATCCTATTTTACAAAATTAAGCTAATTGAATAACAAAATAATTGAATTTGTTGTAATATATATAAAAAGTTCCAGACTCACGCTATTTTTTAATTCTTTTTTTTTCATTTGCCTCTCACATTTACTTTAAACTCAGCCCATATGCTTATTTTGTTTGTTTACATGTGGATTTATTAAAATGCAAAATAAATTTTATATACGCGTTTATTAAAGTGAAAGTTATTTAGAAAATGTGCTAAAACGAAGAGTTGAAACCTCCATGGTTTTGATCATCAAAATTTTTTGAAAGATAGCTTTTCAAATCTGAAAAAAGAGCTCAATGTATAAAAAAAATAATGGTTTAATTTAAAATCTTTACTTATTTCTAAAATGTATAATAGTTCAGCAATGTCCCATCAGTACCATTAATTATGTATTCAGCATAGTAAAAAACTACTTCTAAATAAACTACGTGTTCCACGTGAGAAAACTGACATACGTCTTTCTACACATATTAGAAGAACATACGAAAATTACATTAGTGTAAAATGTTATTTCAAATACAAACATCTATTACTTCGTCTCTTGCTAATTATGATAGAAATTTTTTTAGCTTACTTAAATATACAAAGAAAATAAAAATTTGCTACGATGTTCTTTCCCTAAGCAATGAAAATTAAATGTGTAAGTTCCTTTTGAAATTTGTAAATGCAGTTTATTGTGGAAACTATTTATATTTTCTTCCCTCATTACATACATTTTCTTAACTGCTTTCTGTTAACTAATGAATTGAATAAAATTTTCAATATTTAATGTTATTAATCTTTTGCATACTGGAGCTGTCTTTTTTGACATCGAGAAGGCTTTTGACAAAGTATGGCACAGTGGCCTCATATACAAACTCATAAAATACAAATTACCAGCTGCCATGATCCACTTGATTCACTCTTACCTTCTCGATAGATCCTTCACTGTCCGCCACACACAATACTCTTCCACACACAGGCCTATTAATGCTGGGGTCCCACAAGGATCCAAGCTTGGTCCTATTTTATTCAACTTATACATTAATGACATACCACATCATCACAACACAACACTGGCTATGTTTGCGGACGACACGGCAATCCTTGCTAAAAATAATAACACTAGATACATGCACCTATACTTACAAAGGCACATCAACATCCTTGACCGTTGGTTCGAGAGATGGCGGATTAAAATTAATCCTACCAAAACCAAAGCTATTTTCTTTAGCTATAAACGCATCCCTCCTCCTCCGGTCACGGTATGTGGACAGTCGGTTTACTTTGAGAGGGAAATTAAATACCTAGGTTTACTTATTGATAGTAGGTTAACTTGGAAAAATAATATTAGTTATAATATTGCTAAATTTTATAAAGCTAAAAATGCCTTAGCTCACCTCCTGTACCATGATCGAATGGGAATGGGAAATAAAGTCCTACTTTATAAGACAGTTTTAAGGCCCATTCTCCTGTATGCAGCACCGGTCTGGGGCTCAGCATCCAACTCACAGATCCAGAGATTACAAGTAATTCAAAATAAAACTTTAAGAGCTATTGTTAAAGCCCATAGATACTTGCGGAACGACATTATTCATAGGGACCTGGGCATTGAGACTATAAGGGAATTTATTAAAAAAATATCAATAAATTTTTATAATAAAATGTATTCTATCAATAACGAAGAAATTGTTAATATTCCGGACTACGATCCGCTTGAAAAACCTAGACGTCCTAGGGCGACTACGGTCCTTTCAACGGGTCTTGTTCCTGGTTCAATACCTTTGTAAATATCTTCTGCCCTTTAATAATAATTATAATTAAAATATATATATATATATATATATATATATATATATATATATATATATATATATATATATATATATATATATATATATATATATATATATATATATATATTTATATATATATATATATATATATATATAAAACCCTCAGTACTCTTACCTACTGCTTATAATAATGCTGACTTTCTGTCAGCATCAGGTGTATTCCATACTGATGTTCTAATTGTATACTATTGTCATTGTGTTTTCTTGTAAAAGAGTTTAACTGAGTGGGGGAAAATATATATATATATATATATATATTATAATATTAATATTTATATAATTATGGGCTATGAAGATACATCTCCCTCGTTATAATTTGTAAACCTATAATACTCTTCTGTTGTTTTTGCTGTTTTTCTTTTTTCTCCTTCTCTCTTTCCTTTCCTTTATTTTGTGTTGTTGTTGTAATATGTATAAGTATTATCTTAATTTCATCAGCCAATAATGAATATAAATTGTTCCACATACCAAAGCTCATATTGGGGATAAGGGGACTTCGTCCCCAGGTGCCCCAAAACCCTTCTTTCCAGTGTCCAGTGTCCAGTGTTATTAATCTTTAAAAGATCGCTCATTAATCTGCTGAAGATTTCAAAAATATTAAGCTAATTAAGTAACAATATAATTTCAATTTATGATAATTTATGTAGGATAATCCAACTGTTCACATTTTGTTCGTTTAACCAATGACTTTGTTTTTCTTTTCCTGGGACATCCATTTAAACTCTAACTCATATGCTTAGCTTATTTGTTTAGATGTAATGTTAATTTAATGTGAAAAAAATTCTATGTGAATTTTTATTATATAATTTTTATTTTGCCAAGCGGGGTAAGGCGAGGAGCTAAAATTCTCTATTTCTTATCATCCTAGATTTTCAAGGTATAATATCTTTTTTTACTATAAAAAAAGCTCGCTGTACAACAAAAACCAATGCTATGGTTGAGAATATTAATTTACTTTAAAAACACATATTAATTCCAGAATAACATGAAGCTACCATTAATTATGCGTTGCATAAGTGAAAATCTTCTTTTAATTAAATTATTCCTTTATCGTGAGAAAATTCATACATTTTTCTCTAATCATGTTAGATGCATACATAAAAATTTCATCCAGATTACAAAATTGTGTTTAAATGTAAAAATATATTATTCCAACGTTAATAATTACGCAAGTAAAAAAATTCCTTGATTAAATAAATATACAAAAGAAAATTAGGTATGGGATTCCTTCACTAAGCTACAAAAATTAAATGGGTAATTTCTATTTGAAATTTGTATTCAAACACTTTTCAGGGACTAATTTATATAATATCCCTCCCTCCTATCTATATATATATATATATATATATATATATATATATATATATATATATATATATATATATATATATATATATATATATATATATATATATATATAAATTGAATTTGTGGTAATATATGTCAAAAGTTCTGGATTTACGCTATTTGTTGATTCTATTTTTTTTAAATTTTACTTCGCACATTTATTTTGCACTCAGCCCATAAGCTTATTTTGTTTGTTTACATGTGGGTTTATTAAAATGCAAAACCAATTTTATATACACGTTTGTCAAAATGAAAATTATTTAGAAAATGCGCTAAAACAAAAAATTGAACTTCCATAGTTTTGTTCATTAAAAGATTTTGAAAGACAGCCTTTCAAATGTCAACTATAAACAAAATAATGATTTAATTTAAAATCTTTACTTATTTTCAAAATGCATAATAGTTCAAGAATGTTCCCTGAATACCATTAATTATGCATTCTACATAGTAAAAACTAGTTTTATTCGGCAACAAATTTTATTCGGAACTGAGAAGGAATGTATTCTCTTTTTATGCGTTGCTCACTTACATACAGCTTGTCGATATGGGAATCCAGAAAGCGAAATGATTTAACATTAAAACAAAAGATCGAAATTTAAAATCATTATGACAGGTTACCAAATATGAGTCAGCTCAGTTCAACATTTCTCAGCTTCTTAATTGCATTGAAAGTGTTGAAATGTGGCGTACAACACCGATCAGATGACTTTAAAAAGCATCATGATTACAAACGATTTATCAGTGAGCTTCTTAGAAATAATTATAAACAGTCAACAATTGATCAATTATTTTTATTATGTAAACAATTCTTATGTCTTAAAAGATAATATACAGTATATAAGTATAAAGTGAGTTTTTTCATTTTATATTGAAATGTAGTACGTGTGAATTAAAGTGGGGGATAAATTTATCTAATTTTGTATATCATTTACTGTTATCAATCGGTTATTTTTTGTCAAAATCTCTGAGTCCCAAACTGATCACATTACGCGGAACCCACTGTATATATTACACTCATGTCCATAAATTAAGGATAATTCAGAATCACAGAGAAATTGAGCTCTAAAATAAAAATTTCACCTGTAGAATTATCACACACATCTTGAAGAAGAATATGCAAATTGCAGGAAACCACCAGATGGCGCGGATAGTACGTCACAATGACGAGAGTGTATGAAAGGGATATATAAGGAATGGTAGCAAAGAAGTAAAATTGTTCACAAGCGCTTTAAAAGCCTTTCAGTGCAATAACCGCATAGTTATGGCACAAAGGAAGCATTTGGATGATTTTTTACGTGGTAGAATTATCGGACGACTGGAATGTGGACGTACCCAGCTGGAAGTATCCGAGGAACTTGGAATCGCCCAGAGTGTCATCTCCAGGCTTTGGCAACGATTCAAACATGATGGTAATGTGAGTAGATGTTACAGCACAGGTCACCTCCAAGTTACTACGCCGAATGATGACCGGTATTTGGCAGTTACTGCCAAAAGAAACAGACGGAGCACAGCATCAGACCTGTCTCGTCAGCTCTCTTCAGCTACCGGTACGACAGTTTCAAGGCAGACCGTGTACAGACGCTTAGGGAACATTGGTCTATATGCTCGTGGGCCTGTCAGATGTGTTCCCCGTATCGCAACTCACTGTCGCCTGCGATTATGCTGGGCTAGAGAGCATGCATTGTGGACATCGCAACAGTGGTCTTGTGTGATGTTTTCCGACGAGTCCAGGTTCAGTTTACATTCTGATTCTCTCCGGACTTTCATATGGAGAGAGCCAGGTACAAGTTACCACCAAGAGAACACCATTGAACGACACCGTTACGGTGGTGCAGGATGGCTCGTTTGGGGAGGAATTATTCTTGGTTCCAGAACTGACCTGCATGTTCAGAGTGTAACGGTGACAGGCCACATCTATCGAGAATTCATTCTGGAACAACATGTACGTTTGTTTCGGGGCGCCATGGGTCCTGAATTTCTATATATGGATGACAACGCCAAACCTCACCGTGCAAACATTGTAGACGAATGCCTTCAATCGGAGGATATCACCCGTATGGATTGGAAAGCATACTTACCGGACTTGAATCCAATAGAGCATGTGTGGGACATGCTTGGCCGACGAATTGCAGCCCGTCAACCCCCTCCCAACTGTCTATCGGAACTTCGGAGGGCATTGCTTGATGAGTGGTGTAATTTTCCCCACGATCAGATTGATAATCTGATACTCAGCATGCGTAGGCGTTGTAACGCTTGTATTGCATCGTCCGGGAGACATACTCCGTATTAACCACCACACTAACCATGTTATACTGTTTTCTGTAAATAGATTCTTTTTTGAAATTTGCTCCAGGGAGTAAAAATCACAATTTTTTATTAATTATGTCAAACATATAGCATCTTTTTTGCTCTTTACCTTTTGTTTAATAAATAGACTTTACAAATAAGTCAAATTTGTTTTGCTTTTGTCTCTTTCATTGCCTGAACTTCATTATCCTTAATTTATGAACATGAATGTAATTTCAGAATAGTTATACCCTTAATTATGCATTCCATACAGTGAAAATCTTCATTTAATAAAATTACACACTTAGATTGGGAAATTCCCATACTCCTCTATAATCATGGTAGATGAACACAAATAATGAAATTCAAGTTTATACAATTGTTTTATATGTAAAACTATAACACACCGACTTCTACTAATTAAGTAAAAAAAATAATGTTTATCTTAATGAAATATACAAAAGAATGAAATAGTAGGCACGGCCTTACTTCCCTAACCGTTAAAAATTGAATGTATAATTTCTATTTGAAATTTATATCTAAAGTTTCTTCTGATATTAATTTACATTATCCACAACAAAAATGTAAATTACTCACCTGCTTTCCTTTAATAATAAATAGATTAGAATATTAAATTAGTTAATTTCAATAATCTATCAAAGATGGTATGGATTTTACAAAATTAAGCTGATTAAGCAGCAAAATAATTCAATTTATGGTAATTTATGGTGGAGAGTTTCAGGCGCTTACAATTTGCTCGTTTGAACTAACTTTTGTTTTTTTTCATTTTCCTGGCACATTCATTTTAAATTCAGCTATATGCTTATGTTGTTTGTTACACGTGGAGTTATTAAAATGCAAAATAAATGCTGTATTTATGTTTGTCAGAAAAAATTATTTTTTCATAATTATGAAAAGAAAGAACTAAAGCTGCCATGGTTCTGATCATCTAAAGCTTTGACCTTATTTATGCTTAATTTTTAACTAGCTTATTATAACTAGCTTATTATAACTAGCTAATTATTACTAGCTAATATTTAGCAAGTTTTATTTTTAACAAAAAACATTGTTTTGTTTAAATTCATTATTTTTTCTTTCTAAAATGTATATTAATTCTAAAATTGCACGTCTAAACCATTAATCCTGCTAAAGCTTTCAAATCAAATAACAACCCTACTGAGGATTAATTTATAACTAGCTTATTATAACTAGATAATTATAACTAGCTAATATTTAGTAAGTTGAATTTTTAACAAAAAACATTATTTTGTTTAAATTCATTATTTTTCCTTTCTAAAATGTATATTAATTCTAAAATTGCACGTCTAAACCATTAATCCTGCTAAAGCTTTCAAATCAAATAACAACCCTACTGATGCTTAATTTATAACTAGCTTATTATAACTAGCTAATTATAACTAGCTAATATTTAGTAAGTTGAATTTTTAATAAAAAACATTGTTTTGTTTAAATTCATTATTTTTCCTTTCTAAAATGTATATTAATTCTAAAATTGCACGTCTAAACCATTAATCCTGCTAAAGCTTTCAAATCAAATAACAACCCTACTGATGATTAATTTATAACTAGCTTATTATAACTACCTAATTATTACTAGCTAATATTTAGTAAGTTTAATTTTTAACAAAAAACATTGTTTTGTTTAAATTCATTATTTTTCCTTTCTAAAATGTATATTAATTCTAAAATTGCACGTCTATACCATTAATCCTGCTAAATCTTTCAAATCAAAGAACAACCCTACTGATGCTTAATTTATAACTAGCTTATTATAACTAGCTAATTATAACTAACTTATATTAAGTAAGTTTAATTTTTAACAAAAAACATTGTTTTGTTTATATTCATTATTTTTCCTTTCTAAAATGTATATTAATTCTAAAATTGCACGTCTAAACCATTAATCCTGCTAAAGCTTTCAAATCAAATAACAACCCTACTGATGATTAATTTATAACTAGCTTATTATAACTACCTAATTATAACTAGCTAATATTAAGTAAGTTTAATTTAAAAAAACATTGTTTTGTTTATATTCATTAATCTTTCTTTTTAAAATGAATATTAATTCTAAAATTGCACGTCTAAACCATTAATCCTGCTAAATCTTTCAAATCAAAGAACAACCCTACTAATGCTTAATTTATAACTAGCTTATTATAACTAGCTAATTATAACTAACTTATATTAAGTAAGTTTAATTTTTAACAAAAAACATTGTTTTATTTAAATTCATTATTTTTCCTTTCTAAAATGTATATTAATTCTAAAATTACACTTTTATACCATTAATCCTGCTAAATCTTTCAAATCAAAGAACAACCCTACTAATGCTTAATTATAATCTTTTATAACTAAATTATAACTAACTTATATTAAGTAAGTTTAATTTTTAACACACATTGTTTTATTTAAATCATTACTTCTAAAATGTATATTAAAAAATTACACATAATTAATTACATGTTAAAAGTGAAACATTTTTTTTTGCTTCTGTAACTGTTAATTACCAAAAAGATAATTTGTTATTGTAAACATTTTTTTTTTGTTTCTGTAACTATACGAAAAAAGAAAGAACTATAAAAAGAAAAAGAAGCCTTTTGAAATACGTTAATAAAGTATCTCCTGGTAACAATTTATTTTTCTTACACCAAAAATGGGAATTTTCCTCACCTGCGTTACATTTATTGTTAAGTAGAATAAAATCCTAAATTAGTTAATGTTTATAATCTAAGACAGAAACATTCATTAGTTCCCACATCATGTGAAAATAATTTATTAATCCTTTATTACTTCAGAAACAAAGTAATTTCAATCTAGAGTAATGCATGTGGGAAATTCCAGGGGTAAGCAATTTGTTATTTTAAAGCAAAATCTCAAATTTTTTTTTACATTTTTCTAGCAGATTCATTTAAAGCTCTACACATATGTTTCTTTTGATAGTTTAAATGGGG
Source organism: Pardosa pseudoannulata (assembly GCA_032207245.1). Lineage (NCBI taxonomy): Eukaryota > Metazoa > Arthropoda > Arachnida > Araneae > Lycosidae > Pardosa > Pardosa pseudoannulata. The sequence continues at coordinate 42,785,772 of CM063506.1, forward strand.
ATTAATTTAAATGAAAAATAAAATTTATGTGTACATTTGACTGGTGATTCACTTATTATACATGTTGTATTAAGTAAAAAAATAGTACGTATATATATGACATGCGTGTGACAGTTCAAATAGTCGATGGTGTCTCGGTAATGTCTTTATTCGTGACTATTGCACAGATTAACAAGCAACCATCAAAAATGGCGGCGAGTGGCTAGATTCCAATCTCTAACAAAGAAATTATCTTTGGCCAAGATTCATACAGCAACCTCTTATGAAGACGCTCTCTTTCAATTATTAATCGCTTCAATTATTAAGTTCTTTTATATGGAGTTATTAGTGATTCTTACGCCTGCTTTAAAGAGTGCGTTGCGTTTTCTGCCTTCAAACCCCTAAACTAATAACATTATATTTTCAAACCTGACACACACACACACACACACACACACACACACACATATATATATATATATATATATATATATATATATATATATATATATATATATATATATATATATATATATATATATGTATATATATATGCATATATATATATATGCATATATATGTATATATATATATATATATATATATATGTATATATATACATATATATATATATATATATATATATATATATATATATATATATATATATATATATATATATATATATATACATATATACTATATATATATACATATATATATATATACATATATATATATATATATATATATATATATATATATATATACATATATATATATATATATATATATATATATATATATATATATATATATATATATATATATATATATATATATATATATATATATATATATATATATATATATATATATATATATATATATATATATATATATATACATATATATATATATATATATATATATATATATACATATATATATATATATATATATATATATATATATATGTATATATATATATATATATATATATATATATATATATGTGTGTGTGTGTGTAAAAATTTAAATACTTTAATCCAAATTAAAATTACTAACTCCTATATTAAAAAAACCACCAAGTCCTCGATTTCTCTGTCTTTCTATTAGCCTCTTGGCATTAAACTCTTTGTGATAAATAAAATCTCCTCTTGGCGACACGCATTAGCCAACTTGCTTTCGCGGAACTAAGATTTCTAAAATTGTCACAACAACATACGTAAGTCCGCACCTTGAATATACTGCCTCATACTAATGGTGCCCCTAAGGTTATAATAGGCCGCATGGCTAATTTTCGAGAGAGTTGACTGTTGCAGATGACCAAATAAAGCTGCTGCTAACTTTCCTTTGAAAATCTTGTCTTTCTCTCGACCAAGACAACATCACTTCGGTCCCGACTGCTGAAGTTCACGGCTGAGGCATAGCGTGTTCATCGCTATGTTTCATATATATATATATATATATATATATATTACGGCCAAAGCCCGAAGTCAGGCCAGTTCCCGAATTGGTGGTCCAAATCGCACATTGACCAGGGCGTGTGGCCAATGTCATATGTACTGGAAATGAATAGCGTATATGCGACTTTGGATAGCCACTTCCCGAAGTGCCGAAACTACCTGGCAAATGTTCGAATGCTGAAGCAAGACTGGAGATAGTGTACGCATCAGCATACCAGATGTTGACAGAGATCGCGGTGATCCTCGAAGTTGTCATGAACATTGAAGGCACTTTCTACAAGCGAGGAACAGAACATGGTGTTCTCAAACAACTGTACTCCAGAAGGGAGTTTTCCATTTTGCAAGCGAAACTACTGACATTGGCATCCGTGGTCACAGAAAAATCATTACGAACCGTTGCCTCTTCATAATCGCTGACCTGTGGACAAGGCTACACTCAATGCAGTTGCACTACTAAGCAGTTGCTCAAAAAATCGCTGCAGATGTAAAAATAACAAACTGCTGTGCAATTCGAATGTCATAAAATTTTATCTTGTTGTAACAAGTAATGATACTGATAATTTTCTGTAATAAACTAATTCAGTAGATAATGTGATTATCATTTAGTTTGTTTGTTTGGAGAGGATATTTTCATAAGAGACCAGGAGGTTTCTGGTACTGTGAGATCCTTACTCCCTAAAACTTCTCTACAGCCCATCTAGGGCCACCGTACCTCCTTGGCCTTTTTTTCCGAAGAACGTTCCTAGGAGCCTAAAAGGGACGGATTCGTCGGAAAACTCCATTGTGGCAGCTATAATGGGATATTATCATTATCATTACGGTATACAAACACCCAAAATTTGCTCATAACCTTTTTCTTCTAACTTTGGCTGATCGGCCCATGCCAGTTCCCGAATTAGCTGGCTAAAGCCTGAAATCAAGGAAAGATTAGACATTGGCCCTTCATTGTGAGGCGATATTGGGTATTTCACGATTTGACCAGCCAGTTGAGGAACTTGCCAACTTCGGGTTTTGGCCTTACACACACACACACACACACACACACACACACACACATATATATATATATATATATAAATATAATAGTGTGTGTACATGCATTGAAGGACGTTTGTTTGGTGTGCTTTAGTACAAACTTGGACTTTGATGAAATTATCTTGCCTGATCACCTATTTCTCATGATGTTTGAGTAAAAGATTGGGATTGCTAGTTAAATTGTTCGGAAGTCAATAGTATGCGGGAAATAAAACGCTATTTTTTAAAACTTTCCTTGACTTTAACGAAAATGTATTTCCAAAATTGAGAGAAAAAAAGCCTCAACTGAAGCTATTAGGCCGAAATTAAATAAAACCTAATTTTGATGTACAAATCTCTCATTTTTCGCGCAGCGTTCATATAGACATGAAAATTTCAGTTCATTTATATAGAGGAAGAATACTGAGTGTGTATCGTGGACATTGACATTCATTCACTTCGTAAAAAATATTTCTAACCTTTTTTATAACTTAAACATTAATTATAAAAAACCGAATTAGAAATCCAAGAAACTCAAATAATCTAAGCTTATCAAGGAAATATATATTACAAAGAATGTTTTAAGAAACTTCGTCGATATCTGGTGAATAATTTACGTGTTAAGAGTTTAAAGAATACGGACGTTAATTTTATTTCTATAAATATAATATTAGAACACCCAGTGGACTCATTTCGACTCATTCAAGACTTTATATATATATATATATATATATATATATATATATATATATATATATATATATATATATATATATATATATATCAGTGGCGTGCGGTAGGTGTTCATGCAGGGTGTGCAGAGAGCAACAACAACAATAATAATAAAACCATAAAAATGTACATTAAACACTTCCTTAACGTTTATTATTATTCATTTGTACATAAAATCCATACGTCTATTCGTATTACTAATAAAATAACGAAAAGCTTATATTTCCACTAAAAACTTATATTTTCAGCAAACGTAGCACTACACGGCGCCCGCCGCTGCGGTGCCTCATCAGGATGCTTATTGGTGCCGACAAACCGAAAGTCTAGTCCACTTGCAGAGGATTTAATTGCACGCTGGCGCAATAGAAAACTGTTTCTCGTTCGGTTAGTGGATTAAATTATATTTATTAATTGTTTTTAACATTTGGAAATCATATATTGTGGGAAAAATTATTTCAATAAATCTAATTATTTCAATAAATATAATACATCACCGAAATTACTTTATCACACTAAAACTTTTCCTTTTATATGGATGAAATACTTCTTTTATATTTCCATGAAAGCAAAATCGTACAATATATAAATTTAAACATTAACCGTTTGCAAAATCGTATGGCCAGTTAATCAGTTAAGAAACCAAAAGAGCTTCAAAAAGTATGTCCCCGCTCTAATACAACGATTAATAAACCGTACCTTCGGATGATTCTGAATGCCAAGTGCAGGAAAAATAGCTGCACTTGCCTCAGTGCTATAGTATGTTGTGCTTCTCCAGTAGCCCATACATATAAAGCGTGATTTTCTATTAGTGCGCAGTGCCTACACATAAAAATTTCCTATGTTTGTTTGCTTTTGAACACGCTACGTGTTGCAGCACCTAGTACCGCACGCACTTCGAAAATACTTGGAAGCAAATCAACATAATATTTGAATATATTATATATAATATTTATTATTATATAGCATATAAAGATAGGTAGACATAGGTGCAAAATTTATTGGCTCTCATAATTTTGCTAGGATGTGCAGTGCACACCCTGCACATATGGACCGCACGCCACTGATATATATATATATATATATATATATATATATATATATATATATATATATATATATAAACCCATTGTTATAGTTTATGTGTTTATCTATCTATTTTAGTATATATGTATATTAGGGATGGATCGTATATCATTATACCGCAAATATTGATATACATTTGTATAGCGATAACAGTATTAACATTCTGCTATGCCTATACATTCCTATCGGTTTCCCACGTGCTCGATAACGTAGACAGCCAAAAGACGTACTAAATATACACTCTCAGCTTATACCAAGTCTCCTCAGAAGATATGAATCTCTTATAATATATACCAGAATTTCGAGAGTTGAAGCTTGTCACGTATCAGACAAATTCTCTAACTCCCTAGCGATCGAAAATTATCCCTAACAAAGTAAATATAAGTACAAAATAAAGAATGTTTAGTTGAGAATATTTTCATTTCTAAGGCAGATATTAATTATAACTAGCGACGCTTCTATGAGGCTAATCATTCATTCCGCATACCAAAAACACCTTCTAATTAAATTACATATTTCGTGTGAGAAAATCGGTATGATTCTCTCTAATCATATTAGAAAAATGGAAAAAAATACATCCCAATGTAAACAATAGCTTTCATATATGGGTGAATTTATTACTCTGACTGCTGTGAATAGCGAAAAGGTAAAGAATATTTGTCTTAAAGAAATATAAAGAAACGGAAGCTTGGGAACAATGTTTCTTCATACAATAATAAAAAACTGAAAATATAACTTTCCTTTCAAATTGATGTCTCATATCTCTTTGGTAATAAATCGCGTTTTCTTTCCGGAAGTGTTAAATTCCTTTACATACGTCTTCGATAATTAATGAAAAGAATAAAATATGAAATAGCGAAAGTTATTAATCTATCGACAAAATATTCAACAGTACACACCCGATGTAAAAACAATTAAACATAATTTAGGAAAGATTATTATTTTATTTTTATCTTTTTATTGTTTGAACGAGTGATTTTGTTTATATTCGGACTCATATATTTAAAACTTTATAGAAATTCTTAGTTTCTTATTTTGGAGCAGGGGTTTCATAACTGGTTAGAACTTCGGGATGTAGCGAAATATCCATTGGGGTACCATGAATGGTCTTCAAAAATACTCCTAATACAGACTATACACCGATAGCATGCATACTTGCAGCAAGTTTTGTTTTCTCTGAATAATATCTTGTCATAACAAATTTGACGCGACAAATTTGCAGCAAAGCACCTGCAAGTTTAACGGTACATAAAGTGACTACTCTTTTGCAACGCTATTTTGCTGCAAAACTGTGGCAACCTTGTCATGACAACCTTAAAGCAAGCGAAAATTCTTTGTGTTGCTGCAGTCTTGTTTCAAACTTGCAGACTTGTCATGCTGAACTTGCTGCAAGTTTACAGGCTGGCAGAGCAAGTCTGCTGTAAGTTTGCTGCAAATTAAATTTGCTATCTTGGTAAAAGCAGGGCTTTGAACAGGAACAACCGAAAACCTAAAAAAAGTAGTTATTTTGATCGAAACGAAAACCGAAAATAAAACGAAAAAAATATCCGTTTATTTTGGTTCGATATATCTTGAATCATACCAACAGTCATACGAATTCAGTTACCAACTTATCAGTCTTTTCTAATTTAACGTCAACCATATAACTATCGTCATTACATGTAAATTGTGCTGGTTATTATTATAGTTTAACATTATTATGGTTTAACAACCGTTTAATTAGTGGTAGAGTTATTTAAATACGGAAGACAAAGAAAATATTTTATTTTATATCACGTAAAATAAAATAACCAAGGTGTTACTGAAGGCAGTACATTAAACATCGAGTTTTCCAGGAAATTTTATATCTTTTTGCTGGCTATTCATAATATATTTTATTTATATATTTCTTATTTAAAAACTAATATTTCTATTATTTCATAAGCTAGACTTATTATAAAAATTGAACAAATACTGTGAAATATAATACCACAACAGCAATAATGTAATATTTAAAATATTTCCCATGTGCTATTAAAACAGCAATAGAAGCCGAGGAATTAAAAAAATATTTTTAAGAAATGAAGGAGGCTTAAAGAGCAATGTTTAACATATTTTTTAAATTTTCCAGAAACAAAAGGGCTTACTGGAGAGGGAACAAATTTAAAGTTAATTAAGAACAGCTGTAAACGAGTATATCAGTAAGTTCCCCACAATTTACTTTGTAAAATAAATTACATTTATTATTTTCTCTACCAGCTTAGAGTAATATTTAATCCCTTATAGCTTGAGCACAAGAAAAGAATCTTATATAAGATCATCATTATGAACGGATTATGTAACAATAAATTTCTCCTTTCAATTCATCTGCAGTGTTGGATTATTTTGTTTACTAAAGGAATAATTTTAAAAAGAAATTTATCTAATTTTTATACATATTTGTAGCCACACGAGATAAGGTATAAATTAAATAATAATTAAAAAAAATAACAGTCAAAATATAACAGTCAAATCCTATAGCCTACTTCTTACAAAATTCTAAGAATCCAGGGTTTTATAAATCAAAAAATATCCCTTATGACCTCAGGATAAAAAACTTAATAAATGCCAAATAAAATGTGTTAATACTAAACAATGAAGATTTGGCTGAAAATCTTTTTTTTTCTAATTTCTAAAATGATTATTAGAGAGCAACAGATCCGTGCCATTAATTATGCATTTTACATTGTAAAAACACCTTTTAATTAAATTACACAATTGCATAAGAAACTTTGTATATTTCTCTCTAATCATACTTAAAAAAATCATCTAGTTAAACAATTGCTTTCAAACCGGAAAATTTGCTACTACGGTATGTAAAGAATTTTAGGCTCAATGAAATAAAGAATATGATTTTTAGAGAAAAACCAATCCATGACATTAATCATGCATTTAAACATATAAAAACACCTGTTAAATAAATTAAAAATTTTCAAGAGAAACTCAGCATATTTTTCTCTAGACATATTTTAAAAAATCATCTGAGTATAAACAATTTCTTTCAAACCAGAAAATTTATTTCTACGATATGAAAAGAATTTTTGGCTCAATGAAATAAAAAAAAAACCGATTTTAAGAGAACCACCAATCCATGGCATTAATAATGTATTCTATATTATAAAAACACCTATTAATTAAATTACAAATTTGCATAAGAAACTTTGTACATTTTTCTTTGATCATATTTAAAAAAATCATCTGAGTGTAAACAATTACTTTCAAACTGAAAATTGTTTACTATGATATGTAAAGAATTTTAGGCTCAATGAAATACAGAGAAAATGATTATTAGAGAACGACAGATAAATGACATTAATTATCTATTCAACATTGTATAAAACACCTTTTAAAAAAATTGCACATTTGCATGTGGCACTTTGCATATTTTTCTCTACTCTTATTTTAAAAAAAGTCATCTGAGTGTAAATAATTGATTTCAAACAGGTAAATTTATCACTACTATATGTAAAGAATTTTGGACCCAATGAAATGCATAGAACCTGATTATTAGAGAATTACATATCCATGCCATTAATTAGGCAGTCAACATTGGAAAAACACCTTTTAAAATTAATTACACATTTTCATGTGAAGCCTTGCATAATTTTCTCTACTCATATTTAAAAAAAACACATCTGAGTGTAAACAATTGATTTCAAAGCGGTAAATGTATTAGTATGATAGTAAAGAATTTTAGGCTCAATGAAATACAAAGAAAATGATTATTAGAGAACGACATATACATGCCTTTAATTATGTATTCAACATTGTAAAAACACCTTTTAAAAATAATTACACATTTGCATGTAATACTTAGCATATTTTTCTGTACTCATATTCCAAAAAAAAAAAAAATAAAATAAAATAAATAAATAAATAAATAAATAAAAAAAAATAAAATAAAAAATCTGAGTGTAAACAATTGATTTCAAAGCAGCAAATTTATTACTACGATATGTAAAGAATTTTAGGCCCAATGAAATACATAGAAAATGATTATTAGAGAATTACAGATCCATGCCATTAATTATGTATTCAACATTGTATAAACACCTTTTAAAAGAATTACACATTTGCATGTGAAACTTTGCATATTTTTCTGTAATCAAATTCTAAAAAAATTATCTGAGTGTAAACAATTGCTTTAAACCTGAAAATTCATTACTGCGATAAAGAAGTTTAGGCTCAATGAAATACAGAGAAAATGATTATTAGAGAACGACAAATCTATGCCGTTAATTATGTATTCTACATTGTAAAAAACCGTTTTAATTAAATTACACATTTGCATAAGAAACTTTGTATATTTTTCTTTAATCACATTTAAAAAAATTCCTCTAGTGTAAACAATTGCCTTCAAACAGGAAACTTTATTACTACGATAGGAAATAATTTTAGGCTAGATAAAATACAAAGAAAATGATTATTAGAGAGCGACCGATCTATGCCATTAATCATGTATTCTATATTATAAAAACACCTATTAATTAAATAACAAATTTTTTTACGAAACTTTGCATATTTTTCTGTAGTCATATCTAAAACAATTCATCTGAGTGTAAACAATTGCTTTGAAACCGGAAAATTTATTACTATGATATATAAGGAATTTTAGACTAAATGAAATACAAAGAAAATGAGTATTAGACTACGACTGATCCATGGCATTAACCATGTATTATGTATTATAAATTCAATTTTTAATAAAATTACACATTTGCATGTGAAGATTTGCATATTTTTCTTTAATCATATTTTAAATATCCATCTGAGTGTAAAGAATTGTGTCAAATCGGTAAATATTTTACTATGATATGTAAAGAATTATAAGCTCAACGAAATACAGAGAAAAAATTATTAGAGAACGACCAATCCATGTCATTAATCATGCATCTTATATTATAAAAACACTTTTAATAAAATTACACATTTGCATGAGAAACTTTGCATATTTTTCTTTAATCATATTTAAAAAAAATCATCTGAGTGTAAACAATTGCTTTGAAACCGGAAAATTTATTACTACGATAAGTAAAGGATTTTAGGCTGAATGAAATACAAAGAAAACGATTATTGGAGAACGATAGATTCATACCATTAATTATGTATTCAACATTGTAAAAACACCTTTTAATTGAATTACACATTTGCATAAGAAACTTTGTATATTTTTCTGTAATCAAATTTTAAAAATTAACTGAGTGTAAACAATTGCTTTAAACAGGAAAATTCGCTACTGCGATATGTAAAGAAGTTTAGGCTCAATGAAATACAGAGAAAATGAGTATTAGAGACCGACAAATCTATGCCGTTAATTATGTATTCTACATTGTACAAAAACCCTTTTAATTAAATTACACATTTGCATAAGAAACTTTGTATATTTTTCTTTAATCACATTTAAAAAAAATCCTCTAGTGTAAACAATCGATTTGAAACAGGAAAATTTATTACTACGATAGGAAATAATTTTAGGCTCGATGAAATACAAAGAAAATGATTATTAGAGAACGACCGATCTATGCCATTAATCATGTATTCTATATTATAAAAACACTTATTAATTAAATTACAAATTTGTTTGAGAAACTTTGCATATTTTTCTATAGTCATATTTAAAAAAATTCGTCTGAGTGTAAACAATTACTTTGAAACCGGAAAATTTATTACTAGGATATATAAAGAATTTTAGGCTTAATGAAATACAAAGAAAATGGTTATTGGAGAATGACCGATACATGTAATGAATCATGTATTTTATATTATAAAAACACCTTTTAATAAAATTACACATTTGCATGTGAAGCTTTGCATATTTTTCTTTAATCATATTTATAAAAAAAAATTCATCTGAGTGTAAACAATTGCTTTGAAACCGGAAAATTTATTACTACGATAAGTAAAGAGATTTAGGCTGAATGAAATACAAAGAAAATGATTATTAGAGAACGACAAATTCATGCCATTAATTATATATTCAACATTGTAAAAACACCTTTTAATTGAACTACACATTTGCATGAGAAACGTTGCTTATTTTTGTCTAATCATATTTAAAAAATTCATTTGAGTGTAAGTAATTGCTTTCAAACCGGAAAATTTATTATTATGATATGTAAAGAATTTTAGACACAATGAAATACAAAGAACGACTTAAAGTGATGTTTCTTTATAGAACAATAAAAACGGAACTTACCTTTGAAAATCATATTTCACATCTCTATTAGATAATAAATTACATTTTCTTCCAGGAAATTGTAAATTTCCCTTACTCTGTTAACGATAATTAAGAAATAAAATAAAATATTAAAATAGTTAATGTTATTAATCTATCTAACAAATTCCTATCAGTATGCTCAGGAAAAATTATCGATGGGAAAATTATAGTTAATTTAGTGAGGAAATAATTTCAATTAATCGTAAATTATGTGGGAAGTACCAGATTTTCTTTCTTTGTAGAAATAAAATGGGTTTTTTGTACTATGCACATTCATTTAAAATTGTATAAATATGCTTAGCTCGTTTCTTTTATAGGTGCTGCTATTCAAATGAAAAAGTATTTTTAAGTACGTCTTTGATAGAGTAAAATTAGGATTTATTAGTTTATGAATGATGTGCAATTAGGGAATTAATTTTTTCTAATTATAAAAAGATATACCTATTATATAAATATTATATGTAATAGGAATATTATATATATATATATATATATATATATATATTATTATATGTAAAAAGAATATTGTATATCTTTATATATAAAATACTTTTGTCCATGTGCTTGTAATAAAACTCCTCCTAAACGGCTGGACTGCTTTTGAGGAAATCTTGTGTATGTAATTAAATTGTTTCGAGAGTGGTTTAGATTCACAATTTAGATAGAAAATGTTTTTTTTTTATTAAAACCCCTGAATTTCACATTTATTCACATTTGTTCAAGCTGGGAACGATAATTATGAAAATACATTACATATTGAATTTTTTTTATTTTCAAGTTAAAACAAATTTGTAATTGGCTGCGTAAATACCTATACTTAACTTTAAAAATATCGCTATATATATATATATATATATATATATATATATATATATTCTATATATATATATATATACATATATATATATATATATATATATATATATATATATATATATATATATATATATATATATATATATATATATACATATATATTCAAACTCTAATCATTTTATGAAAAAGTGTTGAATATACTTTTAGTATCCTTCGCAGCAATGGTTTTTATAAACTAATGATTCAAGTTTTCCTTCATACACAAACATTATCATAAACATGGTCTTTTTGAAATGATGTAGTTTATACAAAATTTTCTTTCCAATAAACGTAACTAACTAATTTATTTTTTAAACATTTGTTTGAAAATGTATATATTCCTAGAGTAAAAAAGAACTGAATTCTGTTTACTTGATGTTCCTTTTCCCTGAGATGTCTAAACTGGCTTAATTTTTTCTGTACAGTAAATAAAAAAATTATAACAAACCTTAAATACCTTTATATTTTAGTTTATCCTAAATGTGCCAAAACATAGCTTTATTTTATCCTATTACTTAAAATTTACAGCGTTGTTAAAAACAATGATTTTAAATACTCAAGATAAGAAAAGTACATATTAAACAAAATGTAATAGATATGTTAGAAAAAAATTCCTTAACTAACTCGTTTGGAGCACTTTCTGGAATTCTAGTTTAAAAAGCTTCTGAAGGGCTGCAAATATACATTCCAAATGTAGAATTTAATTATACAAGTTTAATTATACAGATAGTTAAACCTGAAGAACTCCAAGTTCAGAAAAACTCAATCATCGTCCAATTGCAAGTATGTATGAGGCAATTGAATAAAATATTACTTCTGTAAGTATACATTGTACAAACAAATAAAATAGACGTACAATTAATGTATTACTTTAAAACAACAACAAAGATAAAAATTAAATTTTATTCTAATTCTTTCAAGGTATTTTATATGGTATAAAACTGATAATCACCTTCTGAAGCTTTAAAAAATAATAGAATTCCTTTAATTCATTACATCAGCCATTTTAAAACCGTACAGAGAAAAAAAACTAATAGTTCCGAATCCAAGTTTCGAAAGAAGATTCCGAAATAGTTCGAAAGAAAAAGATTTCAGTAGTCGCAGAGGTGGCATAGACGGAATAGAATGTCCAAAAAAGGAACATTCCCTGGTGATCGATGAACAGGAACGGATACTTTAAAGTAAAACGTGTCGGAATAAAATGAGAACAGTTTTTCTCCTTTATTTGAATCCTGTGTTTATTTCGTCCTAATCGACTTTTTATTTTTATCGAACTGACTGTTTATATGTGGATTCGGCAGTAGAGATTGTTTTGAATTCGGAATGAGTTCGGGAAATAGTCAAAATCTTTTTTTATTTGTTTCATTTACGTTTTTAAAGGTTGATGTTTGATGGTTATTTCATCCAAAAATGTATTTAAATGATTAAAAATAAATTTTCTTAGTATTTATTGATAACAAAAATTGAGACATTTCTAATTTTGAATGGTATGTTTAATAATCTGTAATGAGATTATTGTGTTTATTATATTCCAATACTGATTGAAATACCAGAAACCTCGAAAACATTATTTTTTTTGTTCTCCTAGTTTCCATGTTGAAATATAAGCTTTTCATGGGAGATTATCAAACGATAGTTCGAGAGAGGGTATATTAAAACTAATCCCTCTAAAACAAAAGCGATTTCCTTCAGTTACAATGGGATCTCACCGCCACCCGTCCTGGTCTGTGGTCAACTTGTTTACTTTGAGATGGAAGTTAAATACCTTGGTGTTTATTTAGATAGTCATTTAACTTGGATGAAAAGTATTGACTGTTTCATTGTTAAATTTTTAAAACTATGAATAACATTGCTTAACTCCTGTATCAGAACCAATTGGGATTGGGAGAGAAACTGCTCTTGTATACATAATAAAATAGTAAACATAATGTCCCTTCTAGTGTTCAATACCGGGGATATAGGGCCTTCGACCCATCGGGGCACCAAGATCTCAGATACCAATGTCAATGCCAAAGCTTTTCTGAAGTACCTGAAGGTGTGATGAAAAACTATCCTAATCTTCGAACGTGGGATAGGTCAAAATATAATTTCAAATCTAATAAATTGTAATATTTCTGTGACTTCTTGGTAGTAAGACTCAGTTCCAAAATAGCCAAAGATTAATACACTTTAGTCATTAATTACACTTGTTGCTTCGTTAGTTGGATTGAAATTGTCTCCTGTTTTGTAACTCTAGGGCTAATGAAACCAGGACCAACTGATCAGGTCCGATTTCGAATGTCTACGAACACCTATGACAGCAAGGGAAATCGAATCCTTGAATTCCGGTACCGAACAGCAGAGGTTACCCATCCGGATATCGTTTACCTCGTTATGCTTGCCAAAATCGAGTGTAAAAATTCGTCACGCTTAAGAAAAATAGGTAATTTGAAGGAGAAAAATGTATAGCAATCAATGTGGAGATAGTAAAAGAAATGGGCGAGTTATACTCTTATTAGTTTGAGTTAGTGTAGTATGGCCATTTATATGCATTTTTTCCATATTCACTCTTTTTCTTTGATTTGTATTCACAAGAATAACTAAATGAACTAAGCACACTCTATTCCAGTATCTTACTTCTGACCATTTCTATTTGTTACATTATAAAATCTTTACTTTTTTATAATCTGCAGCTGAAACATTAGATAAGGATATATGCACTGTAGTGGTATCATGAGTTGCGCGTGTGTGAGTTATTGATCTCTAATTATTCCATAAGAATATATTGTCACGATGATTTGAAAGAACACACCGCTTAACTTAACAGATGAATTTATTGAAGCTAAGTAGCAACTCGCAACTTTACAAGATCAGGAAGTTGCCTACAACTAGTGGATATCAGCTTTTATACCCGACCAGAATATTCGAGAAATAACTAATTTACATATTAAAGGAATATCTAGAATGTTCAAGAACCTAAGGAAATAATAAATAACAGTTTTAAATTTAAAATCCGTACTTTGGATAAACAGCCATGGCAAGCATCGAACCCACAATCTTCGGGTCTGGATCGCGTGCTTTGACCATTCGTCCACTGAGCTCGTTGCCTAAGCTTCTTTATGCGGCAATATACAATCTGTTCCATAAGAGCGTGTCGTCTATTTCTTTGAAAATACAAACAAATTAGTTAAAAATACATTTGTACCGTGTAGTATACATATTAAACTGAAATGCATTTCACCTAATAAGTTGTCCAGTCCCCATTATTATCGATTATGCAAGAATCACTTTATCATTCGATTTTGACGTTGAGCGGCGTTTACCCCGTTCCGGTAGGTCGTCAACATTTTGTACCGCTTTATAACGTGCTACCCACTTCTTGACGAACGACTCCGACTTTCTCATGTACCGGGCTGTAGCTGCACAAGACATTTTTGGTCCTTTTGGATGGTTACACAGAAACATTGTCTCAAAACGGTTTTCACCTCAAAACGGCTCTCACTCTTTATGGAATTGTTGATTTAACCACAGTAAAACAAATAAAATAAAGAATATAACGATAAAGCATTTTTCTCTAATGTTTGAAGACAACGTTAAATTAAGCCAGTATCTGAGCTATCTATGGACGAAGTTATGAGCTATATGCTCATATGGAACACACTGTATAACTTTATAATTTAAAAATTACTGCAGTGTCCTAGTAATGCGTATCTCATATTTCATGGTAAAATTGAAATTTCTAAACAGTAGATCAAGAAAAATTATTTTTATCTCTTACAAATTAATGTTCTCTGGTTTATTGTGTTGACATAGACTACATTTTTTACCACAGATTCTTCGTAGACTTTAACAATTAATTACTGTAACGGAAACTAAATTTTTAAGTTAATATATTTTAGCGCATGTTACTTAATAATCGTGTTGTAAAAATTTTCATCTGTTTATATAAAGCAAATAGAAAAATTTAATTAAAACTAAGAATAATTATTTAACATTATTTCTGCTTTTTAAACTTTACTGAAGATTAATTAAACTCTAATTATTTGCATGCAACAGCGGCTTATTTAGAGGATGAGCGAAAAATCTAATCTCAAGTGTGTTTATTTCCAACAAATCAAACAACCAATTATTCTCTGAAACTAAAGAAAATAAATATTTAAAGACTCCAACAAAATTATATTTTCCCCCCTTTAGCCTAAATAAACAACCGGGGAAAGAATTCAAAGAATTTGCTTAGGCAGCTTAGGTTGTTTACTAAATTCAATTCTAAACATATTTTGAAATGTAAGAGATAGGTTTTTCTAAGTTACGGAAATTTTAGTTTATACAAATACAAATATGGTAAAAAGACTCTGGCAGTTTTCTGTTATTGCATTATTTAATTTGCACCATTTCCCCAGATGTCATGTTAAATGAAAATTTCTGTCTGGAGTTAAGAAAAACATATTTTGATGCATTCTTGGACAATTAGAACATTTTAACTTGGCTGTTAAATTGGGAGATTTTATGGAGTTTTCTAATTAAAGCTTAATTTCTCTAACTAGGAAATGTAATCTATGCAATTTTAACCCTTTAAATTTAACTACGATGTTAATACAAACTTGAAATTAATTTTAAGAAGAAAGGAAATGATTTATAAATTATGACATGCCACTGAAATTTGCGAAAAATTATTTTGTCTTCAACTAATCGAATATGTTTGTAAAGAAAGGAGTAAAAACTTTAGTAGTTTAAAAAGAGAAAGATTAAAACGTGTTTATAAATACATACAAAATGAACAGTATTTCACTGCTCATTTTGCGTGATCAAATATGGTACATTAAAACAGATTTGTAAATTTGTTCCAAATAAACATTATTTCACTTAAAAAGAGAAAGATAAAAACACATTTACAAATCTATACAAAATAAACAGTATTTCACTTAAAAAGAGAAAGATAAAAACACATTTGTAAATATGTACAAAATAAACAGTATTTCACTTAAAAAGAGAAAGATAAAAACACATTTGTAAATATGTACAAAATAAACAGTATTTCCATTAAAAAGAGAAAGATAAAAACACATTTGAAACAAATATGTACAAAATAAACAGTATTTTCCTTAAAAAGAGAAAGATAAAAACACATTTTTACAACTAATAAACATTCGCTTATAGTAAAGATAAACAATCACGCCTTAAAAATATCAGTATTTCGGCACATAAGGAAGAAACACATTTCACTTATAATGATAACATTTTAATTACTATTTACTATATTTTCAAAACTAATTGCACATATCTTTTTCAAGAGAAAGATAAAACAATTGTTACATACAAGGTATTGTCAATAAGTATTTCTCCCTTAGAGATGATAAACATTTGTAAATATGTAAATAAAAGTATTTCCTTTGAAAGAAATTTCATTCTAAATAGAAGTCTTTCGTACATATAATACTTCCTTTACTGCGTATCAAAAAATCATAAGCAGTAAACATTCGATTTAAAAAAAATTTTATATTTATTTTATTTTTTTTTAAATATCCTAAAAAAATATTTATTTCATCTGGCTGATTAAAAGCAATGATGCAACTCTATATGAATACATCGATTGTAGGTATTGCATTGTTTTAGACAGGAAATATAATTGTTCATTATATTAGGTTGGGGAAAAAGAAATCCATTATTTTTTTCGGTAGATGGCGGTAGTGGTCAATATTTCTTAAAGCATCAATTAAACAATTTCAAATTTATGCGCCTTGTCAAGGTGACATTTCACACTAAAAAAATTTTTTTTACTGTTTTTTGTTTGGTTCATTCAGTTGTGAGATACAGGGTGTTAAAAGTGGAATCAACAAAGAGAAAATTCGGCATATTTTACAGTTTTTCTTTGGTAAAGGTGAAAATGCAAACCAGGTGGCTCAAATTGTGCATAGTGTTTATGGTGCCGATACTGTAACAGGTAATTACGTGCAATTTTGGTTTCGTCGATTGCGTTCAGGCATTTTTGATGTTAAAGATGCACCTCGCACAGGCAGACCTGTCGTCATAAATGATGATAAAATCACAGAAATAATTGAAGTTAACCGGCATGTTAGTAGTCGTAACATCGCCCAGGAGCTAAAGATCGACCATAAAACAATTTTATACCATTTGCGCAAAGCTGGAATAAAAAAAAAGTACGATATTTGGGTGTCAAAATAATTAACACCAAAAAACATGATGAATCGGATTTCCGTCTGCAAAGCCTTGGCCAAACGGAATGAAATCGACCCAATTCTTAATCGGATGGTGACTGAGAATGAGAAATGGGTCAAATACGACAATATTGTGCGAAAACGATCGTGGTCAAAGCGAGGTGAAGGAGATCAAACGGTGACCAAACCAGGACTAACGACCAGGAAGGTTTTACTGTGTATTTGGTGGGACAGGAAGGGAATCATTTATTTTGAGTTGCTTTCGTATGGCCAAACACTAAAGTCAGATCTCTACGGTCAACAACTGGACCGTTTGAAGCTTGCGATTGACCAGAAACGGCCAGAATTGACCAACAGAAGAGATGTTGTGTTCCATCAGGACAACGCCAGGCCATACGCGTCTGTAGTGACTCTCCAGAAACTCGGGGAGCTTGGTTGGGAAATTTTAATGCTTCCACCATATAGTCCGGACCTGGCACCAAGCGATTACCACCTTGTTCTCCCATTGCAAAATTCTAGAGTGATAAGAAATTGGGATCAAGAGAAGATTGTGAATATCGATTACTAGAGTTTTTCTCCAATAAGAACCAAGACTTCTATGAGAGTGGCATTATGAAGCTACCTTTAAAAGGTCAACAAATTATAGAACAAAATGATGTATATTTGACCCAAATCGGACAATCCGAAACATGTCTTAATATATATATATATATATATATATATATATATATATATATATATATATATATATATATATATATATATATATATACATATACATATATATATATATATATATATATATATATATATATATATATATATATATATATATATATATATATACATATATATATATATATATATATATATATATATATATATATATATATATATATATATATGTATGTATGTATATATATATTTACAAATTACAAGGTTGATATTCCGTAAGTGGATTTCACCCCTAAATTGCAAATACGTTTGTAATTATCAAACTGATGAATTATTCTAGAATGCCTTGTTGCATAGCAGATATTGGTCTATGTATTGTACAGATTGAAAATTTGAGTAATTTATATGAATGTTTCTGTACAGTATCCATTTTGTAATATTTGTAACATTAATTACAAAGAAAATTTTATAAAAAATTAACATTTTCCTATTATAAGAGACATGCTTATGGTTGGAGTGAACGTGACAGTGAAGGGTTTCCAGCGGCATTATAATAATTTGAAATTCTGGATTTTGAATAAAGAAACACATTTTCTATCGGATCAAATTGTGAATCTAAACCATTCTCGAATCAGCTTAATGACATACACAAAGTTTCATCAAAATCAGTCCAGCTCTTTATGAACAGTTCTATTACAAACACAAGGATAGAAAAATTTTATGTATAAAGGTATATTGCTAATAAAAAGTGTCTTGTAAAATGTGTTATGAACGTACACTATATAAAAGTTTATGTACGCCGCTATCTAGTTAAGACTATTTTGAAGTCTCATAGAGCGTAGAATATAAACAAAGTTAATCATAAATTTAATCCTATTCTATCTGAAAACAGCAGATAAGACTTTTTATCCTAAGTTATTACAGCTAAATACACTGATGATCGATTCATTGTAGTATGGGTAAAAATCAAGCCTTCTGTATAAACAAAAAAAAAAATGCGAGTATAAAGGTTAATTTTAACAACTTTTACATGAGCATAAAAACAAAATCTATAAACATTAATTACAAAAATTACTCCTTTCAAATTTAACAAGGAAAAATCTCAAAAATTGATTATCGGATTAAAAAGGAAGCAACGGCGTTGAACATACATTTTTGACCTTTTGTTCGCTCTTTTTGTACAACGGCTCTGGATTAAATCAGTTTACTGCATTGTATAGACGTATTGATTTATTTCTTTATAATCTTTAATGATAAAAAATATGTTAAAACTTAACATATCACCAAAGAAAACGGAAGTACAATTTTTATCTAAATAATCGATTATTGGGAAAGTTTATCTGACACTTTTGTTTTACGGTTTAGTAACTATAATGGAAAAGGTGACTAAAGTATACAAAATATAAAAAGTACGAGTAAATAGAAGTTTGAAAATATATTTAATTAAGTTTCTTTGTTTTGTTTCTTAGAGAGCACTTAAAAATAAAGAAATTATCAAGAGTAATAAAAAAAATGTGTGTGAATGTCACATTTTATGAGACATCATATTTGTGTCATTAATTCTTAGATAAACATCTATAAAAAAGTTTATAACAAAAATGTAATGTAACAAGAAAAAATAAACATGTAATCTTCAAATATACAAAAAATTCAGACGATGCTAATAATAGTATTCTTTTATTACCAATCAATATATTTTACTTTAATGTAATGTTTGTTCAATAATGGTAAATTAGCTACTTTTTTATTTCTTACACTTAGTAATTCTGAGTTTTAACCCTCGAGAACTCGAGCCTTGCCTCTGAGGCCAAAGCGTTATAAAAATATTCCTCACAAAATTACTAAATTGAAATATAGTTACCAAATTTTCAGTAGCTGTCTTATAGGCCTTCTAGACCCCATTAACATGCATTTAAGCAATTTTCTCCAAATATTTTTCTCGGAAAGAGATACTTTTAATTTATTTGGGCACCAGAATCCCAAAGCTTGCGCATACGCTTTTGCATTTTTATTTAGTATTTGTTGTCAGATTAAAGAGCCTATCACAAATACATCGTTATTTGATGAAAATGATGAAATAGAAAGATGTGATTTAAGTTTTTAACTTCAGGATGTCTTATATTTGTGCTTTCGAAATGTTAATAGAAAATCTTTTAAAAATTAATATTTCAAATAATTCGAAAGAGATTTTAAACTTTAAATCCCCTATATAATAATAGCCTAAGTTGTCTGTCCATCTGTCCGTCAGGCATCCATATTGGATTTTTTATGAGTTAGGGTTAGCAAAATTCAAAGCGAGTTCGAAGTTAACCCCATTCCCACTTTTCGAGCGTTTAATGCTATTATTTCAAGCCTTATTCTCCCTCTTATTCTATACTAAATTCATTCTTGATAGGATGGTGAGGCCGGAGTGTAATATTTGAATTTCTGGACTGTTTTTACTCGACCCTTATATACTGTAATTAGTTACTTCATTACGAGTAGGCGTGACACGTTCGATAGAGTGTCTGCCCATTTGATCATCGTACTTCTCTGTTCTGTCCCTGATGAAGCCACATTTTTCTAAATGTCTAAATAATTTAATATTTTCTGCTTTTCTGTTAAATTCCTATTCCTAAAGTTGTTTTATTATTTTAAAGTTGTTCTATTATTTTTTCAACCTTTTATGATTTTTATTATTTTTATTTTATTAAATTTACGTATTGTTGTACGGATGTCCTTGGCCACATAAACATTTCATGTTTTTTATCCTTAAACTTTCTTCTCACAATGTAATAATATCCTATGTTATCTGTCCATCTGTCCTCGAATTTATGAAGTAGTTGGACCTGGAATGGATAGAGCATCCATAGTAGTTTCTTGATGAGTTAGGGTTAGCAAAATTCAAAGCGAGTAAAGTTTATCTTTTCCGAAACTATAGATCCGATTTCAAAATAAATTGATATGAATAAGCTTCGTATCACAGCGAAAAATACTGTTATCTTTACAATGCTCGAAATCCACCCCTTCCATCTGTTCGAGTGTTCAATACCATTATATCAAGCCCCATTTTAAGAGCAGGCTATTAAATTTATCAATTTATCGCATAATAAATAGATAAAAATAACAATTTGTTTCTAGCATTATGACGTTATTCCTTTAACTATCTCATTTAATCATTTATTTTACAATATTTAAATATTTTCTGCATTATTTCCATACATTTTAACACTAAATTATATATTGCGTAAATAATTTTCTTTTATATTTGGCTTAAATAATAGATTAGATACATATGTGATAATTTTCACTGATTATTTTTGTTGAAAGATAATTTTCATCCAAAAAAGAAATCCATTTTTTTTTTTACTTACCTCATAGGGTACTTTACAATTCTGGGAAATTAAAAATTTTACTGATACCGTCATATGCCGGGCTATATGCTAGTCTTATAACAATTTAAATTACAATTAATAAATTAATATGTGTATCTACAAACCTATACTTGCTAACATATAGCCCGTCATATGACGAGCTATATGTTAGTAATGTATATTTGACAATAAAAATTTTCTGTTCATTATCAAATTCAATTTTGTTGGTATTTTGCTAAGAAAAGTTGCCCGTTCTCGCGTAACTCTGGTTAAGGCCTATGACCATATGATGAAAAAATTAATTTACATTACATGATTGCATTTTTAGTTCATTACTTTTAACCATTCTTACACAGGCAGAAACGCGAAACTAGAAATTATTAGTTACAAAAATTCCTTCATATTGAATCATACAAATTTCTCTTTTTCTTTTTTATCTTTGTACGAGGATTGGAACTTTAATGGTGACAAATATTTATTTACAGGAAATACAAAAGTGATTTATGTCATCATGTTTTACAGTCCTTCAATATAATCCATATCTTTATGATAACCCTTTTCCAACGATGTGAAAGTCGCAGAACACCTGTAGCAACTCCTGTTCTCTTGATAGTTCGAATGGACCGGTCTATTGCCGCAAGAATCTCTGGAAGAGTTCTGAAGCGAATGCCACGAAGTGGTACCTTATGTAGCCTCCACTCTATGGCCAATTGTTCTCCACTTCCTGATGGGGACCTTGAATGATGGTTCTAGGGTTGCATCCACACGTTGGGCTACTAAATGAGCCCAACATGTGGATTCATCCGTAGGGTCTAATGCGCACTTCAGTTGCGCATCTGGCTGCCTTTGATCTTTGGAGAAAAACCACCAAGGCTATTTTATCGTCTGCTATCATCAACCACGATAAACCATATCCCCTCCAGACGACGGTGATGGCTTGCAGTGGACCATAGTGTGGAGGGGCCTTTAGGAATCAAGTCAAAGTCACAAGGGCTAAATGTGGGAGTATGGTGGATGGTACAGTACTTTCCAGCCCCACCGATCCAACAAAAAATAAGTCACAGCCTGCGCTGTGCGAGGCCGAGCATTATCATGCAAAATGATAAGGGCTTTCCGCAAAAAGTGTCACCGTTTTTTTTCTCAAAGCTGGCCCGAGATGGTACTCCAAAAATGAGCAGTAATACTGTGCATTGACGGTCTGTTGTGAGGGAACGGTAAGCATTAGGATGACACCATAACAGTCTTACTTTAGACAAACTAGTACAAGGATCAGTTCTTCGCGTGACTCCGCATGCATGTTACGTAGGAAGGACGAGTCTTTTTGCTGAGAGGTAAGGTAGATATGTAGCTCACGCTTGTATAAGCGATAGTCTTTGGTTTTGTTGCGTATCGTTTTTACAGCAGTGTTACCGCCATTAAAGTTTCAACCCTCGTATATGGAACCTAGACTACAATATTTTAATATATTGTGTAGGTATATTGATTTATTTCTTTATAAGATTTAATAATAAAAATATGTCAAAACCTAACACACCTAAGTTATACTTTTTGTTTCAGTACTTGATTATTGGGGAAAATTATGGGACACTTTTGTTTCGTGGGTTAGTAACGATAATGAAAACTAAAGTATACAAAATGTAAAAAGTTAAAAAATATTGCATTTCACAGACATTTTTTCCCTTTAGAAATTGTGTTGCTTTAGGAGCATTTAAAAATTAAAAAATGTTTAATAATAATAAAAATAATTTGAAAAATTGTTATTTTTTTAAGAAACATCAAATTTGTGTTATACGCACTTTCATAAATATCTCTCGATTAATTTAAGACAGTGTTTCCCAAAATGAAGTAAGCGTATCTCCGGGGGTACAATAAGAGTTTGATGGGGTTACAACTGAGACGAAAGTCAACTCCCTGAAAATCACGCCACTCTGTCTAAAACGAAAGAAGGTCCAATCATCTGTGGAGAAGTAGACTGGTTTCCTTCTCTTCGTGAGTTTATAACAAGTTCGACTACTAAAATTGATGCTGATACTCTGAAATGCATAACACAGCATTTGGAGAGTTTGCAAGTGGGCTTGAAAAACAATTTCCCTGATTTTAACAAAAATATTGAATGGATAAGAGATCCGTTTAACACTTGGCATGTGGATATAATTCACCGCCAACTTATGCGTGCAGCTGGCGTATTTTCGTGAATCGCGCGAAAGTTTAGTTATTCAGAAAAATCGCAGTAAATCGAAAACTATTTTGTTTTTATGAACGAAACTTTTTTTATTTTACACTTTAATATATACTGTAGGATTATTTAGAAAAAAAAACATTTTTACGAAATCACAAAATAACCGATTTTTAAAATTAAAGTCCGATAATCTGTTAACGCATACACTTTTCTCACAACGGCTCATTTTATCAATTTTGGTTTTAAGAATAAAAAACCAAGCTTCTTATTGACAAACCACAACTTGTACGTTCTGGAGCTAGGAATTCCATTGAAGATGAAATAAAGTAACAAAAGACCGAGTAACTCGACAATCATAACTTGTAGAAGGAAAAAATGCAAACCGTTACATAGCAACGCAAGGAACACTCATATAATGTCACACATACATATAATTATAAGTATTTAGTAGATTTGTGGTGATTAGCGTATATCCACCACAAATCTACTAAATACGGTTTCTTTACGTGACCCGCGTTTAAGTGACAGACTGCAGAAAACGTAAAAATACGTTGCCCTCAAACAAAGTGTTAACATTAGCAGAACATCCATGCCAAAAGATTTGACGCATGCAGAAGAAGAACAATTGTTGGAACTGGATTTAGAGGTATTTTTGGAAATTAAACATTGGGAGAGTACCTTAACAACATTTTGGTTTCAAATGTAACATGTGTATCCGGAAAAAAAATACAACATGTATTCCAGAAAAAAAATTCTGAAACATATCTTGCCTATTCCAACTTTATGTGACTTTGCTTTTTCCGCATTTGTAGAGATTAAGTCGAAAAAAAAAGGAACAGACTATTTGAAGTAGAACAGCATCTAAGATTAAAATTAACAAACAGGGAACCAAATTTGACGATCTGTCATCTCAGCACAAACAATTTCATCCTTCTCATTGATCCAAATAAATGTTGCTTAAAATATACCTTTTATTTATTTTTTATTACGAATATTTTTCTTTCTCTTTTCTTATTATTTTGTGTATATAAAAAAAAGTATATATATATATATATATATATATATATATATATATATATATATATATATATATATATATATATATATATATATATAATATATATATATATATATATATATATATATATATATATATATATATATATATATATATATATATATATATATATATATATATATATATATATATATATATATATATATATATATATATATATATATATATATATATATATATATATATATATATATATATATATATATATATATATATATATATATATATATATATATATATATATATATATGAATGGTATTAATAAAACACACCCTCTTTTTTTTTTACGAGGGGTACTCAGCGTTACAAAAATATTAAAAGGAGTACATATATGTTAAAAGTTTTTGAAAAACTAGTTTAAGACTAAAATTGAGTATGAGTATGAAAAAATACATGTATACTTTATGTATACTAAAATTACATAAAGTATACAGCGTTCCCTCGCCACTTCGCGCTTCATCTTTTGCGGCTTCAGTGCTTCGCGGGTTTTTCGAAAATATTCATCAAAATATAAAAATAAAAAATACAATTATACCGGCCGCCACATTGTGGAAAGGAGCGTTGTTTCATGTTGATGGACCAGAGAGAAGGTTCATTGCATGTCAAACAATTTAAGGAGTTGACTCAAAGTACATACCACGGACTCTTGAGATGACAAAGTCTGCAAATGATGAATAAAATGAAGGGGAAGAAGAAGAACAAACTGAAAAGCGTGGCCTTACCCCCTCCCCCGGAGGTTTGGCAACAATTGTGCAATATGGAAGAACTTGCTTAAGACATTGACGACAATATGGTTCGAGCTATCGAGTTTAGCAATCGCGTGGAAGGAATTATAATTTTGTACAGGGGAATCTTGAAAGAAAAGGAAAGACAAAGTCAACAAGTACCCCCACCATGTTTCTCTCCAAGGTAAAGCTCTAGCAAGGCTCTACCGTCATCGTCTCCAGAAGAAGAGTCTCCGGGTAAGCCTAAATCTTCTATGAGTCCAGTAAGAACCTCTCCATCAACAAGACTCTTAGTCTCTCTCAGAAAGCAATGTTGATTAATGTTTATTACTCTATAAGATTTCTTAATTAACCTTATTTATTAGCACTGACACGTTTAAGTAAATACCTTTACTGTTGTAATTTTTGTCATAAATGTGTAAAGTATGAATACTATTTACAGATTTAAAACATTTTTGTAGCCATATACACGAAATTCCTAGGGGCAAATCCGACTTCGCTGTTTTTCAGTTTTCGCGGAAGGTTCTGGTCGCCATTAACCTCGAAAATGAGGGATCACTGTACATAAAGTATACAAAGTAACTTAAAGGTAGTATTCTATCTGAAATCAATTTATTTCTTTTATAATGTTATGCAACGAAATTATGGTAAATTACTTACGTTTCTTTGCTTCTTATACTTAGATAATCACAGGTTTTTAGGCCTGTGACCACCTGAGGGAATTTTTATTGCATGATTGCATTTTCCCTTTCAGTACCTTGAACAATATTTACGAGAGAAAAAAACGAAAAATCTATAGTTATCAATCACAAAAATTACTCCCTTCAAAATTAACAAAAATAATATCTTAAAAGTGAATTATCTGATTAAAAATAAAGTAGAAAGTTGTATACTAAAACTTTTGTCCTTTTCTTCTTTATATAATGACTTTAGACTACATAAACACAATGCATTATATAGATATATTGATTTATTTCTTTATAAGGTGATATATTAATGATAAAAAGTATGTTAAAATCTAAAATAGCCTCAAACGAGAACGAAAATTACGATTTTTATCACAATAATCGATTATTTGAGGTAGTATATCTGGCACTTTTGCTTTACAGGTTAATAATTATTATTAAAAAGCGACAAAGGTAAAAAAGATAGAAATCGGAAGATATTACAATTAACCAATACCTGATTCATTTCTACTCATTTTGTTCTTTTAGAAGCATTTAAAAATAAATAATTCTTCGATGTGACAAATTGCTATTCATTGTGAAACATATTGCTAGTTATTACTAGTTCTCAAAAGACCGTGGATAAGTTTAGGACTAAAATTCAATGCAATTATGAAAAAAAATATTTTAAGCATACTTGTTTTTTGCTAAAAATATTTTTTTTAATTTCTAGAGAACAGCTGACAAGATGTATTATTTTGAGGCATATTCTTTAAGCATACGTCGAAATCCGTCAATACCTAAATACTCAGTTCTAAAGGTTATGAATTGTATAATTTATCATCCCACTGAATTTAGGACAGAAAATCTCACCCCTGCAGCTAATCCGGTGTTTTGCAATTCAATGCAAATGAAAAAAACATGCATGCTTTAAATGTATTAAAATTTCTAACAAACAGCTGACAAAACGTATTATTTTGAAGCATATCATTTAAGCTTAGTTCGAAATACGTCAATATCTACATATTCAGCAAATAAAAGTTCCTTTTGTTGAAATGTTTTTTTTATTGTATTCACAATTGCGAGTAGATTAAAACTACATCCTTGAAAATCTCACCCCTGCAGCTAATCCCATGTTTTGCAATTCAATGCAATTATGAAAAAAACATGCATGCTTTAAATGTATTAAAATTTCTAACAAACAGCTGACAAAACGTATTATTTTGAAGCATATCATTTAAGCATAGTTTGAAATACGTCAATATCTACATATTCATCAAAAGTTCCTTTTGTTGAAATGCTTTTTTCTATTGTATTCGCAATTGCAAGTAGATTAAAACTACATCCTTGAATTATTCTTTAAGAAACTACAGTAGTTTCTTAAAGAATAATTCAAGGTTACAGAAACACAAAAGTAAACAAACAGCTCAGTAGCGTAGTACACACTGGTTTACAGAAAACCAGATTTGTTAAAGCTTAAATAATTAATGTTGCAAAGTAAAATTTTCTTTTGTTCAAGTGCTTTTTTCTTATTAACAAGTGCGAGTTGGGGAAAACTACATCCATTGTTGTTTTTTAAACAATAATTCAAGGTTACAGAAATACAAAATTAAATAAACAGATCAGTAGCGTATTACATATAAACAGATTTCATTCAACTTAAATAATTGAAGATGCAAGGAAAAGTTTCTTTATAACAAATAGTTTCAGAGGCAAAAATAATTAAATATCACTCATTTAGGATTGAAGTAACTCACATTCGCTTTCAACAAGATTTTTGGGATGCAAGACAAAGGGTGAGTGAGAAAAAATTACATCCACCCTCATGACGTAGTCAGAAATTTATGTCCAGAGGGACCAAATGAGAAAGACATTGCTATTTGTGAATGATGCTTCAGTAAAACAAAATTAAGATATTAAAACATGAGCTATGACAATTATCCATTTTGAACTCAAAAAGATTTAATGACATTGCTATCTTCCTAACTAGAAAAAGGAAAAATATAGCAGAATATAGAGAAAATGTTAAATTTTCGGTCAGCGGCTAGGCAAAACTTTTTATAGCCAAAGCGGTTTTTTTAAAAATGTGTTCTTATACAGCTTGGCAGAGGGAACCTACACACACGAGGGACATATTCTTTTGACAAAATTGTTTTCTAGAATTCTGAAAGGGGGCCGGTCCTCCCAAATCACCCCTTGCCTACGGACATGTCCACCATACTTTATTAGTGTTCAGTTGAAACTACAGTAACACAAAAACAGCAAACTTATCAGAAGTATAGTACAGAAATGCCTACAAACTTTACATTTATATCTTCTATTTTTACATATTAACATTTTTATTGCAATATATAATAATTAGCAGTTGGACTCTTTTATATAGTTCTGATACAGTGAAATAAGCGTTACAAAAAATCTAAAAATATACCGTTTAGTTTTTTTTTCAAAGGAAATTAAAGTTAATACGTATAATTTCATTTACAATATTGCTACATTTTCTCATTAAAAAGTATAAATTATTATAGTATTCGAATGTCTACCTAAAACTATTTAAATACTGCAACCTATATGGTTGGAACTTTTCAGTCCGTTTCACAAAAATCTTAAAAATTATTTGGAACTAGTTATCTTCCCACGTAATGAGTAACAGAAATGCGTTCCAAAATGGAAAGATATTTAAATCCATATTTCACCTTTAATGTGAAACAAGTAACTTTCTCCCTGTATCCTTGGGGGTAAAGGGAGTAGGGGAGGGGATTATGTTCAAAGCTTGAGCGAACCCTCTCTGAGTCGAAAACAAATTCTGCGAGAGAAATCAGCTGAATCCGAAACCCAGCACTTCATTAGAAGTCGCTTAAACGACTTTTGTTCGCCTTCGGAGATTTAACTTTTAAAAGACTTTTCGCAGTGAAATAACTCACTTCGCCGGTCATCTCCTGTTAAAGTCTTAATGGCGAAGATTTGTGAACTGTATTTTATAGATCTTCGGAAAGTAATTGGGATCATTTCTGATACGACGCATCTTTGCGGAAAAAGAGCAAATAAGATTAGTACCAATAAGGGTCTTTCCTTTCCGACCCTGTCTTATGAATGATTTGTATCGCAGAAACTGAGAGGAAGAGTTAAATTTTTATTAGTAAATGTATAACTATGCACTGTAACTGCAATATTGCTGTACGCTATAGCGTAGAATAGCATACAGAATTGAATAGATAATTATCCTAAAGCCATGCAAAGTTCCAATGCATAAATGTTTAATCTCGGTTGTAAGTTAATTAATTATAAAAAATACAGAAATATACGAAAAACAGTGTCACTACAGCAAAACTTTTTAGCTAGCCAAACTAGGTTGTTATTTATTTAATTTTGTCAAGTTGGAGCAAACACTACAAAGTAAGCTTATTGACAAAATGTAGAATTGGGATTTGGAAATGTATACCTAATAGGTATTTGTTATCTCTCATTTACCACAACCCAAAGGACACGTACGGTTGTAAATCTGTTGCTGTTTAGCCCCACCCGGACAGTACGTATAATCTAAGGAATTTTGCGGAGAGTATTATTGCCGTCACAAAGTGGGTCCTTGTAATTTTAATAATCGCAATATTTCTGTTTGGCCTTTTAGATGTATCGATTTGAATTCATTAAGACCCATTAGTATTTTTTCTTCGGAAAAACATAAAATAAAATTACTTAATTTAGCTAATTACTATTTTTACTTCATTTTGATATAAAATTTAGTTTCATATATATATATATATTTAAAAAGTTATCTTGCTGGTAAGTGAATTACATTTTTTTTTATTTTGTGTATGTTTTTGATAGGTCTTAAAATTTTCTTAAAATAAAATGACAAAATGGCTTAGTTAGAGTACTATTAAACAAATTGCAAAATTCATTCTAGAAGAAGTAGAATTGTTTGTTTTATGATTAATTAAAAAAGTTTCATATATGCCCATATTTTAATAGTTATTTTGCGGGTAAGTGAATTACATTTATTTAAATCTGTGTGTGTTTTTGATAGGTTTTAAAATTTACTTAAAATGACAAAATGCCTTAGTTAGAGTACTATTAAACAAACTGCAAAATTCATTCTAGGAAAACTAGAATTTTTTTGTTTTATGATTAATTAAAAAAGTTTCATATATACATATTTTTTTAAAGTTCTTGGCGGGTAAGTGAATTACATTTTTTTAGATCTTGTGTATGTTTTTTGATAGGTCTTAAAATTTACAAAATAATGACCAAAAGGGCTTAGTTAGAGTACTATTAAACAATTGCACATTCTAGAAGAAGTAGAAATTGTTGTTTTATGATAATTAAAAAAGTTTCATATATGCCCATATTTTAATAGTTATCTTGCGGGTAAGTGAATTACATTTTTTTTAATCTGTGTATGTTTTTGTTAGGTTTTAAAATTTACTTAAAATGACAAAATGCCTTAGTTAGAGTACTATTAAACAAACTGCAAAATTCATTCTAGGAAAACTAGAATTTTTTTGTTTTATGATTAATTAAAAAAGTTTCATATATATATTTTTTAAAAGTTATCTTGCGGGTAAGTGAATTACATTTTTTTTATTTTGTGTATGTTTTTGATAGGTCTTAAAATTTACTTAAAATAACATGACAAAAGGGCTTAGTTAGAGTACTATTAAACAAATTGCAAAATTCATTCTAGAAGAAGTAGAATTGTTTGTTTTATGATTAATTAAAAAAGTTTCATATATGCCCATATTTTAATAGTTATCTTGCGGGTAAGTGAATTACATTTATATAAATCTGTGTATGTTTTTGTTAGGTTTTAAAATTTACTTAAAATGACAAAATGCCTTAGTTAGAGTACTATTAAACAAACTGCAAAATTCATTCTAGGAAAACTAGAATTTTTTTGTTTTATGATTAATTAAAAAAGTTTCATATATACATATTTTTTAAAAGTTATCTTGCTGGTAAGTGAATTACATTTTTTTTTATTTTGTGTATGTTTTTGATAGGTCTTAAAATTTTCTTAAAATAAAATGACAAAATGGCTTAGTTAGAGTACTATTAAACAAATTGCAAAATTCATTCTAGAAGAAGTAGAATTGTTTGTTTTATGATTAATTAAAAAAGTTTCATATATGCCCATATTTTAATAGTTATCTTGCGGGTAAGTGAATTACATTTATATAAATCTGTGTATGTTTTTGTTAGGTTTTAAAATTTACTTAAAATGACAAAATGCCTTAGTTAGAGTACTATTAAACAAACTGCAAAATTCATTCTAGGAAAACTAGAATTTTTTTGTTTTATGATTAATTAAAAAAGTTTCATATATACATATTTTTTAAAAGTTATCTTGCGGGTAAGTGAATTACATTTTTTTTTATTTTGTGTATGTTTTTGATAGGTCTTAAAATTTACTTAAAATAACATGACAAAAGGGCTTAGTTAGAGTACTATTAAACAAATTGCAAAATTCATTCTAGAAGAAGTAGAATTGTTTGTTTTATGATTAATTAAAAAAGTTTCATATATGCCCATATTTTAATAGTTATCTTGCGGGTAAGTGAATTACATTTATATAAATCTGTGTATGTTTTTGTTAGGTTTTAAAATTTACTTAAAATGACAAAATGCCTTAGTTAGAGTACTATTAAACAAACTGCAAAATTCATTCTAGGAAAACTAGAATTTTTTTGTTTTATGATTAATTAAAAAAGTTTCATATATACATATTTTTTAAAAGTTATCTTGCGGGTAAGTGAATTACATTTTTTTTATTTTGTGTATGTTTTTGATAGGTCTTAAAATTTACTTAAAATAACATGACAAAAGGGCTTAGTTAGAGTACTATTAAACAAATTGCAAAATTTATTCTAGAAAAACCAGAATTTTTTTGTTTTATGCCTAATTAAAAAAGTTTCATATATACATATATTTTAAAAGTTATCTTGCGGGTAAGTGAATTACATTTTTTTTTATTTTGTGTATGTTTTTGATAGGTCTTAAAATTTATTAAAATAAAATGACAAAATGGCTTAGAGCACTATTAAACAAATTGCAAAATTCATTCTAGAAAATATAGAATTGTTTGTTTTATGATTAATTAAAAGGCTTATAATAGCATTTGAGACTTAAAATCTGTATTATACAGATTTTAAGTCTACACTAACAGTGTCTAAACTACATGCAGTGTCTTAAAATGACAATTATTCAAAAACTACGACATTTTATTTTAAAATTAGGTAATTTGTATTTAATGAGGATTGATGATTGATTTGTATTTAATGAGAAATGATGATTCATTTATATTCTGTGGGGATAATTTGTTTACCACCGAAATATCGCTAAACATAAGAGTAATTATATACTATGTTATACTATGTATATATATATATATATACATATACATATATACATATATATATATATATATATATGTATATATATATATATATATATATATATATATATATATATATATATATATATATATATATATATATATATATATATATATATATATATATGTGTGTGTGTGTGTGTGTGTGTGTGTGTTAGGCCTAAAAAGGGGTAGTTGGAAATTACGTGAGTTCCTCCACGAAAAATGAAAATGGCACAAGTTTTGCTTTTAAAAGAAAAGACGATTTAATAAACTTATTATTATCAAGAAAGACTGTTTTCCATTAGCCTTAACACAGGATCACTATATATTTATATATATATATTACTTTGTAGCGGTAAAGGAAGTTTATATTAATCAAACGCAATTAGCAGGCCCATACACACACACACACATATATGTATATATATATTATATATATATATATATGCATTTATATATATACATATATATACATATATATATATACATATATATATATATACATATATATATACATATATATATACATATATATATATATATATATGTATATGTATATATATATATATATATATATATATATATATTACTTTGTAATGGTAAAGAAAGTTTATACTAATCAAACTCAATTAGTAGACCCATTCTTCTCAACATTCTACAAATGAAATGTTGAAATTTCTTTTTAAAACATTCAATACAAGAAAATTATTTTATTTCTTCACTGATGGAAATATTAGTATTTTTCTCAAAGGATGTTCCAAAGGGAACATTATTTAAAATTCTTAACTCCTAGAATTTACGTAATCACGTCTTCGCTTTCAAAATCCCGCTCGTCTTTTATAAGTCTTCTCTCATTTCATCGGTAAACAACGGAAGCCAGGCATCTGCAGCCTCTGATCAGGGCACTTTTATGCTTAGTTTGTTTACAAGCAATGCGAGTTTTTTTTAAAAAGGAAGTAAAAGGCTTGTTATTGATCTGGGAAAAGAATTAGAAAGAGATAATTGGGAAATTTCTTTCCGGGGCATAGGCTGTTTTCGAAAAGTAACGGGAATGATCCATTTAAAAAATATATATGCTAGAAATTGCTTGGAAACTTTTATCAAATAATTGTATGACATAAATAAATATCTAGCAACAATCAATGTTTGATTTTATATTTGACTTTTGATTTTTGAATAAAAAATTGTCTTCAATGAAGTAATTATTACAATTTTGTCGATTTTCCAAAATGACTAATCAATTCAAAGGTCATGCCTTTTAAACCCCTTTTTGGTCGGCGTCGCATCTCATACGTTCGGCGTTTTTGTGCCCGTATTGTCGGCGTCGCATGCCATGCGACGAAAAGAAAAATTGCATATTGAGATTGAATTCGCCGCTATTTACACTTCTTTTATAAATCCCGGGATTATTCATGATATTTTTGATATTCATAACCAACAGTTTTATGACAAAATAAGCAAAAAATAATCTGTAATAAAATATTTCAGTTTTTGATAAATGTGATTTTTATGCTCTGATACCCAAGACTGATTGTAAATCTGTTTTAACGGTAAGGTTGGAAAACTATTTTCTAAAATATTTTTTACCTAATTTTAATAATTATTTTATGTAGATATTTATCTTAAACACCTTAAAGCAATAGAGTTAATAAATATGTTATTACAGTGTATTTTTTAAAGATAAAACGTGGGTGCATTGCGGTGAAAACTGCAGATCAGTGGACAGGATATCACATATTTCACCCCCAATAAGTCAAGCAAAAAACTGCTTGCTGACAAAAATATTTTGCATTTTCGAAATTAGGATAGATAGATTAATTTTCAGCAATAAAAAAAAATGCTTTTTTTTTGGCCGGAAATTCGAAAAAAAAAAAAAAATCCGACCAAGAAGGGGTTTGGTTCCCCAAAATTTCAGCTTTTAAACATTTGCAATATTATAGTCAAAGTGTTAATGAATATTGTGTATAGGTTTTTCATAGAAGTTAGATATTCTGTTTAAGACAAACTGTGCTTTGGGAAATCGAAAATCCAAATTATTTTCTTTGAATATCATGGTAGAGCGTTATTTCAATTTCTAGTAAATGTGCAAAGAGTCTTTGGA
Source organism: Pardosa pseudoannulata (assembly GCA_032207245.1). Lineage (NCBI taxonomy): Eukaryota > Metazoa > Arthropoda > Arachnida > Araneae > Lycosidae > Pardosa > Pardosa pseudoannulata. The sequence continues at coordinate 42,820,440 of CM063506.1, forward strand.
AGATAATATTTGAGTGTTTTGTGGCTTTTGTATAAAGTATCATGTTGCAAAAAGACTTAAATTGTGGCATGATTATTATTGGTTTTGCCTTACTAAATTATGTCTTCTCACAACTAATTCTAATGATGTAATATTTTTTGACATTATTTAACAAAAACATTTTATGAATACAGCTTTAAAATGTGCATTTTATTTTGATATGGTTAGTTTACTTTTCTTCTTATTTCCGATTAAAAGTATATTCAGGACCCCAGATATCGTCATTTACATAGGTGTCCAAATACTTATTGGTAGACAGTGTAGTTAGCTTCAAATCGTCGCTGGTTAATATGAAATGCTTGAGCTAATTACCTATGCGCATACCTAAGGTACTGTGTATTTTTTTTTTCAGGTTTTTTTATGTTATGTAAAGAGCCTTGTTTGGGAAATTCTTCTTAATTTATTTGTTATTTATGTTTATCACTTTACTTTTCACCTACGTATTTATTCTTGTTAAATAAATATTTTTATTTACTTTAAAATGTATGTATTATTTTATGCCATACGTGATGACATGCTGTTTTAAGCAATGGACATTGACCTTAGTCAAATCCACTACACAATCCACTCATGGGCTTGTAATAAAATATTACATCCCAACAGTCCGAAAATGCCAGGAAAGCATGAATTAATAGGATATCTATTTCATAATTATCGATTCTTGTTTATTGTTTGTTTATTTAACACGTGTGTTTATAATAAATAGTATTATGGTATACATTACATCTTTATGTTGAGAATAGTCCAGTTTCAGAATTGGAACAAGCGCACAGTATTTCTAAGTGATTCTTGCAAATTGTGTAATTTGTTTATTTGAGCGGAAATATTGTAAGTTATTTTTATTTATATTTTCATTCTTGTATAAACAACCTTTTTAAGCATTATAAAAATATCGCTATGCCTCGACCAGCAGACAATTTGACAATGATGACGTATTATTTGAATATGTAGGACGCATTGCCCATGAATATGACTACATTGAATCGGAACATGAAAATCAAAATATGGAAGTTTCAGAAGCTGAAAGCGACAAAGGCAACGTTATAAATCCACGGCTAATGGATATATATATATATATATATATATATATATATATATATATATATATATATATATATATATATATATATATACAAATATATATATATGTGTATATATATATGTATGTATACACACACACACACACACACACACACACACACACACATATATATATATATATATATATATATATATATATATATATATATATATATATATATATATATATATATATATATATATATACATTTATATATATATATATACATTTATATATGTATGCAATTAGTATACCTATTTAAAAATAAATTAATTATATATGCAATTAGTTGTATGAGATTTTTTTACCTCAAGAATGTATCTTAGGTTAAATTTCATGTTCTACAAATGATTCTAGAGGATATTATTTTTTTAAATCTAAAATGAAATGTATAAAGATGAAATTCAAAAAATAGTAATTGCTATATTTTTTAAATAAATCTCCACTATTTACGTCAAAACTAATTTCCTTTTTCAGTTACATCGTTTAACTGTAGGAATGAAGCAAAATTTAAAGAGAAAGAATAAGAAAATCTTACGATAATTTAAATCTAAGGACTGTTTATAGCATCAAATAGGATTTAAGAGTCCCTATAAATAAAACTAATTAAGCTGTTACATTGAAATTCAACGGATAGTTACCTATTTAAAAATAAATTAGATATATATGCATCTAGGTATATAAGTTTTGTTTACCTCAAGAATGTATACTAGGTAAAATTTCATGTTCCACAAATGATCTTAACTGATATAGTGTTTTAAAATCTAAAATGAAATGCTAAAAATAGTAATTGCTATATTTCTCTAAATACATCTCCACTATTTACGTCAAAACTAATTTCATTTTTCATTTACATCGTTTAACTGTAGGAATGAAGTAAAATTTAAAGAGAAAGAATAAGAAAATCCTATGAAAATTTAAATCTAAAGACTGTTTATAACATCAAATAAGATTTAAGAGTCTCTATAATTTAAAATAATTAAGCTGTTACATTTAAATAATCCGATAGTTTCCCATTTAAAAATAAATTAGATATATATGCATTTAGTTATATAAGTTTTTTTACCTCAAGAATGTATTTTATGTAAATTTTCATGTTCTACAAATGATCTTAACTGATATTATTTTTTTAAATCTAAAATGAAATGTGTAAAGATGAAATGTTAAAAATATTAATTGCTATATTTTTCTAATTACATATCCACTATTTACGTCAAAACTAATTTCTTTTTTCAGTGATATCATTTAACTGTATGAATGAAGCAAAACTTAAAAAGAGAGAATAAGAGAATCTGAAGATAATTTAAATCTAAAGATTGTTTATAACATCAAATAAGATTTAAGAGTCCCTATAAGTTAAAATAAGCTGTTACATTGAAATTCAATGATAGTTACCTATTTAAAAAAATAAATTAGACATATATGCATTTAGTTATATTTTGTTTACCTCAAGAATGTATCTTAGGTAGAATTTTATGTTCTCCAAATAGTAATAGATTAGGTATAATTTTTTAAAATCTAAAATGAAATGTTTAAAAATCAAACATAGTAATTGCTATATTTTCTTAATACATCTCCACTATTTACGTCAAAACTAATTTCTTTTTTCAGTTACTGAGTTTAACTGTATAAATGAAGTAAAATTTAAAGAGAAAGAATAAGAAAATCTTAGGATAATTTAAATCTAAAGACTGTTTTAACCTCAAATAAGATTTAAAGTCCCTATAAATTAAAATAATTAAGCTGATACATCGATATTCAAAGATAGTTAATTATTTAAAACTAAATTAGGTATAAATGCTTTTAGTTATATACGTTTTTTTACCTCAAGAATTAGTCTTAGGTAAAATAGAATGTTCTACAAATGATCCTATATAATTTTTTGAAATCTAAAATGAAATGCTTAAAGATAAAAAACTAAAACTAAAATACAACTCCATTGTTTATGTCAAAACTAATTTCTGTTTTCAGTTACATTGTTTAACTGTAGGAATAAAGTAAAATTAAAAAAGAAAGAATAAAAAAAATATTAGGATAATTTAAATCTAAAGACTGTTTATAACATCAAATAAGATTTAAGAGTCCCTATCGGTCAAAATAAGCTATTACATTGGAATTCAAAGATAGTTACCTATTTCAAAAAATAAATTAAATATATATGCATTTAGTTATATCGTTTTTACCACAAAAATGTATCTTAGGTAGAATTTTATGTTCTCCAAATAGTCCTAGATTAAGTATAATTTTTTAAAATCTAAAATGAAATGTTTAGAAATCAAACATAGTAATTGCTATATTTTTCTAAATACAACTCCACTATTTATGCCATAACAAATTTCTTTTTTTAGTTACATAGTTTAACTGCATAAATGAAGCAAAATTTAAAGAGAAAGAATAAGAAAATCTTAGGATAATTTAAATCTAAAGACTGTTTATAATATCAAATAAGATTTAGCATCCCTATAAGTTAAAATAATTAAGCTGTCACATTGAAATTCAACGATAGTTACCTATTTAAAAATGAATTAGATATATATGCATTTAGTTATATAAGTTTTGTTTACTTCAATAATGTATCTTAGGTAAAATTTCATGTTCTCCAAATGATCCTAGATTAGATACAATTTTTTAAAATCTGAAATGAAATGTTTAAAAATTAAACATAGTAATTGCTATATTTTTCTAAATACATGTCCCCAATTTACGTCAAAAGTAATTTTTGTTTTCAGTTACCTTGTTTAACTGTATGAATGAAGCAAAATTATAAGAGAAAGTATAAAAAAAATCTGAAGATCTTTTTAACATCAAATAAGATTCAAGAGCCCTTATAAGTAAAGATAATTAAGCTGTTACATTGAAATTCAATTGATAATTACCTATTTAAAAATAAATTAGATATATATGAATTTAGTTATATAAGTTTTTTTTTACTCCAGGAATGTATTATGGGTAAAATTCATGTTCTAATAATGATCCTAGAGGATATAATTTTTTAAAATCTAAACTGCAATGCTAAAAAATGAAACGCTAAAAATAGTAATTGCTCTATTTTTCTAAATACATCTCCATTATTTATGTCAAAACTAATTTCTGTTTTCAGTTACATTGTTTAACTATATGAATGAAGCAAAATGAAAAGAGAAAGAATAAAAAAAATCTTAGGATAATTTAAATCTAAAGACTGTTTATAACATCAAAAAGATTTAAGGGTATTTATAAGTAAAACTAATTAAGCTGTTACATTGAAATTCAACGGATAGTTACCTATTTAAAAATAAATTAGATATATATGCATTTAGTTACATTTTTTCAGTTTTTAACTTAACTATACAAATTTAACGTCAACATCTTGAGAATATTTTGCCCTTCTTTGCGAATTTATATTTCTTCCATTTAATTCAGATCTTAAAAGTAAAATATAAAATATCTTTTTATGCACTTCATCTTTTTATCACCTTTATTTAAAATGACACATGGCTTTAAAAGATATAAAAACAATTTCAAACAAATGCTTTTAAAAAGTTTTCAAATGGTAGTCGAGAGGAAAAAAAATCTAAAGTTCACTCCTTCAAAAATAAAACTAAAACTAATTTTGTTCTTTTCTTTATTAAATGAATGAAAATATTTAAAATTCTAGAGAGTTGAAGTATATTTTAAAGCCTTAGGCTGACTGAAGAAAATGAATACTAAATTTAAGATCCAAAGTAATTTTCATCCTTTTAAAATCAATTAGTGCTTAGTTACTAAATACTTCGCTATCACAAACGTTTGTTCTATTTATTTTAAAATGAAGCAAGATGTATAATCAATTTTAAGTATACTCATATCCAATACTATCTTTACATGCATAAATTCATGGACTTTCTAAGAATCAGTGAACTATAATTTTGTGGATTTTTTTGTAATTATATATGACATTATAAATAATTATACATAATTAAAAAGGCAGAAATTCAAGAGCTCTGCATATTGTATATAATGTGGCATGAAATAATAAAAAAAACAATAAAGAATGGCAAAAAGAGTTTAATTAAAATGGTAATAAAGAGTAACAAAGAGGATTCATTAAAAATGGAATAACACAGAAAAGAAATGAAGGCTTACGAATTTAGTATTGAATGCGATAGTATTGAACTCGATTTAGTATTGAACACTTAAATCACAACGTTTATTATGCTAAAAATTACACTGTTAACCAAAAGTTGGAGAAATAAGCTCCTCCAGCAATGATCTTAAGAGCATTTACATTTCAAAGATTAGGATATCTACTTGAAATTGATCCAAAGTAATCCCTTAAGTTTTTTATGAGGTTAAGATCAAGATACTTTGCAAACAATAATATTTAATCAATTTTTTCCCTTTCAGAGAGCTCTACAGAGATTTTTGCTGAATATAGAAGCATATTATCTCCATAAATAAAAAGTACAACCCATATTTACTTTTGAAAGGTCTAACATAAGGCTCTGACAGACCATCCCGGTATGTTTCAGTGGTCATAAGCCTCTTGAAAACGTATAGTGGAGTACGTCTATAGATCCTTATTCCTCCTAATACTATCATACTTCTACTACCAAACAGTCCCGTTCCATAATATTCTAGGTATAGTTTCTTTTTCCTCCTCCATGGTGTAAACATGTTTAGACTCCTCTGTGAAATTAAACTTTACCCAATCAGTAAAGAGATTTTTGGACTTGGAGTGATCACTCCAGTTCTAATACACCATTGTAGCAGTTGACAGTGAAACACACACACTTGACTTTCTGACAAATATGCTTTTTTAGCTAAGATTTCTTTATACCTTCTGTCTTGATACAGCAGTTCCAATGGCGGCTGCAAGCTCTGATATTAACTGGAGAACAGTAGACTTCCTATTATGACGGCCAGTTATTATCAGATTTCAGAAGCAGTTGATCTATTTTCAGAAGCAGTTGTCATTTGTTTATGACCTTGTTCAGGGTTTCTTAAAACAGTTCCACCGTTTTGAATATTCTTCCATACCTCTTTTCTCTCTATTAAAAATTCAGATGTATGACTGCTATAGTGATTCAATTCTATGCAACCTATGATTAGCCATTTTACTTTAAAATAAAGAGTATACACCCAAATACTTTCAAATGCTTTTTCAAAGCCACAAGAAACTGATTTGGGTGTTTACAATCTGAAATAAAGTACTAAGTTGCAGGAATTCATTCAGATAGGTACTTTCCGCAAATCCCTTCATTCACCTTCGGAAGAACAAAGGATAGTTCTAATTAGTTTTATTTTCTCAAAGTTCCTATAAACGTGGATCATTGATTAAATCCTTTCTAGAATATTATTATTTCTTAGCATGTAAAGTTAATTTTGAACAAGATTGTAATACTAGACTCAAGACTCGAGTTGGTGTTACATGGGCCCCTGGTTTTTTTCGGGGGCCGAAGACGGACACCCCAAGAGAGGGTTATTTGTTCAAAGCATTTATCATTACTTTCATACGCGTTTCTCAAGAACTGAAGCAATACACGTAATTCCTGTCAGATACTAGGCTTGTATCTTGTCTACCGTAGCTGTCAGTGTATGATTGCAACTGATTCTACCTTGAAAAAGAAACTGAATATCACAAAATATCAAAAAATATTTTCATAAAAACCTTATTTACAAATTATGGATCAGAACGTGGTCGGTAACCTAAAAACATCGAAACGTTATTGAATTTGGGTTACATTGACATAAGCTCTAGTACAAGAGATACATTTCTTTTTTCTAGTTAATCATACTAACCTTTGAGATCTTAGTGATCCTATATTTTTACTATCATATTTTACATTATTCTGGTTGTATGGAATGATTTTGCCATCAAATATAGAATACAATTTTAGAAATTCAAAAAAATAAACTTCACTCCTTATAAATATGCAAAGTATTTGAATAGTACTGTTTAAAATATTCACAGCCTATACGGGAAAATAAAAAAGAAATTTTATCAATAAAGTCTATCATAATTTAGTCACAAAATGATAGATTAAGACGTAAATTTCTTTGCTTAAATGACTCTAAGAGAATCCATATATATGAAAATGTCATGAATATTTCGGTAAAATTCTTAAATTATATTACTTTAATGCTTTTATATTTCCTTTGAGATCCCCATAACATCCTTTGAGATCTTAGTGATCCTATATTTTTACTATCATATTTTACATTATTCTGGTTATATGTAATGATTTTATCATCAAATATAGAATACAATATTAGAAATTAAAAAATAAACTTCTTTCGTTATTAATATGCAAAGTATTTGAATAATACTGATCAAAATATATGGCTTTTAGTGTCGGCCTGTACGTGATATTAAAAAGGAAATTTTATCTATAAACTCTATCACAATTTAGTCACAAATAATAGCTTAAGACGCAAATTTCTTTACTTAAATGACGCTAGGAGAATCCGTATATATAAAAATATCATGAATATTTTGGTGAAATTCTTAAATTATATTACTTTAATGCATTTATATTTCCTTTGAGATCCCCATACTATCCTTAGAAATCTTAATGATCCTATATTTTTACTATCATATTTTACATTACTCTGGTTGTATGGCAGGATTTTATCGTGATATATAGAATACAATATTAGAAATTTAAAAATATAAACTTCTTTCGTTATTAATATGCAAAGTATTTGAATAATACAGATCAAAATATATGGTCTTTAGTATCGGCCTGCACGAGGTATTAAAAAGGAAATTTTATCTATAAACTGTATCACAATTTAGTCACAAAATGATATCTTAAGACGCAATTTTTTTAATTAAATGAAGCTAGGAGAAACCTTATATATGAAAATGTCGTGAATATTTCGCTGAAATTCTGAAATTATATTATTTTAATGCATATAAATTTCCTTTGAGATCCCCATACTATCCTTTGAGATCTTAGTGATCCTATATTTTTACTTTCATATTTTACATTATTCTGGTTGTATGGAATAATTTTGTCATCAAATAGAGAAACACAATGATAGAAATTTTAAAATAATAAACTTCTTTCATTATTAATATGCAAAGTATTTGAATTATATTGTTCAAAATATATGGCTTTCAGTATCAGCGTACGAGATATTAAAAGGGAAATTTTACCAACAAAATCTATCATAATTTAGTTACAAAATGATAGCTTTAGACGCAAATTTCTTTGATTAATTGACTATTAGAAACCTTATATATGAAAATATCATGAATATTTCGATGAAATTGTTAAACTATATTATTTTAATGCATATATATTTCGTTTGAGATCTTAGTGATCCTATATTTTTACTATCATATTTTACATTATTCTGGTTGTATGAAATGATTTTCTCATCAAATATAGAATACAATATTAGAAATTAAAAAAAATAATCCTTATTAATACGCAAAGTATTTGAATAATACTGCTCAAAATATATGGCTTTTAGTATCGGCTTGTACGTGATATTAAAAATGAAATTTTATCAATAAACTCTATCCCAATTTAATCATAAAATGATAGCTTAAGACGCAAATTTCTTTGCTTAAATGACGCCAGGAGAATCCGTATATATGAAAATGTCATGAATATTTCGGTGAAATTCTTAAATTATATTACTTTAATGCATATATATTTCCTAAATATATTTAAAAAAATGAAATCCAAACTCCTAACTCGCTGGAGCTACTTCGCAAACTGAATTTATGATAAGTTAGTCACTTTCGATTCGCGTTCCTAAAAAGGTCGCATTTCGAAGTTTTAAATTTAATTTCATAGCAGAAAACCGACTTGATTTTGATTTTCATAGATATCAAAATTCTTTCAACTGCTGCAAGCCACTTTGGGCGTCTAGCTGCTGCATAATAAAATTTAAATGCGTTATGTTCGAAGTTTTATATGCAAATGCAACGGGAGCTTTTAAGGTGACACGCTTCTATCTGCGAATAATTCCCTTTACTTTGGAAATTATTGAATTTATAAAGACAGAATATTGGGACTGAATTTTCATTTATAAATATCGATTGTCTTTTGTTGGTTTATATGTTGAATCATATTCCATTCAGAAGATGTGTACTAATTATAATTAATATTCTCCTTAAATCTCCTATATAATAACAGCCTACGTTATCTGTCCGTCGGTACTTGAATTTATGAAGTGGTTGTACATGGAATGGATAGAGGTATCCATATTGGATTCTTCATCAGTTAGGCTTAGCAACGCTCGAAATCCTCCTCTTCTCCCCTTTTCTAGCATTTAACCCTCTAAGCGGTTCGCACGTACAATTCCGCCAAACAGATAATGACTTCAAAACGTACAATTTTCGACCTCCAAAACCGCTCCGAAAATGGATGTAATATACATTTTGCCAGTGCTTTCCCCCATGGAGTTTTAAGGTAGGAGGGTCAGGTCGATTGGTTAGGAACTGCACCCCTCTTTGACTGACATTTATTGAGGGGTGCACCCCTACCACCTGAGGCACAAAGACGCTGATAGCTTTTCATGGCTTTGTAAATCTCTATTTCGAAGTATTTCATTTGCTGTAAAGATGCATCTCTAACTGCACCACTGAAATATCTTGGATGACTTTCATAATAAACATAAATAAGTCTCTCAAAGAATATTTTTATTTGTTTTGGTTTGGTTTTGGAGCACTACGGTCTACTGTTTTGCACACGAGGGCTAATGAGACCGGGACCTACAGTTTAAAGCCGATTCTGAACGGCTACGAACATCCATGCCAGCAGCGATTAAAGGAACTCCGGTCCGAAGAGATTAATTCGATCGTTCTGCATATTTTTATTTGTACTTTTAGAATAAATTATTTCTTATGGGATAATATTCCAGACTTGACGAGCTTTATGTTATTAAATATTTACAATCTATAATATCTATTTATATATCTATATATAACCGGAAGTAAAGGGACAACAACGAGGGAAAAAACCATAGAACTCTTTGGCTACTGACATATTAAACCGCGTATTTTTTGAAGATTTTTTTTTTCCTCTACGTGTTCCACTCGGTTAATGCCATTATTTCAAGCCCTATTTACTCCGGTTAAGAACAGTCGATTAAATTTATAAATTTGAATAAACAGATAAAATTAACATTTATTTTCTTCCATTATGACGTCATTCCTTTAACCCTCTCATTTAATCATTTCTAATTTTAAGTTACTTAAATATCGTCTGAATTATTTTTATACGTTTTATCACTGAACTTATATATTACGTAAATAATTATCTTTTATATTTGGCTTAAATAATAGATTAGATATGTATGTGACAATTTTAAATTTAATCATCGATTGTTTTTTGTTGCAATGAAAATTTTATCTCCGGTATTAACAACAAATTTTATCTACCTCTAGGGTGTAGTGAGTATGATAGTTTTATGAAGCTCAAATTATAATGAAGCTCTCTATCTGATGAATATTATTATGAAGCTCTCTTCGTGACCTTGCCTTTGGCAACAAGGTTAATCTTTACTGGGTTCCCGGTCATATGGGAATTCAAGGTAATGAGCTTGCTGATTATTTAGCTAGGAAAGGGTCCAGTACTTTCTTTACTGGACCTGAGCCTGTCCTTGGTATTGCTCCGGGGTCTATTAGGAATTCTGTCTTTAGGCATTTTAGGTGCCTTCAATATTCCAAGTGGCTTATTGGGGATGGTCATAGGCAAGCTAAAGAGCTCAATCGTGTCTGCCCCAATCTGCGTAGTAAGGAGCTCTTGTCGCTTCATAGAAATGGTCTGAGGAAAGCAGTTGGTCTTCTTACTGGTCATTGTGCCCTCAATAGACACCTCAGCATAATGGGTATTAGATCTGATCCCTTGTGCTGTGGCTGCCGTCTTGAGGAGGAGACTGCTCGCCACATTTTGTGTGATTGTGAGTATTTCTCGGCTGTTAGGTTTGAGCACCTTGGTCGCCACCTCCTTGAGCCTTGGGAGCTACAGGACATCCCTGTTAGCTGTTTGCTGAGATTTGCCTCAGCTTGTGGTCTTTTCTCTTAGGCGCACTTGGGTCGTGTTTTGTTCTTCTTGGGTTTGGGTACAATAGACCTCTGGTCGCGGTGCCCTGCTCTTGGCAAATTTTATCTACCTCTAGGGTGTAGTAGATATGATAGTTTTATGAAGCTCGAATTTATGAAGCTGTTGTACCTGGAATAGATAGAGGCATCCATAATGGATTCTTCATAAGTTAGTGTTAGCAACGTTCGAAATCGTCACCTTCCCTCTTTTCTAGAATTTAATGCTATTAGTTTAAGCCGTGTTTTTCCCGGTTCAGAGCAGGCGATTAAATTTGTCAATTTGTCAAATAATAAAAAGTAAAAGTAACATTTAATTACTACTGATATGACGTCATTCCTTTAACCCTCTCATTTAATAATTTCTTATTTTAAATGATTTAAATATCGTTTGCATTATTTTCATTCGTTTTATCACTGAACTTAGATATTATGTAAATACTTTTCTTTTATATTTATCTTAACTAATAGATTAGGTACTTATGTAATAATTTTAAATTGAATCATCGATTATTTTTTGTAGCAATGAAAATTTCATCCCCGGTATTAACAACAAATTCTATCTGCCAGCAGGGTGTAGTGGAAATGATAGTTTCATTCCTTTACTTCTATTAATTACTGTGGCAAAAAAATTGGGAAGAAATTAACGATAACTAAGAAAACTTTAAATTATATTTCTAAATGAATTCAGCGTGATAAAGGAATTAACTGCATTCAGAGTATCGGGAGATTTTAGATGAATATGAAGATAAACAAATTATTGATACCAAATAATTCTCAGAAAAAAAAATTACCAGCCTTATAGAGTACTTTACAATTCTGGAAAATTAAAAATTTTATTGATCCTGTCATATGATGGACTATATGATAGTCGTTATATAAACATTTACAATGTAGAAATGAGATTTAAGAGATTCTACATAAAAATTATTATATCAAAGTGTGCATTACACTCAATAATCCCCTATATCCTGTATAATAACAGCCTAATTTATCTGTCCGTCTGTCCTCGAATTTATGAAGCGGTTGGACCTGGAATGTATAGGGTTATCCATATTGGATTCTTGAGGAGTTAGGGCTAGCAAAATTGAAAGAAAGTGTTTAAAACGTTCGAAATCCACCCCTCCTTCTTTTTCGAGCATTAAATGCTATTATTTCAAGCCCTATTTTTCCCAGGTTAAGAGCAGGCTATTAAGTTTATCACATAATAAATAGGTAAAAATAACATTTTTTTTCTACCATTGTGACGTCATTCCTTTAAATATCTCAATGAATCATTTCTTATTTTAAATTATTTAAATCTCGTCTGCATTATATTCATACGTTTTATCACTGAACTTAGATATTACGTAAATAATTTTCTTTTATATTTATCTTAACTATTAGATTAGGTACTTATGTAATAATTTCAAATTGAATCATCGATTATTTTTTATAGAAATGAAAATTTTATCACTGGTATTAACAACAAATTCTATCTATATACAAGGTGTAGTGGAAATGATAATTTCATTTCTTTACTTCTATAAATTACTGTGGCAAAAAAAGTGTGAAGAAATTAACGATAACTAAGAAAACTTTAAATTATATTTCTAAATGAATTCAGCGTGATAAAGGAATTAACTGCATTCAGAGTATCGGGAGATTTTAGATCAATATGAAGATAAACAAATTATTGATACCAAATAATTCTCAGAAAAAAAAATTACCAGCCTTATAGAGTACTTTACAATTCTGGAAAATTAAAAATTTTATTGATCCTGTCATATGATGGACTATATGATAGTCGTTATATAAACATTTACAATGTAGAAATGAGATTTAAGAGATTCTACATAAAAATTATTATATCAAAGTGTGCATTACACTCAATAATCCCCTATATCCTGTATAATAACAGCCTAATTTATCTGTCCGTCTGTCCTCGAATTTATGAAGCGGTTGGACCTGGAATGTATAGGGTTATCCATATTGGATTCTTGAGGATTTAGGGCTAGCAAAATTGAAAGAAAGTGTTTAAAACGTTCGAAATCCACCCCTACCTCCTTTTCTAACATTAAATGCCATTGTTTCAAGCCCTATTTTCCCCGGTTAAGAGCAGGCTATTAACCCATATTGGACAGCTGTCCTATAAACAGGACAGCAAATAAAATTCCATTTAATAATAAAGTTATAAATATTTTCTGAGTGGATTTTATTTTAACACCTTTAAAATAGACACACTTTAGCATAGTAACAAAAAAAAATGAGAAATCAAATTATATTATATTGTAAAATTTATTTTCAGCTACCTCTTAAAAATTGTGATTTTTTAATCTTTAATTTTATATTCATTATTATTATTATTTAAACATTGTGGAGGTTACTTTTAGTTTAAAAACAGAACTAATAATGTAGCTGAAAGTTTTTGTTGAAAAATATATTTTACACGTGTATTTTGTAAGTATAAAAAAGGTGCCCTAAAATTAAGACGACCGTCCAATCTTGATTATTTTGCTATGAATTCGATATTGCATTTATGGAGCACATTATTTTCTTATCTTTGAATGAAAACCAGTTCAAACACCTGTTCACACACCTGGACACAACAAGGGTTAAATAGATGTCTATTCTATTCAGAAAACTGGAGATATTTTCTAAGATAAACTTACTCTCTTACTGTCATTTCAATAACTGCAAGAGAAAACCTACAACAGTATGCTTAAAATGTAATGTTTGACTTTGTTTTGACTGTTTCCCCAAATTTCATCTATAAATCAGCCTAATGCAATGTAAGTGATATTTGTTAAGTTTTAGTAGTGTAATGGACAGTTGTCCTATTTATAGGACAGGCAATTACATAAAAAATTAAAAATATTTTTTCAAAATTTTGGTTTTATATACTTAGTTACACCATATTAATGATATAGATTAAGTTTTAATAACTTACAGAAATATTTAGTTGGTGTGGTACAATATGGGTTAAGTTTATCACATAATAAATAGGTAAAAATAACATTTTTTTCTACCATTACGACGTCATTCCTTAATTCATCTCTTTTAATCATTTCTTATTTTAAATTATTTCAATATCCTCTGCATAATTTTTATACGTTTCATCACTGAACTTAGATATTACGTAAATAATTTTCTTTTCTATTTGGCTTAAATAATAGATTAGGTACATATGTGATAATTTTAAATTTAATCATCGATTATTTTTTGTTGCAATGAAACCTTTATCACCGGTATTAACAACAAATTCTTTTCATAAAATTCTATGATTATATTTCACACACTAATAAATATCTATCGTTTAAGTTATATATTTCTGAAAACTAAGAAGTTTGTTCGTTTGTGTGTTTGTTTTTTTTAGCATAACCACATGGATTCAATAAATTAATTCAATTTGAGTCTAAACAACATTCACAGTATTGGGAGACTTTAGAGAAATATGAAGATAAACAAATTATTGATACCAGATAATTCTGAGCCAAAAAACAAACCATTTTTTAACTGCCTCATATGGTACTTTACAATTCTGGAAACTTTAAAATTTTATTAATCCCGTCATATGACGGGCTATATGCTAGTGAATAATAAAGCTATAAGATTTGTTAAAAGACGTTTAATTACACCCAAACCCAAGTATACGTGTGTACAATATATGCAGGATGTAATAAAACTAATGTTTACAAACGCACTTATAGAACTTACCAAAACAAACAGCTTTTCCGTTATAATTTGGGGTCCTATATCAAATGTAGGGTCGTGAGAGGATTCATTGCCTATAATAGTAGATAAAATGTCACCGCTTGCAAAATTCATCATTCAACTGCTATTTGTTTCCAGTGGCATATTCGAATGGCAAGAAATACCAATATTCGAAAACCAAGACGGGCAATATGTAAATGCCATGAAGTCCGACTGCAAAAGGCAATGTTGCTAAGGCAAGATCAAAATTGATTTAAAAAACACAGCGTTGCTTAGAGAAACCTCCAACATATACATAGACAACTTTTGTAGACGGTCCAGTTTTCCTGTCGAAGATATGACATACGTTTTGAAAAAAGTTCAAAAACGATAAAGGTTCGGATAGAAGCTTATTTGTTCAGGAATTTGCAAAAGTCTTTTGCCCTTCTCTTTATGAAAATATGGACTTAAACAGTGGTATGTTTTCTTGTCCTTCTAGATTTACCCTATCTGCACTTCCTGCATTTTATTCTCTGATGATAGCTATTCACCAGTGTTTGCAAGACACGTCATATCATCATAATATCTTGCTGATTGAATACTTAGAATTTCGAGAGCTGGAGATGAAGACGTTGGTGTGATGTCAGGAATTTACTAAAGTTCACAGAATTCACTCCGTTGCTGATGTGATGCCAGTATAATGTCTTGTTCCACCCTGGATGTACAGGTTGCGTTTGCAACTGCCACTCTTCCGAGTGAGGGAACAAATTTGTTGGAGTTTTTCTCCCCTCAGCAGAATTAGCAGGAGATCGCTGGAAATGAAAGACTTTACTTTTAGTTTACTATTAGTTTTGTCACACTCCGTATTAAAAAAAAAAAAAAACCTAAAACTCCTTTTTTTCCCCAGGAAATGTCAAAGAAATATATAATTTTCCTCCAAGGTATACATGACCCTGTAGAATACGAAAACATTAAAAGAGTTCATACATTAATTTTTATATTTAGCCTGAAATTACGTGTCATAATATCATTTCGTGACAGTACTTATGTTTACTCTTCATTTGTATTCAAGGTGTGCATTTGGTGTCATACTGAATGGTTGCTTAGACTTAACATCTTTGAGATGTCTGACACTTCTAAATGACACAGAGAAGTACTGTTTGTTTCATGTTCACGGTTGGTAACACGTCTTGTCAATGTTCAGTTTTGATCAATCATTCGACTGAAGGTAATTCATATGCTGACCCAAGCGAGCTCCCATACAGCCTATTACTACTGATGACTAGATCGTCACAACAAAGATTCGAAGAGACTACCAAACCGGTACTGAGATACGAGAATCTGTGATGATCCGTCATATATTTTATTTTTGTCAAACTCAGTAAGGAGTAATCACTCCAGAGGGAAGCTCTAGACTACCAGAAAGGAAGAGAAAGTTTCACTAAGGCACCTTTGGCTTTTGACACTCTTATACACCTAAGGAGGCATACCCTGAAGGTTGTCTCATTTAGTACCAACCAGGGGACAGATACGGCTTAAGGCTGATGGCTGCGGATGCTTAAGACTCTTTCCTCTCTGACTAAAAGTAAAAAAAAAATCCTAACATAAACATGCGTGTTAACATGGTATTGTTATCATGAGGGGAATGTGTCCTTTATGCTAGAGAAAAAGCTTCCAATCCTTCCGGGAACACCAAAATACCCTCCAGATATTACGAACCAGATGTATAGATGTTTATCTCTTTTGAAGGTAAAAACACCCATCTCATATAGATGGCTGCGACTTCTGATTGCTATCCTATAGAGAATATTGTATTGTTCTAGAGAAACAGCAATCAGTCCTGGAACAACAAAATGTGTACCAAATGTGTACCAGATAAGATCTTTGAAACACTTGGAACTCACAAAGACTCAAGCATCAACAATATATTAAGAATTGCAGGCAATCACCGTCAATGCGTGGATACTTAAGGTGATTATACATCTCATTGAACTGGAAAATCCCGCTTTTACTATTTCACTTATTCCTCTATATATTAAACTAATCGTTTGGGTATGTTTCTTTCAAACTTTGTTTTCTGAATAACAAAAGTAAATAGAGTTCTTATATCGCAATGTTTTCATGTATTACAACCATAATAATTCTTTCATACCTCTTAATTCCATAACTCTGTCATAATTATTTCATACCACATTTTCCGTTGTTTCAATTTAGATTTCACTTAAACAACAATTATCCTTAACTTTTGGTCTCCAGTGTAAATATATTTATGTACAGAGCTATGGAGCTATGATAATGGACACATACATACACTCACATAAATAATATCAGGGGAACATTTAAAGTCCTTTTATAAACTGTTGGGATATAAGCCAATTTATACATAGATATAATTTGCAAAGGTGATAAATCATTTATTTTGAAATCCACTTCAATTTATGTTCATTAATTTAAGGCTGTCTGCGATACGACTCTTTTAACTTGGGTATTCGTGTAAAAATGGGTCTGATATTGATAAATTACCACTTAAAAATACCTCCGAGTGTCAGAACTAAGCTTTAAACATGAAAATGATATCGTGCCGCTTTCGGAATAAATAATGAATCCACTTGTTCCCGACTCTGCCCCAGGGCTAGAGCTGTTTGTTCTACAAATTAATATACAGAAAACTCTTGGCTCACTTTCATATTTTCATTAAAAATCATTCATCTCCCACTCGAAGGGTGAGGATAGAATGGTGTCACACTTTTTACTTTGATGCTTTTAAAAGTAATATTCGTTTTAAAGAACAACCCAGCTGTGCTCTTTCTTGTCGTTTAATTCATCCAAAGAGTCTTGTTTAGGGATAAATACTTTAGTGTCAATTAGCTTTGTTTTCCGTGAAATAAACTATCTCATACTAACTTTTTTGAAGTTTGACCCCTTAACAGTTTAATTTTTTCACGAATTCGATCCAAAATATGTTACATTTTTTGATTGCATATATTTGTTCAAAAATTTTAAGAATTATTGCAGTTTATACAATTAGATGCAATCTAGAGCCATGCAATCAGATGGATTTGATACCTACTCTAAAAAAAGACTTTTACCTCAAAAGACTTAATTAGGTTTAAGAAATACTTTCTTACATTTTACTCAATATAATAAATTAAAATATATTATTATATATTTTTCTGATTATAACTGGTTTTTAACCTTATTTCATAGATCGAAAAATTTATATTTAATTCAAATTCAACTATTTCAAAAATCTGCGGCACAAAACAAAAATTTAAGAAGAATCATTACAGTTTACACAGGTAAGGATTGATTTATTCATCTATTTACATTTTTGGGAAGAATGAATTAAAAATACTGTTAACACTATATTAATTCCTCTAGAAACAATTTTTATACTTTTTCATTAAAAAACATCTGCAGACTCTCTAAAGTGTACGCAATAAATTTAAGAAAAAATATATGAAGGGATATTTAGACTGGACCACATACTACTTAAAACCGATTACAAATGGCTATAAATGGACATGCAAGCAGATGAATTTGAACCGGCAATCTACTTTGAGAAAAATAATTTTATGTCAAAAGACTTAATTATGTTTAAGAGATACTTTCTTACATTTTACTCAATATACTATATTATGAAGTGGTATTATATATTTTTCTAACTACAAATGGTTTTTAACCTTATTTCAGATACCGAAAAACAGTTTCATTTTTTTTCACGAATTCGATCCAAAATATGTCATATTTTTGATTGCATATTTTTGTTTATTTTACGTTTTTAAGCTGGAAAATGTTATTAAAAGTAGTATTTCTAATTATTTTAAGCATATATAACAACTGTTTTTTTACAGGAAATAAAATAATGTTTTCCCTGGAAGTTGTCTTTTATTTCTCATGTTCGCCAGACAGGGAAATAACGTTTACTGTTGTGCACATAAAAAGTACGAATATTTTCAATTATAATTAGTACACAATTATTTTCATGTACTAGTACACTTCTTGTACATTTAATTAACCTGTTTTATCAAAAATCAGATTTAGTCCAACGTCACAGTCCGGAACAAAAATTTCTAGTCCTTTTCCTAATTCTTTTGCCGCGGTCATTTTTTTTCCGTGAACTGCTTTGTAGCACACTAGTTTGTAAGTCTTAGTTTTTTTTCTGTAGGTGGAATCACCTCTAAAAAGCCTCTCTCGGTCAGTTTTCTAAAAACTCAAGCCAAAGTCAAGCGAAAAACTCAAAGATAAAAACTCGCGAAATAATGCAAAACCTATCAGAAAGCCCGTGCTCTTAAACCTAATGGAATACACTTCAGAAAACTAACAATTTGTGGACATATATAGGACTAATTTGACATTATAATTACGAAAGATACGGTTAAAACATTGAGAATGACAAAGAAATCAGATTTACTATACACCATACGGGCAAATCATTAAAGACACGATATCCCCGCCCGTGCGGTGTACGTGCAAAACAGGCAAGGGGTTATTAATTAAATGCTTCACTTATTACACTTTATGTAGTATTTATACAATGATTTTTCAGTGAATGGTACAGGTAAATCATTCACTTTATAGTATAATCAGACTTTAAACAATATTTGAGTTTTACCGTACAAGAATATTCAAAATTCATTTTAGAATGCTTTTTAGGTAGTGGTTTTTACAATAGAATTAAAAACAAAGTATTCAATTCTAATGACAATATACAAAAGCAAAACCTATCTAATTTTACTAGAATTTTTATTTTATTAAAGCAAAATTTCAATATTGAAACCTATGTGATTTGTCCGGATCATTGTATTTAAGGAATATTTTTAAGTTATTTCTGAAAAACTATTGAATATATAAGTACAGATACTGCTATTAATGTAATCTTCTAATGACTATTGTAAGTCTGTTAATTTTACTGAATTATATGACTAATATAAAACTAATTTTTTGTAGAATTGTTTTTGTAATTGTAAACGTATATTTAAGTGATTTTATCACATCAACCTAAAATGAAAAAATATTATTCACACATATAAAAATACACAAAAATCATAAAATATTAAAAATAATTAAAAGTATTATTAAAATAATTAAAGTGTTATTATCTAATTTTACTCAATTATATAGTTAATATGAAACTCAATTTTCGTAAAAAATTTTTATAGATGTAAACGTATATTTAAATGATTGTATCTCATCAACCCAAAATGAAAATTATTCACAAATATGAAAATACACAAAAATTAAATAAAATGCTTAAAGTAATCAAAAAGTATTTAAATTATAAAAACAAAATTTTTTTAGTAAAATAATTTTTTCTTTAAAAAGAGTTTAATATTTTTGCATCTTGTAAACTATTAAAAAATTTATTTTATATAAAATTCAAAACTATATTTGTGAAAAAACTTTAATCCAAACTTTATTACAAACTATATTTGTGAAACATCTACCTTTGTAGTCTCTTTTTAATTAATTTAACAAATTCAAAATTTATTTTAGTAATAATTATATGTATTTAATTAAATGATTAATAAATCTTTGATATGAAAATAAACTAGCATTTCCGTTTTTTGGTGAGTTATGAACAAATTGTGTTAATATCTAGATTACAATAAAGCCTCAATGAACGTAAGGCTTTCGAATCTTAGTGTTATGCCATTTTTTGTATAAGGCCATTTTCTTAATGCCCATCACTGTTCCTGTGTAACAAATAGGTAATTCAATTCTTGCGCTGACCATCCGAAGATATACAACAGCACCAAACAGAAGACCAGTAAGCCACGACAGCAACCACAACAACTATAAAGCTGCTGCTGACTTACGAGAAGTCCGTTATGGTCCGATTTTAATTTGGCAAATGGGGAGCAAACTCTACAAAGGTAAGCTCGAGACTACCAACAATACTGAAGAGCCAGATCACAAGGGCACCTCGGGCTCGTGATACCCGTATATACCTAAAGGAAGTATGCCCCTCAGGTTATCTCATTTAGCACTACCCAGAACACACGAACGGCTTGAGCTGGTGGCCACGACGCTAGAGACGTTGTTCCCCTGTAACAAATAGGTAAACTGTAACATGAGTTACACTGTTGAGCGAGGGACGAGGGCGATGCCAGGGCAAAAAATTTAAAATAATGCCTGGGAACGAGGTTAATGACCCAAAATAATGAATAGTAGAGAAAATGAAATCGGGAAATGAAACGGTAGAATATGAAAACTTAATGGATTTGAGAGTAATAAAGAGAGAGGGATAGTGTACTCGAAAACGCTTTTATCCTCAGTTCTTCTTTTTCCTTAATACATTTAATGACACATTTTTGGAGAAAAAAGTTCCAACTTTATAAAAAGGGTACAAAGTTAGTTTTTCTGTAATCTTTTTAAACTCTTATTTAGGGTTTCTTTTCAAAGAAGGGAAGGGTTAAATGAAAGAAAACTCTAAAATTTCGAAAAAGGTTTCATACATTCCTTTTGAGATTTTCTTTGGAATTACCTCTTAAATATAAAGAAATCCTTTCATGGTAGCAATTATTTGTTACTCTTCATTTCATCATTGTAAATATATGTCACATACAGCTTTTCACAATTCTTTTTAGTACCAGAAGAATAAAATTTGAGGATGTTCAATTAGTGCTTTTTTCTTAAACCGAAAGAAATTCCGTTTAACTGTGTAACCGAAACCAAGATATTTAGAAGAAAGATGTGCTAAAATCTCCACTTTCTTAGGTCTATAGTTGAAAACAATGTTACTGTTTTCTATTTCTACACCATAGTTTGCAGAAGTTCCGAAGTTCCGTATGTACGTGTATTTTAAAGTATGGACTCTTCGTCCAGTACTTCCGGAAACGTTAATGAAATGATTTTAAACTGATACATTTTTTACTAAAATTAGTTTCAATGTAAGTTGTGTATCCCCTATATAATAATAGACTAAGTTCTTTATCCGTCTGTCCTCGAATTTATGAAGCGAATGGATCTGGAAAGGATAGATGGATCCATATTGGATTCTTGATGAGTTAGGGTTAGCAAAGTTGAAAGCGAGTAAAGTTTATCTTCTCCTAAACTAGATCGGATTCTAAATAAATTATTATAAATATGCTTCATATCACAGATAAAAACGCTATCGTCTTGAAAACGTTTGAACAACCTTTTGAGAATTTAATATCATTATTTCAAGCCCTATTTTAACCGGTAAGAGAGCGATTAAATTTATAATTTATCGCATAATAAAAAGGTAAAAAAACTTAACTTCTAGCATATTACGTCCTTCTTTTAATGACCTCATTTAATCATTTCTTAATTTAAATATATTCTTATTTTAAACCCTTACTTTTTAACTATTAATTAGAAACAGATTTCTTTTTACACAGAACCTAAAATATTCTTTTTTCCTACAGCTATGGTAAAGATATATTTTGGTTAACTGATTTGAGTTAAACTGTGTTTTAAAAAGAAAGCAAAATTCTGATAGTCATTGTTCCTATATCGTATAGAAAACTTAACATACAGATATGGAAGTAGTAATGATAGGAGTTTATGTAATGTTAAAATCCTTACTTTTTAGCTATTAATTAGAATAGCTATGAAAAGTGAAGAAAATTTTTATTCACCCTCTTACATATATATTTAAAATACATACATATATACACACCTTTATTGTGTAATACTATTCTTGCCATTGAATACATCTGGTACATTCAAAGAAAAGATGTGAAAATTTTCACATTGCATCATTTATTCAAACCAGTGGAAAATGGATGTGTTATTCATTACAAATAAAACAATAAATAATGAAAATATAAATTATTTTAGAGTAAATTTGGGATGAAACCCGAAGAAAAATCTATTATATTCTTAAAATCCCTAATTTTTAGCTATTAATTAGAAATCGATTTCTTTTTACATGGAACCTAAAATCTTCTTTTCTCCTATGAAAAGGATATATTTTGGTTAACTGATTTGAGTTAAACTCTGTTTTAAAAAGAAAGCAAAATTCTTGTAGTAACTGTGCCTATATCGTATAGAAAACTTAACTCACAGATATGGAGGTAGTAATGATAGGAGTGTATGTATTTGTTAAAATACCTACTATTTAGCTATTAATTAGAAACCGATTTCTTTTTACACAGAACCTAAAATCTTCTTTTCTCCTACAGCTATGGAAAGGATATATTTTGGTTAACTGATTTGAGTTAAACTGTGTTTTAAAAAGAAAGCAAAATTCTTATAGTCATTGTGCCTATATCATATAGAAAACTTAACTTACAGATATGGAAATAGTAATGATAGAAATGTATGTATTGTTAAAATCCCTACTTTTTAGCTATTAATTAGAAACCGATTTTTTTTGACACAGAACCTAAAATCTTCTTTTCTGCTACAGCCTTGAAAAGGATATATTTTGGTTAACTGATTTGAGTTAAACTGTGTTTTAAAAAGAAAGCAAAATTCTTGTAGTAATTGTGCCTATATCGTATAGAAAACTTAACCTACAGATATGGAAGCAGCAATGATAGAAATGTATGTATTGTTAAAATCCCTACTTTTTAGCTATTAATTAGAAATCGATTTCGTTTACACAGAATCTAAAATCTTCTTTTCTGCTATAGCCTTAAAATGATATATTTTGGTTAACTGATTTGAGTTAAACTGTGTTTTTCTTATAGACATTGTGCCTATATCGTATAGAAAACTTAACTTACAGATATGGAAGTATTAATGATAGAAGTGTATGTATTGTTAAAATCCGTACCATTTAGCTATTAATTAGAAATCGATTTCTTTTTACACAGAACCTAAAATATTCTTTTTTTCTACAGCTATGGTAAAGATATATTTTGGTTAACTGATTTGAGTTAAACTGTGTTTTAAAAAGAAAGCAAAATTCTGATAGTCATTGTTCCTATATCGTATAGAAAACTTAACTTACAGATATGGAAGCAGCAATGATAGATGTTTACTAGTTTTTGAATAACTAAATTAATGAGTGTAACTTATACAAGCATTTCGCAAATTAAATATACACCAGAATATAAAGACTTCTTCAAGTGATTTGAAATACTTCTTTCATTTAATCAGAGCGTGAAAAAATTTAAAATAAAGCCAGGGAACGAAGTTAATGATCCGAAATAATGAAAAGTAGAGAAAATGAAATCGGGAAATGAAACGGTAGAATATGAAAACGTAATGGATTTGAGAGTACTAAAGAGAGAGGAATAGTGTACTCGAAAACGCTTTTATCCCCAGTTCTTCTTTTTCCTTAATACATTTAATGACACGTTTTTGGAGAAAAAAGTTCTAACTTTATAAAAAGGGTACAAAGTTAGTTTTTCTGTAATCTTTTTAAACTCTTATTTAGGGCTTCTTTTCAAAGAAGGGGGTGGTTAAATGAAAGAAAACTTTGTGTCAAAAATTTTGGAGAAGGTTTGATACATTCCTTTTGAGATTTACTTTGGAATTAACTTTTAAATGTAAAGAAATCCTTTCACGACAGCAATTATTTGTTACTCTTCATTTCATCATTGTAAATATATGTGACATGTAGCTTTTTACAATTATTTTTTTAGTACTATGATGAATAAAATTTGCTGATGATCAATTAGTGATTTTTCCTTAAATAGAAAAAAATTCCATCTAACTGTGTAACGAACACCAAGATATTTAAAAGAAAGATGTGGTAAATTTTCGATTGTTCTCAAGTCTATAATTGAAAACACTGTTACTGTTATTTTTTTCCATAGTCTGCAGATATTCCATATGTGCATATATTTTAATGTATGGACCCTTGTTACCCAGTACTTCTGGAAACGTTAATTAAATATTTATATACTGATACATTTTTTACAAGGATTAGTTTCAATGTAAGGTGCGTCATCCCCTATATAATAATAACCCACTTTCTCTGTCCATCTGTCATCGAATTTATGAAGCGATTGGACCTGGAATAGATAGAGGCATCCATATGGAATTCTTGATGAGTTAGGGTTAGCAAAATTCAAAGCGAGTAAAGTTTATTTACTCCTAAACTAGATTCGATTCTAAAATAAATTATTACAAATATACTTCATATCACACCGAATTATACTGTCGTCTTTAAATCATTCGAACCCCCTTTTCGAGCGTTTAATGCCATTATTTCAAGCCCTATTTAAGTGCCAGCGATTAAATGTATCAATTTATCACAGAATAAATAGGTAAAAAAAATTTTCTAGCATTATGACGTCATTCTTTTAACCATCTCATTTAATCATTTCTTATTTTAAATTAATTCTGCATTATTTCCATACGTTTTATCACTGAACTTACATTTTATGTAAATAATATTCCTTTATATTTGGCTTAAATAAGAGATTAGGTGCATATGTGATAATTTTAAATTTAATCATTGATTATATTTTGTTGCAATGAAAATTTTATCACCGGTGTTAACAACTAATTGTAACTAACTCCAGGGTGTAGTGGAAATGATAGTTTCATTTGTTCGCTTTCATTAATTATTCTGGCAAAAGAATTGGTAAGAACTTAATGATAATTTCGACATAGCTGAGAAAATATCTAATTATCTTTCTAATTCTTGAACTATTGAAACAATGAGAATAAAAAATTAAGTAGAAATAGAATTAAAAATAAAAATATAAAATCGGATCTCTGAAATAATTAAAGAAAAAATCGAGAATCAAACGGTAGAATACAAAACTTAATGGATTTGAGAGTACTAAAGAGACAAGAGTAGTGTACTCGAAAACGCTTTTATCCTCAGTTCTTCTTTTTCCTTAATACATTTAATGACACGTTTTTGGAGAAAAAAGTTCCAACTTTATAAAAAGGGTACAAAGTTAGTTTTTCTGTAATCTTTTTAAACTCTTATTTAGGGCTTCTTTTCAAAGAAGGGGGTGGTTAAATGAAAGAAAACTTTGTGTCAAAAATTTCGAAGAAGTTTTGATACATTCCTTTTGAGATTTACTTTGGAATTACCTCTTAAATATAAAGAAATCCTTTCATGGTAGCAATTATTTGTTACTCTTCATTTCGTAATTGTAGATATATGTAACATATAGCTTTTCACAATTCTTTTTTAGTACTATGATGAATAAAATTTGATAATGTTCAATTAGGGCATTTTTCTTAAACCGAAAAGAAATTCCACTTAATTGTGTAACGGAAACCAAGATATTTAGAAGAAAGATGTGGTAAAATTTCGATTATTCTTAGGTCTATAATTGAAAACACTGTTACTGTTTTCTATTCCTACAACATAGTCTGCAGAAATTCGAAAGTTTTGTATGTAAATGTATTTTAAAGTATGGCCTCTTGTCGTCCAGTACTTTTGGAAATTGTTAATTAAATGTTTGTATACTGATACATTTTTTACTAAAATTAGTTTCAATGTAATGTGTGTCATCTCTTATATAATAATAGCCTAAATTTTCTGTCCGTCTGTCCTCGCATTTATGACGTGATTGGACCTGGAATGGATAGAGGTATCCATATTGGACACTGATGAGTTATAGTTAGAAAAATTCAAAGCGCGAAAAGTTTATCCTCTCCTAAACTAGATCCGATTCTAAAATAAATTATTATAAATTTGCTTCTTATCACAGATAAAATTACTGTCGTCATTAAAACGTTCGAACCCCCTTTTCGAGGGTTTAATGACATTATTTCAAGCCCTATTTTTCCCGGTTAAGAGCAGTCGGTTAAATTTTTCAATTTATCACATAATAAATAAGTAAAAATAACATTTTTCTAGCATTATCACGCCATTCCTTCAACCATCTCATTTAATCATTTCTTATTTTAAATTAATTCTGCATTATTTTCATATGGTTTATCACTAAACTTAAATATCACAAAAATAATTTTCTTATATATAAAATATATATATATATATATATTAGATATATATATATAATATATATATATAAAGATATATATATAAATATATATATATTATATATATTTATATGTATATATATATATATATATATATTATAGAATATCTTTTATATATATTATAGATTAGGTACATATGTGATATTTTTAATTTGAATCATTGATTTTTTTTTTAAACCCTCGGTGGCAAACAGCCTTCCCTAAGGATTAGGCTTTCAAATGTTTACCACGAAACAGTTCACTCCGCAACAGTAGAACAAAAAAAAATTTTAAATTTAGAGAATATAGTGAGAGATATAGTCCAGTTATCATTTAAAATAAGTCCATAGTTTAAATAACTAAAACGAAACCCTGGAAGAAGGTATCATTATGCTTGCCATTACTATTAAGAAAAAAAAAGGTTAAAACTAGCGAAAGAAGATTAAAAATAAACCAAAACTAGAACGAATCCCTAGTTAGGTGATGTTAAATGGTTCACAAGATAAAATTAGGAACAGGATACTTTTACATAATTAACTTAGAGAGGGGGGTCTCTAAGCATGGGTCCAGCCCCGGAATTGATAAAAACAAACACTTGTCTGTACAGATATTTGAATTTGTGCTGTTGTACCAATGAGCGTTACAAACATCTTGAAAAACATGTACATTAAAAATTTACAAGAGAAAGGAACATAGATTGACAACAAAAAGAAGATTTTGTTGAAAATGAGAAATAATTTATAGAAAGTCAATCTATTATTACTTGAGCTATTTAAAAACAAAATTAATTTTTAACAATTTCATAAAAAAATTTACAGTACAATAAAAAAAATGGCTTGACCATTTATCTGGTGCAACTGATTAGTTCACAGTTTTCAATCATCCAGGAGATTAGTTTCTGTGCCTTACTGAGCAGGACTTTGCTTGTTTGTAAAAGCTGGAACCACTTCGATTCCGCTCCAATCGGAGGCTCTTTAAAATGAAAATCCTTTGTTAGGTTGCAAGAGAAAAGGTAGTGCAGAGAGTTACCTTCCTGACCACAAATACAGTTTGAAGACCCAGTCGCCAAACGAAAACGAGAGAGATATTGAGGGAAGGAACCATGTCCATCACCAGTATTAACAACGAATTCTATCAAACTCCAGTTTGTAGTGGAAAGGATATTATCATTCGTTTACTTCCATTAATTATTGTGGGAAAAAAATGTTAAGAACTGTATGATAATTTCGACGTACCTGAGAAAACTTTGAATTATCTTTCTAAATGAATTCTGTCGTCTTTAAAACGTTCGAACCCACTTTTCGAACTTTTAACCCTCCCAGTGGAACATACCGGAGAAAAGTCTCCAAAAAGTAAACTAAACTTTTATTGTGTCAGTGACCAAAGTGTTCTATGATTTTTTACTTCACCCTTTGTCCCACCCTCGTTATTGTCCCTTTACTTCCGGTTATAAATATATATATAAATAGACATTATTGATTGTTAATTAATAATTGATTTTTATTACACATAAAGCTTATCAAGTCTTGAAGATCATCCCATAAGAAATAATGGATTCTAAAAGTACGAATAAAAATATTTTTCAAGAGAATTATTTATATTTTTTTACGAAAGTCATCCAAGATATTTAAGTGGTGCAATTAGAGATATATCTGTTACGACAAACGAAATAATTCGAAATAGAGATTGACAAAGCCATGAGAAGATATCAGCATCTTTGTTCCTCAGAGAGTAGGGGTGCATCTCTCAATAAATGTCAGTCAAAGAGGGGTGCAGTTCCTAAACAATCGACCTGACCCTCCTACCTCAAAATTCCATGGGGGAAAGAACTGTCAGAAATGTACAATACATCTATTTTAGGAACGTTTTTGAAGGTTGAAAATTGTACGTGACAATCGGCGGAATTGTACGTGCAAAGCGCTTAGAGGGTTAATAACATTATTTCAAGCCCTATTTTCCCCGGTTAAAAGCAGGCGATTAAATTTATCAATTTATCCCATAATAAACAGGTAAAAATAAGATTTTTACTAGCATTATGGTATCATGACTTTAACCATCTTATATAATCATTTCTTATTTTAAATTAATTCTGCATTATTTTCATACGTTTTATCACTAAACTTAGATATTATGTAAATAATTTTCCTTTATATTTGGCTTAAATAATAGATTAGGTGCATATGTGATAATTTAAAATTTAATCATGGATTAATTTTTCTTTGCAATGAAAATTTTATCACCGGTATTAACAACTAATTCTATCTACCTCCAGGGTGTAGTGAAAATGATAGTTTAATTCGTTCACTTCCATTAATTATTGTAGAAAAAAAATTGGTAAGTACTTAATGATAATTTCGATGTAACTGAGAAAACTTTGAATTATCTTTCTAAATGAATTCAACGTGATTTAAAACTGCATTCAAGGTCACAAATCATTTTTTTTTTACCTGTCTCATAGGGCACTTTAGAATTCTGGAAAATTAAAACTTTTACTTATCCCGTCATATGAAGGGCTATATGCTAGTTTAAAATTATAGAGCAATGTGTAATGGAAACCTATATACAGTTTTGAATAATACACTGTCTACTAATACGTGTTTCCACACCTATGCAAATGACGGTATCTACGGTCCTGAGGTACGTCACAGCCTCTGCCGGTATAAATCGTGTAGTAAACAACATCGGCATTAGTCGCAGGCAAGATGCCGCGCAGTTCGGAGATCTTTGATTTCGAGGAAGGTATAATTATCGGGTATCACAAATGTGGCCGATCCTTAAGGGACATATCTAGCGATCTGAAGTACCCAAAATCGACAGTGGCCTATGTGATTAAGAAGTGGAAGGTGAGCGGTGATTGTCGGAAATGTTCCCCGAGTAGGCAGACCAACGGAACTAGGAGATAGAGACCGACGAGTGCTGTCCAGATAAATACGGAAGAACCGCATCCAACCGATGGCCCTTATCCACGAGGAGTTTCAACAAGCATCCAGGAGTATTGTTTCAATGAATACCATGCTTAAGGAAGATCCGTAAGGAGGGTTCACGCTGTAATTGCCTCTCGCGGAGGCCCTACCAACTATTGATTTTGAATAAAGTTCGTTTTTCTTTTCTATCTCAGGTGTCCAAATACTTATTGGTAGTCAGTGTATTTTAACGAATTAAAAAGAAAATTATTTTGTTTTATTGTTAATGTCCCTATTACATTTGACTTAGGCAGGGACACCTATTAGTAAAGCTAGAAACAATTTAAACTTAGTTAATAATAAAAGCATAGCAATTATAGAAGATGCCCCCACCTCCTTATTAACTTTGGAAATAAAACAATTAATGGTAGTTAATTTAGGATTTTACTTATTTTGCCATTAATGAACTGTCATTAGTTTCAGTTATATAAGCATTTTGCAAATTAAATCACATACAGAGTAGAAAGAAATCATGAA
This sequence comes from Pardosa pseudoannulata, assembly GCA_032207245.1. NCBI lineage: Eukaryota > Metazoa > Arthropoda > Arachnida > Araneae > Lycosidae > Pardosa > Pardosa pseudoannulata. Next base: position 42,850,555 of record CM063506.1, read on the forward strand.
GTTATTTGAAATAATCATTTCATTTAATAAGAACGAAAGATAAAACTAAAACAGACCTGTTTTAGGCAGGGATACGCCTTTGAAAAGCTGATACCAATTAAAATTAAGTTAAGAATAAAAGCAAATCAATTTTATAATATGCTCCCACCTCCTTATTAACTTTGGAAATAAAACAATTAATGGTAGTTAATTTAGGATTTTACTTATTTTGACATTAACGAACACTGTCTTGAGTTTCACTTATGTAAGCATTTTGAAAATTAATTCACACACAAGGTATAAAGGAATCTTGAAGTTATTTGAAATACTCATTTCATTTAATGAGAACGAAAGATAAAACTGAAACAGACCTGTTTTAGGCAGGGATACGCATTAGAAAAGCTGATACCAATTAAAACTAAGTTAAGAATAAAAGCAAAGCAATTTTATAATATGCTTCCACCTCCTTATTAACTTTGGAAATAAAACAATTAATGGTAATAAATTTAGGAATTTACTTATTTTGCCATTAACGAACTGTCATGAGTTTCACTTATGTAAGCATTTTGCAAATTAAATCATGTACAAGGTATAAAGGAATCTTGAAGTTATTCGAAATACTCATTTCATTTAATGAGAACGAAAGATAAAACTGAAACAGACATGACTTAGTCAGGGATACGTATTAGAAAAGCTAGTATTAATTAAAACTAAGTTAAGAATAAAAGCAAAGCAATTTTAGAAGATGCTCCCACCTCTTTATTAAATTTGGATATAAAATTATTAATGGTAATAAATTTAGAAATTTACTTATTTTGCCATTAACGAACTGTTATGAGTTTCACTTTCGTACTCATTTTGCAACTTAAATCCGGCACAGTGTAAAAATGAATCTTGAAGTTATTTAAAATACACATTTCATTTAATGAGAGCGAAAAATAAAACTGAAACCTGTTTTAGGGAACGAGATCAATGATTTGAAATAACGAAAAATATAATAAAAAGGAAATTGGCCCATGAAACTGTAGAATGTGGAAACATAATGGATTTTAGAGTACTAAACAAAAGAAAAGAATAAGTGTACTCAAAAATTCTAATTTTTTTATCCCCTATTCTTCTTTCCCCTTAATATATTTCATAACACGTTTTCGGAGAACATGGTTCTAACTTTATAAAATGAGAACAATGTTCGTTTTTTTTTGTAATCTTTTTAAAGACTTATTTAGGTCTACTTTTAAAGGTAGGGAGTAGATAAATTAAGAAACAAACATTTGTGTCAAATTTTTGAACAGAATTTTATATATTGAGATTTACTTAAGTGTAATGAAATCCTTTCGTTATGTGTTACTTCTTATTTACTCCTTATAAATAGATGTACATTTAGGTTTTTCAAAATTTTGTAATTTATGTATTAAGAAAAATGGAATTTCTGTTCTATTAGCACTTATATAACAGGGATACGTATTAGAAAAGCTGGTATCAATTAAAACTTAGTTAATAACAAAAGCAAAGTAATTTTAGAACGTGCTCCAATTTCCTTATTAGCTTATATATAAAACTATTAATGGTAGTTAATTTAGGAATTTATTTATTTTGCCATTAATGAACTGTCATGAGTTTCACTTATGTAAGCATTTTGCAAATTAAATCGCGTATAGGGTATAAAAGAATCTTGAAGTTATTTGAAATACTCATTTCATTTAATAAGAGCGCAAGATAAAACTGAAACAGACCTGTTTTAGGGAATGAGATTAATGATTTGAAATAATGAAAAATAAAAAATAAAGAAAATCAGTCAATGAAACTGTAGAATGTGAAAATGTAATTGATTTTAGAGTACTAAAAGAGAGAAAAGAATAAGCGTACTCAAAAATTCTTATTTTTTATATCCCCAGTTCATCTTTCTCCTTAATATATTTAATGACACGTTTTCGGAGAAAAAAGTTCTAACTTTATAAAATGGGAACAATGTTCGTTTTTCTGTAATCTTTATAAAGACTTATTTAAGTCTTCTTTTAAAGGAAGGGATTAGATAAAAGATGAAACAAACATTCGTGTCAAAATTTTTGAACAGGATTTCATATATTTTGAGATTTACTTTAAAATTATTTCTTAAGTCTAATGAAATCTTTTCATGGTGGAATACACATATTCATTATGTGTTACTTCTTATTTCCTACTTATAAATAGATGTGACATTTAGATTTTTTCAAGTCTTTGTTTTTTGCTTACTAAGATAAATAGAAGTTTTGTTCTATTAGCACTTTTTCTTTGATTGAAAAAAATATAACTATATACGTGATTTAAAAAAAATTACGTTGTAAATTTTTAATCGTTCTGTGGCCTATAGTTAAAAACATAGCTTTTTTTATTTTTCCATATTATATGGAATATCCGTATGTTTGTGTGAGTATAATTTTAGGTATGTACCCTTTTCTTTCAGTACTTCTGGTAACGTTAATAGATAGTTAGCATATGGATGTTTTATTCAGAATAGTTTGAATGAGAAGTATGCTACTTAAACTGCCTGTTGCAAAATCTAATGAAAATGCATAGACACTCTTAAATATAATTCTAAAAAAGAATGGAAAAACTATATTTGTTTTATTTTTAATGCCTACGCATTAATAAAATTGGCATCATTTGGTTTAAGAATTAAAGGCAAACTTTTATAGATAATGCTCCCATCTCAAAAATAAATTTAGATATAAACTTCTTAATGGTAGATAAGTTGATAATTTACTTATTTTACCATTAACGAACTGTCATGAGTTTCACTTATGTATGCATTTTGCAAATTAAATCACGTACAGTGTAAAAATGAATCTTCGAGTTATTTGAAATACTCATTTCATTTAATCAGAGCAACAGATAAAACTGAAAGAAACCTGTTTTAGAGAACAAGATTAATGATTTGAAATAATGACAAATAAAAAAAATGAAATTGGCCCATGAAACTGTAGAATGTGAAAACATAATGGATTTTAGAGTACTAAAAAGAGAAAAGAAGAAGCGTACTCAAAAATTCTTATTTTTTTTTATCCCCAATTCTTCTTTTTCCTTAATATATTTAATGACACGTTTTCGGGGAAAAAGTTCTAACTTTATAAAACGAGAACAATGTTCGTATTTCTGTAGTGTTTTTAAATACTTATTTAGGTCTTCTTTTAAAGGAAGGGGGTAGATAAATGAAGAAACAAACAATTGTATCAAAAATTTTTAACAGGATTTTATATATTCTTTCTGAGATTTACTTTAAAATTATTTCTTAGGTGTAATGAAATCCTTTCATTATGCGTTACTTCTTATTTCCTCCTTATAAATAGATGCAACATTTAGCTTTTTTGTTTCTTTGTTTCTTTGTTTTTTATGTATTAAGATATATAGAAGTTCTGTTCTAGTAGCACTTTTTCTTTAATTCAAAAAAGTTATAATTATATACGTGATTTAAAAAAATACGTGGTAAATTTTTAATTGTTCTAAAGCCTTTAGTTAAAAACATAGTTACGTTTTTTCTTTTTCCATATAATATAGAGGATCTGTATGTTTGTGTGCATATATTTTTATGTATGTACCCTTGTCTTTCAATACGTCTGGTAACGTTAACTCATCGCGTGCGGGCAACGTATTTCTACGTTTGTTTCCGTCTGTCACTCGAGCGTTGGTCACGTAAAAATACGTATTTAGTAGATTTGTGGTGGATACCCGCTAACCTTCCCAAATCTACTAAATACGTATAATTATATATATGTGTGACATTATATACATGTTCTTTGCGTTGCTATGCAACGCTTTGCATTTTTTTCTTTCCACAAGTTATGATTGTTGAGTTACTCGGTCTTTTGTTGCAATATTTAGTCTTCAATTTGAATTCCTAGCTCCAGAACGTACAAGTCGTGTTTTGTCAATTTGAAGCTTGATTTATTTTTTGTTGAAATCAAAATTGATAAAATGGGCCGTTGTGAAAAAGATAGTGATGAAGAAATATGCGCTGACAGATTATCGGACTTTAAAAATAATTTATTTTTGTGATTTAGTAAAAATATTTTTTGTTAAATAATCATACAGTATATATTAAAGTGTAAAATAAAAAGAGTTTCGTTCATAAAAACAAAGTAGTTTACGATTTACTGCGATTTTTCTGAATAACTAAACTTTCGCGCGATTCACGAAAAAACGCCCGCTGCAGGCGTAAGTTGGCGGTGAAGTATACCCGCGTGCCAAGTGTTAATAGATATTTAGCATAAAGATCGATGTTTTATTCAGAATAGTTTAAATGTGAGGTATGCTATTTAGACTATCTATTGCAATAGCTAATGAAAACCCATATACATTCTTGAATATAATTCTAAATAAATAATGGAAAAAATATATTTGTATTGTTACCATTTTATGAAGCGTAGCGTTCGTGGATTGAGTAGACTTTGAATTAAGACAGCAAAAATAACAGCACTTTATTCGTAATGCAGGGAAAACACGAATACAGCAGCCAACACCGCGAGAACTGGCTAGCACAGGCGATAGTTCACTAAAACTCTTAGCGCCAAACAACGTAGGTCTTTACCTCTACAAATTTCTCAGCTAACTGAACCTCGATCAGGATCTTCAGGATGGTAGGTCAACTGGATTTCCTGGGCCGGGCCCTCTAATCCAGAGAATTCTAACAGTAAGCATAAAATAACAACGAGCAGAAAAATAAAACAACTAAAAGGGGAAAGAGGGGATAGGGAGGTGGATTCGTGAGTTCAAGACACAAAAATAAAGAGTAGAAAGTTTAGGGATAGAAACAAAACACATATTTTTGCGGCCAGTGACATCCATACAGAATTCGTGAAGGAAACAAAGTTAGCATTTAAAACTCAGAAGTTAACGTTAAAAAATATATATATATATATATATATATATATATATAAATATACAAATAAGCTTAAGAAAAATAAAAGTAAAGAAAATTGTAAATAATTAAAAATTATATGAGAAATTGGAAAACATGGCAACGTGGGGGACAAAACCATGAACCTCAGGTTCGCGAATCATAGCAGGGCAAGCACGCTGCTAGATGCTCCACGCCTTCACAGTTAAAAAAGACTTAATAGTAATGATATCAAAAATACTGTCTATTGGAGAGATTTGCACAATATGTTCCTCCCTCACAGAAGGAGCGGAGAGCCAGATCAGAACTAAATAGAAATATCAGAAAACGTACGATTTATGATGTGTGGCCAATTTTAAGAAATTGTAAAACTTTTTTCTTACATTTTGAAGATTTTTAATAATTTTTTTTTCTTGAGATTTTTTGATTTTTTATAAAGACAATACAAAAACATTAAGGATCTTTGCCAAGAATGGCCAAAGGCCTTCTTCTATTGCTAGCTTCAGAAGGGTCGTAATTGACTAGATTATTGATTAAATCATTGCATAGATTTTTATGAAATTTAACAGAAAGATTGTAGATGAAATTTGGAATAGGAAGAATTTTTAATTCTTCATGAATTTTAGTATTTCTAAAATACCAGGGAGCATTAATTATTTCCCTAAGAATTAAATTTTGAATAGTGGTAAGAATTTTAATATTAGAATCTGCTGCATACAACCCATACTGGAGCTGCATAGGTAACAATTGGACGTAAAAAGGAAGTGTAAATGAGCAGCTTAATTTTAGTATCCATTTTGCTATGACGAGAAATTAAGGGGTACAGAGCTCGTTTAGCATTGGTATATTTAGTTTTAACCGAAGTAAAATGTTGCTTCCAAGTTAAGTTTTTTGTCTAGAGTTACTCCTAAATATTTAACGGTGTCCGACCATGGGATACGAGTGTTATTGATATATATGTTGTAGTTGACATAAGTCGTTCTCTGCTTGGACGTGAACATAGCAGCTTCGCATTTAGAAGTGTTAATCCTAATTTTCCATCGTTCAAGCCACTCAGAAATTTTGACTAGATGTTTATTAACGGCAGTCACAGCAAATTTATAATTTTTGTTATAAGCAAAAATAGCAGTATCATCAGCATAAATAGCTAATTCGGTTTTTGGATGCACAGGGATGTCATTAATATAAATGTTAAATAAAGTAGGGCCGAGAAGGGATCCCTGTGGAACACCGCTGAGAATTGGAAATTTTAGAAGAAAGAGTTTGATAGATTTTAACTTGAAAAGTACGATCCGAAAGGTAAGAGAAAATTAACTTAACTAAATGTTTCGAGAAATTATAAAGAAGCAATTTATGAATGAGTGCATGTATCCAGATTTTGTCGAATGCACGAGCAACATCGAGAAAAATTGCAGCAGTAGATAATTTATTTAATTTATTTTTAGCTAAAATTTCAGCAATACGGTAGACTTGATGAGAGGCCGAAAGATTCTTCCGGAAGCCAAACTGATACGGAATTATAATATTATTTTCATCTAAGTGATTGTTCACTTCCGCAAGAATAAAATTTTTCAGTAATTTTACTAATAGTGTTAAGCAAGCTGATCGGACGATAGTTATCTGGAGAAGAATGATCCTTTTTAGGTTTTGGAATAGGGACAATGATGGAATTTTTCCAATTACTAGGAAAGTGACAAAAATAAAAAATATGATCGATGATTGTATAGATATAATAAATATATTGAATGGGGATATGCTTGAGAACAGTATTAGTGATGTTATCTTCTCCAGGAGATTTACGTTTAGGTAAAATGTTTAATAATTTTGACAAGGGCAGCCGAATCAATATGAACATTAGTGTTAAAGGAATTAAAATTTTGAATGATGTTAATACTATTGGAAACCTCGTTGGTCGTGTTTACGTCAGAACCTGGATTTGGGGTAAAATTTTGAGCTAACGTGCTGCCGATTAAATTACCCTTTTCTTCTGCAGTATAGAGTATATTGTTAGAATTTGGAACTTTTAATGGCGGAATAGGAGTGTACGAATTTTTGAAGCGTCTGGCAGCCTTCCAGATGGAATTGTCAGTGGTGTCCAAAGAAGTTAAAAAGTTATCCCAGTCTTTATTAGATTTATCTTGTATATAGTATTTGAGATCTTGTTGTGTATTATTCATAATTCTTTTATTTATTGGAGTTTTATTACGTTGCCAGGCTTTTCTGGCCCGATTCCTATTATTAATTAAAATTTTAAGGTGTCTGTCAGAGTGGCGTTTGTCTGCGTCAGGAATGATAGTGGAAGCAAAAGTAATACTGTCATTAATATCAGAAGTTAATTTAGTAATAAAAGATTCAAGATCATTAGTGTTTTCAATGTTAGGGAGGGCAAAAGGTTTAGAATTAAGATGTTCTTTGAATTGCTTCCAATTAACAAATTTCTTTGGAGTAAAAGAGTAAGGGTTATTACTAATAAAGATTTTTAAAAGAACTGGATTATGATCTGATGAGAGGTCACAAATAGTATCAATAGTTAAAGAATTTGGAATACCTTTAATTAAGGCAAAGTCAATAACGCTACTGCTATGATTTGTATGGTGAGTTGGTTCTCTAGGTGCGAAAATATCAAAGTCTGAGTTATCAGAAAAGTTATTAATTACTTGTCCATATGCATTATTACAGGTACAATGCCAGTCCCTATGCCTTGCGTTAAGATCTCCAAAGATAATAGTATCATTATTAATATTGCTTAAAGCATAGAGATCGGCTAGTACCTCACGCGGATTTAAAGAAGGGGGGATGTAAGTTGAAATTATAGTATACGGCGATCCATTATTGATTTTGATGTTTATACAGTGGCGTTAATGACCTGCAAAGAAGGAAGAATAATAACATGATGGGGAATGGAACGTTTAATAATAATAGCAGTGCCTCTCATGGATTGATTTAGACTAGGGAAATCATTCCTATATGTGGTGTAGTCTTTGATGTTGAGTTTATCTTCTGGTCGGAGATGGGTTTCCTGAAGAAGAACAATATCAGGTGAACGCTCATTTACAAATTCCCTGAACTCACGAATCCTAGTTTTGATGCCGTTGCAGTTCCATGCGAAGACTTTTAGAAACCTATTCAAAGCCATCAGGGGCCAGTGGAGGAGTTTTGCATAATACCAGAGAAGAACGCCAATAAGCGTTCCTCCATGGTGTTAGCTTTAGCCAAGTTAGTTTTAATGTTTCTAAGTTTGATAATTATTTCTTCAAAATCTTGGATGCCTAGAAGTTGTTTAATGTCAGTAAGTAGAGTGGCAATTTCCCCAAGCTGATTATTGGAAGAGACAAAATTTTCCGAATTGGAAGGTAAAGTCGCTATAGGTAGGGCCTGAGTGGGAGACGTAACTGGTGCAGAAGGCACGCTGGGAGTGATAGCCTGCGCGAAAGACTTGGTCATAGGTTTGGGAATTGCTGCGACAAAGGTTGGCGTGGCAACCTTTGGCTTTGGAAACTTCGGGCAGCCTTGGTAGCTGGCTGGATGCTGACCTCCACAATTACAGCATGTTGGGGAATCAATTTTCCCTGTTCCTTTAGGGCAATTCTTTGTATTATGGAACTCAGCGCATTTCACACAGCGTGGCTTCATTAAACAGTTATCTGAATGGTGATGGAAAAACTGGCAGTTATGACACTGCTGTACTTTAATGGGGGACCTATAGCGCTCTACAGTTACTTTAATATAAAAAAGAGATTCTAGCTCATTTATTTTTTTACCAGCATCATTGTTTGTAAGCTGAATTTGGAAGAGGGGCATTGGTTGGTTAGTTTTGCGTTTAATTAATTGAGCAACCTTTAATACTGGAAATTCCAGTTTGTTCAGTTCATCTTTAATCTCCTCCACCGGAATATCACTAGGGAGACCACGAAGGACTACTTTAAGAGGGCGTACTATTCCTAAAGGAAGGATATAACCTTCAACTTTGTTGTCTATTAAAAATTTGGTAATTGCCCTGTGATCATCTTCTGTGTGGGGCTCGAGGCGAATAAATTCGCCCCCTATCCTAGCATGGAACTTTCTAACATTATTTTGTCCAGCAATTTCTTTAAGCAATTGGCGATAGTTATCTGTTTTAACAATGGTGATTTGCCTAATTTTAGGCTTAGTATTAAGGTTGGTTGGAATAGTTGAGGAGTTTGTGGGACCTGTAAGGGTTTTTTCCTTAAGATTAGTGAATTTATTAGTTGTGACAAGTTTTTCAGAGGTCACGATGGGTACTGATCTTTTTGCCGTATGGCGAAGAGGTGGGAGCACAAAATCATTATGCTTAGGTCTTTTACTAGGAGTTTCTAGCTCAGGAAAATGCTCGTTATTATTTGTCTGCTTACCTTTAAGATGAGCTGCTACCATCGGTCGTTGCGATAAAATTTCTTGTACGGCGGCAGGCGTCAGCATACCACGTTCCATCATGTGAAGCATAGTTTGATCATACGGGCAGAGATTGGCGGGATCATCCGCTATATCAGCATCCATGTCCGAGTCGGAGTCACTAGCTGGAGCCATAATCGTAGACTGTTGGCGAGGCTTAGTAGTAGGCATCTTAGTTTGTGAAGAATCCTTAATAGTTGGTTGAGATGAAGTTTGGCGAGACTTAGTAGTAGGCATCTTAGTTTGTGAAGAATCCTTAATAGTTGGTTGAGATGAAGTTCGGCGAGACTTAGTAGTAGGCATCTTAGTTTGTGAAGAATCCATACCAATTGGTTGAGATGAAGGTTCGGGCGACGTCACGAACCTCGATCAGGATCGGCTCCCGGTATTTATATCCTCGGGAGAAACTGGAATATTCTAGAAAGTACTAGGTACAAACGGTCGCCAAGAAAGTCACCAAGTCGCCAAATTTGGCGATAAATCGCTAAACTGGGCGCCAAAAATTAGTCGCCAAAAACATCGCCTACGAGCCAATATCTAGCCAAATACATGATTTACCCATTATAATACACAGTATACGGCAAAAATACATGCCAACTTGCGAAATTCGTAACAGTGTTATTGTTAAAGTCCCTTTTATTTATGACCTTAGAAAGGATACGCATTAATAAAATTGGCATCATTTGGTTTAAGAATTAAAGGGAAAACTTTATAGAAATTATTCCCACCTCAAAAATAAATTTAGATATAAACCTCTTAATGGTAGTTAAGAAGTAGTGGAGAATTTACTTATTTTGCCATTGTTGAACTTTCATGGGTTTAACTTTTTGTAAAATTAAATTTGGTAAATTAAACCGGATAAATTGAAAGAAAGAAATCTTGAAGTGATTTGAAATACTCATTTTATTTAATGAGGATAAAATTAAAACTCAGAGCTGTTTCTGTAAACGAGATTAATGATCCGATATAATGAAAAAGAAAAGAAAAGGAAATCAGCACATGGAATAGTAGAATATAAAAATTAATGAATTGTAGAGTACTGAAGAAAGAGGGAAACAGCGTATTCCAAAACACTTTATTTATTTATTTATTTACATTCCCTCAATTCTTCTTATTCCTTAATATATAATAAAATGCTTTACAAGAAATAAGTTCCAACTTGATAAAAAGGGAACAAAGTTAGATTTACTGTAATCTTTTTAAAGACTTACTTAAGGCTCTTTATTATATAAGCAGAGGATGGATAAATGAAAAAACTTCTATGTCGAAAATTTCGGGTTTTAGAAATTCCTTTGAGATTTACTTTGAAATTACTTCCTAAATGTAAAAAAATCCTTTCATGGTGGTAATCATGTGTTACTCATTATTTCATCTTTGTAAATGATTGTGACATTTACCCCAATTTTTTCTTTTTTTTCCCTTTTTACGTACTAAGATGAATAAAAATTTTGTGTCATTAGCACTTTTTTCTTCAATTGAAAAGAGACATACTTAACTATGTAATGGACACCGTAATTTTTAAAATGAATATGTAAAACATTTGATAGCTGATGCAATATGTTGATTTGAGCGCTGTTTTCCATTCCATAGTTGGGAACACTGTTAATTCTTCACTTTTCCTCAAGGAACTCCATGTATACTTGTGTGCGTTTATTTTAAAATATGTATCCTTATCGTTCAGTATTTCTATTAATGTTAATAGATTGACATGCCATAGCATAATAATGATACTTTTATGGAGATTAGTTTGAATGTAAGGTGTGTTATTTAAAAAATGTATGAAATGCTTTACGAGAAATAAGTTCCAACTTAACAAAAAGGGAACAAGGAAAGTTACAGAGTGTAAAGGTAAACTAAGTATAGAGGGTGGATAAATGAAAAAACTTCTATGTAGAAAATATCGGGTTTGATACATTTTTTTGGGGGGGGGATTTACTTTGAAATTACTTAAAAAATGTAAAGAAATCCTTTCATGGTGGTAATCATGTGTTACTCATTATTTCATCCTTGTAAATAATTGTGACATTTACCTCAATTCTTTCTTTTTTCGCTTTTTATGTACTAAGATGAATAAAAATTTTGTACAGTTAGCACTTTTTTCTTCAACTGAAAAGAGACATATTTAACTATGTAATGGAACACCGTGAATTTTTAAAATAAATATCTAAAAAATTCGATCGTTGATGCGATGTTTTGATTCGATCGTAGGAAACATTGTTAATTCTTCACTTTTCCTACTTCATAGTGTGTAGAAACACCATATACTTGTGTGCGTTTATTTTAACATATTATGTGCAGGTACATTTCACAGCGGAATTCTACCGGAAGCGGGTGTTTTGATCGTAAATTAAGTTATTCAGTTAAATCTCAATAGATTGAATATTATTTAATTTTTTAACTAACTTTTCGTATTTTATATTGAAATATATAAACAAACATATAAATAGAAATATATAAATAACAACCGTAACATTTTTGTAAACAAAATATATATTTTTTAGTGGATAAATTTATAATAGTATCGTAAATATGAAAAATCAAGTAGAAATAATAGCATATAATTTTAAGTTTTTCGAAATATGTTACATATAAGCATTTTTACATTATAAAAAAATTAAAAGAGCAATCATAAAACTAATAATGTTTTAGAGTGTGGTAACGTGCAAAGCATTTTCCTTTATGAAGAGGTACACGGCAAAACTTGCATATGTAAGATGTTTCACACCGCACCTTTTTCACTGCACACACTCGACATTGTCTTTGCAGCTCTGTCTTCTTCCCAGTAGTAACAAATTTTTCTAAAATATGTTTCCGCATGACGAATGATAATCTTCCAGGATAGTCATATTTAGGTCATATTTAAGGTTTTAATCAACTTTCCTGTTCTGTGGTTCCGCATCGATGGATGTAAAAACTAGTTTTTATTTGTCTAAAATTTTCCAGAATCTATGTAGTAGACAAGAGTATTCGGCTTCGCTTTCCTGTATATACCGTTATTTCTGTTAAAAAAACTGACAACTATGTTTACAAAAGTAGTTTTATAGATTCTTTGCTGAGATTTACTTTGAAATTATTTTTTAAATATTAAGAAATATTTCCAAAGCGATAATTACGTATTAATACTTATTTTATCTGTGAAACAATTATATGATATACAGTTCTTTTAATTTTTTTTCATTTATTTACATATTAAGATTAATAAAATTTTCTACAATAAGAAATTTTTTAATCAGCTAGCAGAAAATAAATATCACAATGTAAAGAAACTGTCGTGAGCTCGACTGTTTTTTTCCCGCCGGTGGCAACGCAAAAAGAGCTGGAAAAAGAAAATAAAGGTTGTTGCTGATGTTGAAGTGTAGTTTGTGGTCGAATGTTTCATTCTTTTTTGAATACTAATTTGCTCTCCCAAAAGACTATTTTTTTTTAGAATAGAACATTGTGGTACCGAAACCCGGGACGAACTTTTGGTGTAGAAGATTCTTTAAACACACCTCTGTGTGGCAAATAATGGCTCTTCTTCTCAATTTCATTAAAGGGAACCTCTACAATAACTTCATCTTCGATCCATTGATGAAGTACAGCTTCATAACCTTCAAACTGATTTTTCTGAATCAATTTCTTCGTGTTTGATTTCAAACGTTCTTTACAGATGTCTTCATTAGAATTTAGAAGAATTTGGTCCGAGATCCATGGTAAATGAACTTCATATCTTCCCACATCATTGACAGTAACCGTTTTCTTAAAATAATCTAAAGCAGCCGTTTCCATTTCTTTTCTTGATTGAACTTCGGTTACAGTTCTTTTACTTTTTTTCATTTATTTACATATTAAGATTAATAAAATTTTCTACAATAAGACATTTTTTAATCAGCTAGTAGAAAATAAATATCACAATGTAAAGAAACAGAATTATAATTAGAAAAAATGCGATACAATTTCGGTTGCTCTCTCATTTGTATTTCGAATGTAGTTACGTACTTCTATTCTTATATAGCTCTAGACTATTTTTTTTTAGAATAGAACATTGTTTGAAACATAAACCTTGTTGAAGATTCTTCATTCGTGTGGCAAATAATGTCTTCCTCTTTTATCAAAAGGTGTCAAGTACGCGCCCCTTCGATCTTTTGATGTCTGCAGCTTCATACCTTCGCCTATTTTCTGAGCAATCTTCGGGTTGATTTAAAGCCTATACGATAATAATGCAGCGATAAATTCTTCTAAACATTCTTTATTAAGAAGATTTGTTAAAACATATATACACTAATCAAACCCAAAACAGGAACAAGACCGAGGACAAAAACATGTAGAAACATTTTATTCAACAAAAATGTGATTCTCTGTGATGAGGTTATTTTATTCATGTATAGTCTATTTTAATAGAAAAGTCTTTATATATTTTTAGAACATAACAATTATTGTGTGTTTAAAAAAAACCAATGTAACATTACTACATCTTAGTATTACAATGTGAATGTGAAGTATGTACTTACAGTACATAGAGCAATAGTTAATGAAGGTGCATAAAAGGTCTTGAATCATATTACATTAAAAATTACCCGTTTCTAGAACTAATGTTTTAATATTTAAGAAGGGATTTAAGTTAAGTTGTCTGTAAAACTTTTAAAGTCTTATCTGTAGTTTCTATTTAAACCAAGAAACGGATAAATAAAAAATAAACTTTTGTGTCAAAAATTTCGAAAAGGGCTTCGTAATTCTTTTTCAGATTTACTTTGAAATTACTTCTTAAGCAAAGAGAAATCCTTTCATGGTGGCAATTATATGTTATTCTTTTTTCATTCTTGTAAAGAAATGTGATATGTAGTTTTTATTCAATTTTTCTTTATAAGCATTAAAATGAATGATAAAAATTCTGTGTAATTAGTACCTTTTTTCTTCAATTGAAAACAAATATATTTAACTGTGTAACAAAACGCAGTGAGTTTTTTAAAAAAGTTAATATAAAATTATATTTTGATTTTATGTTTATATTTTACTAGTATAATAGTATAATAAAACATAAATATACAATTAGGATAAATAAGAATTAATAAATTAACCTAAATAATGACTCGTTAATATTAATAGCCCGAGCCAGCAATCTAGGTTAACTGGCTAATATGCTTCATATTTTGATTTCCTGTTACTATTTTACTAGTAAAATGTACAATAATGCATAAATTTATGATTAGAACAAATAAGAGTTAATAAATTAATCTGTAGAATAACGCATTAATCTGGTTAGTTCAAGTAACTCCAGGATAAGAAGCTAGTGTTATTTACTTTTGATTTTACGTTACTATTTCACTGGTATAATAGTATAATAATACATAAATTTACAATTATAATTAAGAAGAATTGATAATTTAAACTACAGAATGACTCATATTAATAGTCCGAGAAACATAGGATAATGGCCTAATATGCTTTACATTTTGATTTCATGTTACAATTTTACGAGTAAAAAGCACAATAATGCATAAATTTACAGTAAGAATAAATCTGAATTGATATAGTAATGCCGGACGATGGCCGATTGGTGAGGGTGTTGACCTTCGGTACTGGAGTTCGTGGGTTCGAATCCCACTAGGGCATGGATGTTCGTACCCGTTCGGAATCGGCTTTAAGCTGTAGGTCCCGGTCTCATTAGCCCTCGTGTTGCAAAAAGTAGACCGCAACACTCCAAACCAAACCAAACCAATATAATAATCTACAGAACGACACATTAATCTGGATAATTCAATAAACGCCAGGATAAGAAGCTAGTGTGATTTACATTTCGAATATATGTTACTATTTTACTAGTATATTAGTATAATAATACATAAATTTACAGTTAGAATTAATAAGAGTTAATAATATAATCTAGAGAGTGACTCATTAATATTAATAGACTTAGAAACCAAAGATAACTGGCTAATACGCTTTACTACTTAACCTACGTGAATGAGACTTTACTGAATAGCGTAATACTATCTAGAAATCTATTTAAGCAAATATCAAGACGATTGCTTCAGTAGTTCCCTAATTATGATGCATATGTCAAAAATGATTTTTAGCAAGTAAACAGCAATTCAACTATAATGGCCCAACATACATATCTGATGATATTTTTTATACTACTTAACCTACGCACTTTGTTTTCTGTTACTATTTTACTAGTAAAAAGCACAAGAATGCATAAATTACAATTAATATAAATAAGAATTAATAAATTAATCTACAGAATGACACATTAATCTGGATAGTTCAAGCAACGCCAGGATAAGAAGCTAGTGTAATTTACTTTTGATTTTATGTTACTATTTTACGAGTATAATAGTATAATAATACATAAATTTACATTTAGAATTAAGAAGAATTGATAATTTAAACTACAGAATGACTCATATTAATAGTCCGAGAAACCTCGGATAACTGCCTAATATGCTTTACATTTTGATTTCATGTTACAATTTTACGAGTAAAAAGCACAATAATGCATAAATTTACAATAAGAATAAATCAGAATTAATATAATAATCTACAGAACGATACATTAATCTGGATAGTTCAAACGGCAGGATAAGAAGCTAGTGTGATTTACATTTCGAATTTATGTTACTATTTTACTAGTATATTAGTATAATAATGCATAAATTTACAGTTAGAATTAATAAGAATTAATAATTTAATCTAGAGAATTACTCATTAATATTAATAGTCCTAGAAACCAAAGATAACTGGCTAATATGCTTTACTACTTAACCTACGTGAATGAGACTTTACAGAATATCGTAATACTATCTAGAAATCTATTTATTCAAATATCAAGACGATTGCTCCAGTAGTTCGCTTATTATGATGCATATGTCAAAAATGATTTTTAGCAAGTAAACAGCAATTCATCTATAATGGCCCAACATACATATCTGATGATAATTTTTAAACTACTTAACCTACTTACTTTGATTTTCTGTTACTATTTTACTAGTAAAAAGCACAATAAAGCATAAATTACAATTAATATAAATAAGAATTAATAAATTAATCTACAGAATGACACATTAATCTGAATAGTTCAAGCAACGCCAGGATAAGCAACTAGTGTGATTTACATTTTGTTTTTATGTTACTATTTTACTAGTATAATGATACATAAAGTAACAATTGCAATTATATTATAACATAGTTTATGCAGTTCTTTCACCTAGAGTTTTCTGGTGAAGGCAAAACTTGTGTTATAAGAAGAGCTCTGTGAGTGTAAACAGTTTGGAAATCACTGTTACAGACAACGGACCTCACCTCGTTAAACTCTTTAAATACAAACTTAGTAATGTTAGTAATGTTAGTTAACACACTATGTGCGGGTACATTTCGCAGCGGAATTGTACCGGAAGCGGGCGTTTTAATCGTAAATTTTGTTATTCAGTTAAATCTCAATAGTTCGAAAATTATTTCATTTTTTAACCAACTTTTTGTATTTTATATTGAAATATATAACCAAATATGTAAATAGAAATATATAAATAACAACCATAAGATTTGTGTAAACAAAAAAAATATTTTTTAGGAAATAAATTTATAATAATATCGTAAATATGAAAAATCAAATAGAAATAGTAGTATATAGTTTTAATATTTTCGAATTATGTTTTATATAAACATTTTTACATTATAAAAGATGAAAAGAGCAATGATAAATCTAATAATGTAAAAACTAGTTTTTATTTGTCTAATTGTTTTCCAGAAACTATGTAGTAGACAAGAACATTCGGCTTCGCTGTCCTGTATGTACCATTATTTTTGTACCCACAAACAAATCATGTTGTTACACTAACCCGTACTAGTACGTGACTCGCGCTTAAGTACGAGGCACATCCAGAAAGCAAGTGTCCTGATGTTTTCCCCTTTAAAGTAAACGTCAATAGCCGTGTCAATTGCGCATGCGTAATAGATCTATGAAGTATTAATCATATGCCAGCTGGACAAGTCCCGATTTGTTCCAGTAGTGGGGTAGCAGTGGTCTGAAATGGAAACTCTAATTCTTTCTCCCGCCGCCGGCAAGGTTCGGTCAGTGATCTGGAATGCACAAAGTATTGCGCCGGTTTAAATTCATTGTCAGCTCTGTCAGGTCTATGAGCCTAAACTGACACCCGAACACAAAATTCAACGCTTAGGAGCAGCACTGACATTTCTGCTATGGTATCACGACGACGGCGACGAGTTCCTCGACAGGATCGTCACGGGCAATGAGACTTTACCCCGGAAACCAAGCAGCAGTCAATGCATTGACATCATAGTGGATTAGGTCAGGACCAAATCCTAACAGACGCTGTCGGTACGGAAAAGGATGTGCACGGTGTTCTGGGACAGAAAGGCTGGTTCCATTCACAGGCGGAAGAGTTCTACAACAGAGGTATACAAAAGTTGATCCCATAATACGACAAGTGTCTCAATTCTGATGGTGGCTATGTTGAAAAATAGCTGGAACATTGCTGTGCTAGTCGTCAATAAATATGTCCGTGAAAGTGTGAGTTCTTTTTTTCTTAAAGTAAAGAAAGTCTCCAAAAATACTCTAAAATTTTATTGTGTCGGTGACCAATGTTCATGAATTTTTACTTTACCCTTTGTCGACTAGAAAATACGGGAAACCCATCGTTATTGTCCCTTTACTTCGTTATAGATATATAAATAGACATTATAGATTGTTAATTTTAATACACATAAAACTCGTCAAGACCCGAAGATCGTTAAGAAATAATGGATTCTAAAAGTACAAATAAAAATATTCTTTAAGAGAATTATTTATATTTTTTACGAAAGTCATAAGCTAATTAAGTGGTGCAATTAGAGGTACATCTGCTTCAAACGAAATACTTCGAAATAGAGATTTACAAAGCCATGAAAAGCTATCAGCGTCAATGTGCCTCAGGAATAGGAGTGCATTTCAAATCAGTCAAAGAGGGGTGCAGTTCCTAAACAATAGACCTGACCCTCCAAAAAAACTCCATGGTGAAAAATGCCAGAAGTACAATACATCCAATTTCGGACGTTTTTGGAGGTCGAAAAGTACGTGACAACCGCTTTAAAGACATCATCGGTTTGACGAGATTGTACGTGAAGTTAGAGTTAAAAGATTAGGCAAACTTACTTTCTGGATGAGCCTTGTATCAATCGTCAGAAAAAGTACTAGTATGTGTCCCGCACTCAAATATCAATCGTCAGAAAATGTACTAGTACAATGTCCCGCATACAAGGTGTTAAGTTAGAAGTTTTCTTGTTTTCACCTAAGATATTTTATGAATTCAATTTATAAACATTCGCAAATTAAATCCTGTACAGAAAAAGAAAGGCAATTTGAACTGATTTCAAATACTTCTGTCATTTAATCAGAGCTAAGTAAAAGTGAAAAACAGAGCCATTTCTGAGAACGGGATTAATGATCCAAAATAATAAAAAATAAAGAGAAGGGAATCGGCACATTAAACGGTAGAGTATGGAAACGTAATGGATTTTAAAGTACTAAAGAGAGAGGAATAGTGTACCCCAAAAATCTTTTTTATCCTCATTTCTTCTTAATACATTTAATGACACAATTTCAGGAGAAAAGTTCCAACTTTATAAAAATGAAACAAAGTTAGTTTTTCGGTAATCTTTTAAAAAGTCTTATTTAGTGCTTAATTTTAAAGAAGGATGAATGAAGAAACAAGCTTTTGAGTTAAAATTTTTAAAAAGCGTCTCATGCAATTTTTGTTGAGATTTACTTTGAAATTATTTCTTAAATGTAAAGTCATTTCATGTTGGTAATTATGTGTCACTCTTTAA
>CM063506.1:42882123-42887123 GCA_032207245.1 Pardosa pseudoannulata
GAGTATATAAATATATTAGATAGGATTTTCCTTGAATATATAATATTAAATATTATCATAAATATTATATGATAAAAACGATAGTCATATTCATTATTGTAATACAGTATTGTAATATAGATAAAAATAAATATGTATATTATAAAATAGTATTTAAGTATATATAGATATTATTCAAATATATTATTTTAAGATAAAAAATTATTAAATCTTTTATTATAAAATATACTATATATATATATATTATATATTATTATAGAGAATTTATATACATATATATATAAAGTTCTTATATTTTTAGTTAATATATATATGATATATATTACACTTAATTAACATATTACTATATATAGATATTATATTATATATTATAAAGATATATTAAATATTATATATAATATTATAACATTAAATATTTATATATATATTTATAATAGTACATATTAAATACTTTTATTTTAAAATAACTAATACCTAATAGTATTCTTATATGATATTTGCTAGAAAATTTATCAATATATAAATTGAAATTTATAAATTTTCTATTAAAATATAATACAAGTAAGTTATATTATTAACATTAAAATATAGTATATTATGTAAAATGTATTACATTTATAAATATATATTTGTATAATGTATAACATTATAAAAAGAAGTGATTATATAAGGAACAACATTATTTGTACATATATTAATTTGTTATATGCAAGAATACATATTTAATATGTATATTGAAAAAAAAAAATAGATATTATATACTTTTATGTAGAATTTATATAGATAACATAATATCTCATATATATGTAATTTTTATATTAATAAATACTCATAGACTTTAAGTTTATTTATACATAAAATATATCGATAATTAAGATATATAAATTAGTTTATAAATATATATTTATTATATATATTTATTTACTGTACTATATATAATAGAAATATCTAATATTATATATTTATATATGTATCAAAATAAATAAAACAATATTTAACTTATTAAATGCAATATTTTTTTACTCGTTGTATATATATTAATTTATGACTGTATAATTTAAATAATATTTATAATCAGCCTATTTTATTAAATAGGAAAATATAGGTTGATAACATCTTTTAAGTATAATTGGGGAACTGTATCAAAGATTTTAATGCTAAATCGTTGGTACGAATATTTTATGTTTTTCTTTTAATACTATCATAAATATTTATGTGAATAATACACATATTTTAAAATAATTCCCTAATTGATTTTAAAAATCAATATTTAATCTTTGAATTTCTCTATAATCCTGACATTATAATGAATATTATCATAAAACTATAATAATATATAAAAATTAGAAAATTATATATGATATTTTATGTATATGTATTTAAAAAACTATATGATAGAATATTTATTATATAAAATGTATATAATTAGTAAAAGATTGAATCAATATATATAATATATATATAATATATATAAATATACAACATATTATAATATATTATATATAAAATATAAATATTATATATTATGTATATATATTTTATATAGGTATACATATATATAAATTTATATATATATATATATTATATTTCATATAATAAATATATATATAAAATGTTGTATTATATATTATTTATATATATTTATTATATATGTATATTTATCTTTATAAAATATATATATGTATATATAATATTATATATATTTTAAATTTTTATATATATATATATATATATAATATATAATATATAATATATATAATATATATAATATATGTATATAAATATATATAAAATATAATATGTATATTATATATTAAATATATATATATATTATATTATATATATATATATTATATATATATATATATATATATATATATATATATATATATATATATATATTGCCGCATAAAGAAGCTTAGCCAACGAGCTAAGTGGCCGAATGGTCAAAGCACGCGATCCAGACCCGAAGATTGTGGGTTTGATCCTTGCCGTGGCTGTTTTTTATCCATAGTACGGATTTTTAATTTAAAATTGTTATTTATTGTTTCCTTATGTTCTTGAACTTTCTAGATCTTTCTTTAATATGTAAATTATTTATTTCTCGAATATTCTGTTCGGGTATAAAAGCTGATACCCACTAGTTGTAGGCAACTTCTCGATCCTGTAAGGTTGCGAGTTGCTACTTAGCTTCAATAAATTGTTCTGTCTGTTAAGTTAAACGGTGTGTTCATTCAAATCTTCGTGACAAATTTGGTGGAGGCGCCGGGTACCGATTTCGCCATTGTGGATAACTCTGACAATGTTCGCAGAAGTCTCTGTTTAAGAGGATTACTTCCGGAATTTGGCCCCAGAAAAAAGAAAGAAGCAAATAATGCCCGAAGATACAAAGCCTGTCGTGGTAACTCTCCTACCTACCCGCCCTAAGAAACCCTTCAACCTTCCGTGGGGAGCCTGGAGATGACCCTCGGAAATGGCTTGCAGAATACGATCGAGTGGCAAAGTTCAACAAATGGGATGAAATGATGTGTCTTGCAAACGTCTATTTTTTCCTGGACGGTACGGCCAAACAGTGGTACATAAATAATGAAGATACCTTGGACTCCTGGGACGCATTCAAGAGGGGTTTAAATGAACTTTTGGGCGATCGTCTCAAGTACACAAAAAAGGCCGAAGAACAACTAAAATGTAGAGCTCAAAGGGCAGGAGAGAGTACTCAGTCCTACATTCAGAGTGTATTAGGGCTTTGTCAAGAAGTCAATCCTTCAATGTCCGACAACGAGAAAGTATCTCACTTAATGAAAGGAGTGGCTGCTGAAGATATGTACCAAGTGCTCTTAATGAAAGAAGTGAAGACTACAGCTGACTTTATCAAGTGGTGTAACTACATTGAGGACATGAGGCAAAAAAGAATTGGCCGAAAATTTGAGAGACTACCAAACGTCGTACCAGTTGCAACCATGGAGGAAGAGACAGATTTAGTGTCTCTTATCCGTAGAATTGTACGCGAAGAGGTAAATCGATTAGTAAATCAAGTCGACGAGTTTCCGGACCCCTATTCCCAGCCGCTACAGACCGTCATCCAAGACGAAGTCGAAAGAGCTTTGGCGCCAGTGGTCGTAAAGTCTGCAGACGCCCAACGACGTCCCACGTATGCAGCCGCTGTGACGAGGAAACCTAGAAGTTCTGTCCAGAGATCAGCACCGCAGCCCAGGAAAACGGACCTATGGAGAACGACCGACAACAGACCAGTTTGTTTCCACTGTGGACGCCCTGGACACGTCGTACGCTATTGCCGTGAGAGGAAGGCCATTTTTGACGATTATCGAGCCCGCCGACAGAACTTCGATGACGCTGACGATGAGTTTCGCCGACCCAGCCCCGAACGCCGTTCTTTTCCTAGTCCTACTAGAGGCCGATCACCAACCCGTCGTTTCCGATCGCCGTCGCCATATCGTCGATCAGGTCAATCTCCAAGCCGTAGAAACGAGGAAAACTAAGCAGAGCGACCTTTCGAGGAGGTGAGGCCGCATGTTATGAAAATCCTCCATCGGCCGCAAGGATGACGGGTAACCACCTCGATGTTCTAGTAAATAATCAGCCGATCCGTGCTCTAGTAGATTCTGGAGCCTCGTTTTCTGTCGTCTCCGATAAGTTTCGTCGATCCTTAAAGAAAGTTATGTTCGCTGACGCCAAGAACACTATGCTGAAAGTCGCTAATGGCAATTTTGTTAGGCCACTGGGAAAATGTGTTCTGCGTGTCGTTATAAATAGACGAGAGCTGCCTGTTGAATTCATCGTCCTACAGCATTGTAGTCACGACGTAATCCTCGGATGGGACTTTTTGGAAGCTTCTCAAGCTGTGATAGACTGTGGCAGAAGTGAACTGTTGTTAGAAGATCCTGGCCAAGAAACCAAAGCACTAGACGCTTGGAAGGTGTATGCCACGAAGGACTACAAGCTTAAGCCACGATCCTTGACAAGAATAGCAGTATCAGGTTTAGATGTCGGAAGAAACATAAGCGTAATCGTGGAGGGCAATAGACACTTGCTGCTCGAAAGAAACCTTGCTACACCATCTATGGTATCCTTATACCATAATGGACGAAGTGAAATTTGGATTGCCAACATGCAAGCCAAAGATCAAGTCATTCCTAAAGGAATGTACGTAGGCGAAGCTGAGCTCCTGGATGAAGGGCAGATATGCGAGATTGCGGAAACAACAAAAAGTACAAGTACTCTGCAGGAGCCGACGAATTCCAATACAGATTATACAATGATGATATCCCCTGAGTTGAGCAGCGAAAGAAAACGCAAATTAGTCGAGCTCTTACAAACCTTTTCGGAAATTTTTACAAAAGCCAACAAGTCGACAGCCTCAAAGACAAATGTGAAACACAGGATCAATACGGGTGACCATGCTCCAATCTACCAAAGGGCTTACCGAGTTTCACCGACTGAAAGACGCATAATTCGCGAAGAAGTTCAGAAAATGCTTGATCAAGGTATTGTCCAGCCATCTGAGAGTCCGTGGTCATCTCCCGTCGTACTCATAAGGAAAAAAGGATGGAAGCTGGCGTTTTTGCGTGGACTATCGCAAACTGAATAGAATCACGAAGAAAGATGTTTATCCTCTGCCCCGTATTGACGATACTCTAGACTGTTTAAAAGGCGCAAAGTTCTTTTCTTCCATGGATCTCCGATCTGGTTACTGGCAGATAGAAGTGGATGAAGCGGATCGTGAAAAGACTGCCTTTATTACTCCAGAAGGTTTATACGAATTTAAAGTCATGCCGTTTGGACTTTGCAATGCACCGGCGACTTTTGAAAGAATGATGGATAATTTGCTACGCCATCTTAAATGGACTATGTGCCTATGTTACTTGGACGACATAGTAGTTTTCTCAGAAAGTTACGAAGATCACCTTATCCGATTAAGGACAGTCCTGAAATGCATTCAACAAGCTGGACTCAAGCTTAACCCCAAGAAGTGCCTTTTT
>CM063506.1:42897123-42927123 GCA_032207245.1 Pardosa pseudoannulata
TGCAAGAAAACTTACATAAAATATAACATTATACGTTCATTGACAAACTAATAAAATGCTCTATAATAGCAATAAGTCCAACTCTGGACTTAGAAGAAAAACATAAATTTTTAACAGAAATAGGTACAAAATTACTAAGAAACCATATCGACCTGATGTTGTTCGACTTCCTTACAATAATAAACTAAATGACTCTTATACCAAGCCTGTTGAGAGAACACAAAGAGCAAGACACCAGATACAAACGAGCGAAGACACACTTTTTTTACCTTAATTTACAGTACTATTTTTGAGAAAGAACAATTCTCATGTGCCCAATATGGCGTCTCAATATGATAAGGAAAATGGTGAAACAAATCCTTGCCTCCGATGCTTCTATGTTGTTCACTCTGTCTTCGTCTGCTCTCTCTCTGAATTAGCCTCCAAATCTACCGAACAAGTCCAATGACAAGTGTTTCCAGGGGAAAAGACGACTGCCCCGTGTTTGCAGCCCCTCTTGTCCAATGGGATCAAAGGAAGGTCATTGACATCTCTTTCGTCCTTCGGTCAGTCTCCCGCGCTGGTGATGTTCAGTGGTATAGCTCATTGTTATAATAACGAAGTGAACCATCTTGGTCTCCGCACCAACAGTTCGAAGACTTCCCGAAAAGAAGAACTTGATGTTTTGGTATTGCACCATGACCTGTAAATATCTGATTAACGTAAAAATTGCATTCGAGTCTTTTTGCTCTCACTTCTGGAGAGAAATCATACACTTTTCTTCCCTTATCTTCATTTCTCCAGTCTTCTTGCCACTGCTTAATTGCTTCTTCATTCAATGAAGTCTTGACCTGCCCGGTAGATAATCCAACAACTAAGTCAATTACCTCCTTTCGAATTGCATCTTTCGCTAAACAATCGAAGTATTCATTAAATTCTTCGCCCACATGGACTTACACCCAAGTCAATGAATACTCGTAAAGTACTTCTCTATCTACTTCTTAACTCTTGAATCAAAGGACTATTCTGTTATGATAAAGGCTGTAAGGCAGATAAAGAGTCAGTCCTAATATAAACATCTTCAACATTATTTGCTACAAAATAATCTATAGACTTTGCAATGACTAAAACCTCATATTTAAACACAGTGCCCTGATCACTGACCCTATACTGGGCTTTATACACAATGTACAATTACAATTAATGCAAACTCCTAACTTAACCAAAATGTTGGATATTTTTTATCTTCTAAGTCTGATCTAGACCAACTAATTACAAAATCATCCCAAGGTGGAATAACTAAGTCAACATCTTTCTTAAAAGAAGCATTTGTATATTTCCCTTTGCAAAACTGATTAAATTTTTTTTATCAATCTAAAGTAACATAGCAAAATCTCCAGGAGAATTCTCTCCTAAGACATCGTTCTGCTTCATGACAATGCTCGGCCTCATGTTGCAGCAAGAACAAAGAAGCACCTGGACAATTTTCATTGATAAGTACTGGGTCCTCCATCATACAGCCCCGACTTAACACCATCAGACTTTCATCCGCTTCAAAAACCTAAGGGATTTCTTGGTGGAAAGCGCTTGGAAAACGATGATATGTTGATCACTGACTCTATACTGGGCTTTATACACTATATTATTATCCATAATTACAATCATAACAAAATCTAATAACTTTTCCAAAAATTTTGGATCCATCTGTATATATCATAAGTTTTTATCTTTTAAGTCTGATCTAGAACAACAAATTATAACATCATCCCAAGGTGGAATAACTAAGTCAACATCTTTCTTAAAAGAAACATTTGCATATTTTACTTTACAAAACTAATTATATTTCTTTTATCAATCTAAAGTAAACATGACAAAATCTTCTGCGGGGGACTTCTCTCCTGCAAAATAACTTAAAACCTAAATTTGTATGCATTTAAAATACATATAAATATAATTTTAAAATATTTGATAAAAAAGGGAATTTTTTTAAATTTCCTTAAAAATTAAAAAATTATTATTGAACAAAAATATTTTGAGAAATATACATGAAAATCGGATAAAAATTAAGTTGTACACAGCTGTAAAATTTCATTAAAAAATATTAAGAATAGTTTGGTATAACATTCGCGTTACAGAGAAAACATAATTTGAGAAAAATCAAGGTAAAATTTTGAAGTTTAAATTTGTTACAGTAAACGGCCGACACGTTTTTATTCATAATTTCTCTCAATATTAGAATTTTTAATTTTTTGGGGAATTGTTTTAAAATGTTCGGAACTAAATTCCTTTTCACATATATTTTTTCTGAAAAATCGAATTTTTTTGTTCATTTGTTACAGTAAACTGCTGACACTTTTTTATTCATAACTCCTCTCAATATTGGAATTTAAAAAAATGTTTTTTTGGAATTGTTTTAAAATGTTCAGAACTAAATTCCTTTTCACATGTATTTTTCTGAAAAATCGAATTTTCTTTTTGATTTAACTGATAAAAAATTTCATATTTTACTGTATAATACAATTTGCGTTCATAAAAGTTTCTCACTCAAGATTCTTTAAAAATATTTCTTATTTAAAAAATTACCCTCGTACATATAGAATATTTTTAATTTCATTTTTTCTCCTTTCTTTAGAAATTTCAATAATAAATGAAACTTTTGTAAGTTTTTGCATTAAAATTGCTATTTTAAATCAAACCTTTCTTTTTTCTTACACGACTTCCAGTCTTTTGAACAAATTTTTTGCGACTTTTGACATTTTACGTCCATCAGTCTGAAGCTGGATATATCTGTTTCGAAAGACACATATCACGCGAAATAATGATTCGAAATTCTTTTCAGCAAACCAGTCATAATAATTTTTATTATAAAAAATGATAGTCGTTTAGAAGCCCATTGTGCCGTTTTCCGAAGTCTAGACTTGAAAAATATAACAAAGCATTTAATACATTTTCCCTTTCAAAAACCAAAGGGATAAAGTTGTTTAATTGATTTATATTTGATATCAAAGATATTTGAGAGAGATAAGTATCTATTTTAAAAAATTTAAATGAATTATATTTGTGCAAATGATTTCCTCATATGTATATATATATATATATATATATATATATATATATATATATATATATATATATATATATATATATATATATATATATATATATATATATATATATATATATATATGTATATATATATATATATATATATATATATATATATGTATGTATGTATGTATGTATGTATGTATCGAAGTCCTGAATTAATGAAAAATTAAACAGAATCTAAAGTTTCAGAAGAGGGAATCTGATATCACATAACAGTCACATATATAATGTATTAAGTTTCTATATATTAGTTTAATTTGCTGATATTTGGCTAGATTATATATATAATATTTATTATATATATATATAATCTAGCCCATAATATATATAATATTCATTCATACACACACACACACACACACACACACACACACACATATATATATAGATATATATATATATATATATATATATATATATATATATATATATATATATATATAATATATATATACGTTCGAGAGGATATTTAATATATTTATATATATATAGATATATATATATATATATATATATATATAAATACTTTCTATATATATATATATATATATATATATATATATATATATAATCCTCTTTTGAACGTTCGAGAGGATATTTCATATATTTACATTTTAGATGCTTGAAAATTTATATTTTGAATACTTTCTTGTCACTTAAAATTGACAGAAAATTTACAATGTCCTTTATTTTTTAAAAGTATATATTGATATAAACTGCTTAAAAATATTAAACGATATATTTATTTTTACTATAAATTTCTAATGACATAAAAACTGCTGTTGAAAAACTAATAAAAAATTTGGAAATTTCGTTGACTCTGAAAATAAAAGGGTTTCTTGAGTCAAAAATTTGATAAAGATGTTTGAACTTGCTTTGAGTGTTATGTAGGATTGATGAGATGTTTGAAAGGAATAGTGTACTTGACTCAAAAGGGTTGAGAATTATTGGTTGCTCAGTAGTAGGTCAAATCGAAGTGTTTGTTGCAGAATGCATGGGAGTATCAGAATGTGTGATTTCTAGAATTTGGAATTGTTTTATAGAGACTTTAAATTCCTACCGACGACCATTTAAAGATCGTAGAGCAGCAAAATTTCCAAATTGGGTTCAGTACTTAAGGCCGACGTCTAAAAGAAATCCGATGATGAATCCGACGATGAATACTCTTTTTTTCTCAAACAGCCCCTTGACTTAGATACTTGCACCCGAATTCTATCCGAAACAGATTCCATATTCTAGGCTTCTATGCTTGTAAAACTATGGCATGCTTCTTATTTACTGAACATTATTGTGGTGTTCGCAGAGAGTGGGCAATCGAACATGTCATTTGGAGAAGACATGAATAGATTCATGTTATTTTTACCGATCAGTCTCGATTTACAGTCCATCTTGATAATAAACGGATTTTAAATGTAGAGCGAACGTGAGACTCAAACCAACCTGGCATTAGTAAAAGAAAAGCGACAAATTTGGAGAAGGGTATGTTTTGGGATGGTATATCCGCTAATGGGCTGGCCTATTTCCACATCATTAGAAAATCGTTTATTATGGCTCAAAGATAGAATTTGTATTCTTATGCCTTTTAAGATCACTAGTGTTGAAGATAACTTCATTTGAAAAATCTCAATTTCAAGTCAGATAGTACTCCTATTACGATGAAGGAATCTTCCAAATGAATTTACTCTAAGTTTTACTAAGTTTTCCGAACCTTTAGGTCATGCTTAAGCCCCTATATCTCTGCAGCAATCCATTCCCAAGCTAAAAAGAGCGAAGCTCTTTTGGAGGAGGGGAAGAATATTCCAATTTCTCATTGATAATCTGATAGACTATGCCTAAATGATGTTCAATACTGCTGTACGCCAGCAAAAACTAATGTCTGATCTGATAATATTACAATTAAGTTTAAGACATGATATTAAAACAACCATTTTGATACTTAGATACATTTCCAGTTTCATAAGATAGAAACATCAAATATTCAGGCAGAAATCACGCCTAGCTGATTATCCGCTGTAGCCTTAAGACCATAAATCTATTTATATCACAAGAGCATTCACTTATAACTAACATATAGCCCGTCATATGACGGGATTAGTAAAATTTTTAATTTTCCAGAATTGTAAAGTATCCTATGAGGCAGGTAAAAAGTGGTTTGTATTTTGTCTGAGAATTATCTGGTACACGATCAATAATTTGTTTATCTTCATACTCCTCTAAAGTCTCGATCCTGTGAATGCAGTTTAGAATAACGTTGAATTAATTTGGTCAAATTGTGTGGTTGTGTATAAAAAACCAACACAAAAACGAACAAACTTCTTAGTTTTCAAAGCTATATAACTTAAATGCTACATATTTATTAGTATGTGAAATAGACTCATAGACTTTTATGAAAAATATTTGTTGTTAATACCGGTGATAAAATTTTCATTGAAAAAAAATGATTAAATTCAAAATTATCACATATGAACCTAATCTATTATTTATGCCTAATATAAAAGAAAATTATTTACGTAGTATCTAAGTTCAGTGATAAAACTTATGAAAATAATCCAGATGTTTTTTAAATATTTTAAAATAAGAAATGAATAAATGAGATGGTTAAAGGAATAACGTTATAATGGTAGAAAAAATTTTATTTTTACCTATTTATTATCTGCTAAACTTAATAGCCTGCTCTTAATCAGGGAAAATAGGGTTTGAAATAAGGGCATTATAAGCTCGAAAAGGAGGGGGGAGGAGGGAGATTTCGAATGTCTTAAAGACTTGCTTTGAATTTTGCTAACCCTATCTCATCAGAATCCAATATGGATGCCCCTATCCATTCCAGATTGCTGAACGATGGCCGAATGGTGCTAGCCTTCGGAACCAGAGTTCGTGGGTTCGAATCCCATTATGACATGGATGTTCGTAGTCTTTCGGAATTGGCTTTAACCCACTGAACGGACGCGTCGACCGGGGTTCTACAGCAAATTCCTGTTCGAAAACGGACCTGTCGACTCCTTCTCGTTCGCACTTGTATAACACATTTTTGAGGAAAAAAATATTGTAAAGCGATAATAAATGATAGAAACTAATTTTGCGTAACGGAACTCCTTTACCATGCAGGGAAAATAACTTTAAAGTAACCTGACAACTTTTAAACCGGCAGCTCTAGTATGATACGGTAAGTTCCATCTGGAATTTACGAAAAGGGTGACTGTTTTGAATGGGAAAAAGGTTGGGAGGGTGGTCGGTGGATGGGTTAAGCACTAGGTCCCGGTCTCATTATCCCTCGTGTTGCAGAAAGTAGACCATAGTGCTCGAAACCAAACCAAACCAAACCATTCCAGATCCAACCGCTTCATAAATTCGAGGACAGGCGGACAGATAACTTAGGCTATAATTATATAGGGGATACAAATGTTTCCCTTGTAATACACCCTAATCTTTCATTTTATATTTCTTAATAGATAATAATAAATAATTTTATATTAATCTATTTTATTTAATTTTTAACTACCAGAAATCAACGATTGAATCAACATACTTTTGAATCAAAACTAAATTATCTCATCGCGCAGAACTTCGACTTTAAATTAGTGCGCAATAGAAACTGATTTGATCGTATATCACGGGATGTGGCCTTATAGTATTAGTGCAATTAAGACGAGATAAGTAGATTATCTTTAAACAACTCGAGAAACTGGATTTCAAATCTTACGTAATGAGATTTGATCGAGACGCTATCTGAAACCGATTTCAGTATTATAACAAGTTAACAACCTATCTAAAATCTGAATCTTTTTTATTTCGTTAAAAATAGTTTCTATTCCGTTTATTGGAAAGGATTTCACCATTATCTAAAACTAGAAAATTACCCGTCATGGTTTGATGTGGGCAGATTGCCTCTTTATATGAGATATTTTAAGTATATTTTGACGTGATTAAATAGATATTAACGTTTAACATAAATGTTTAACTTAAATTGATAACAAATATAATAAACATGCTTTTTAAGACAGGATATATAGTTATTTAGATATTATTTAAAACATTCATTCAATTTTCACTCAAAAATGTGTGCCGAAGAATGGACGATTGGTTAGGGTGTTGGCCTCCGGTACCGGAGTTCGTGGGTTCGAATCCCACTGTGGCATGGATGTTCGTAGCCGTTCGGAATCGGCTTTAAGCTGTAGGTCCCGGTTTCATTAGCCTTCGTGTTGCAAAATAGTAGACCGTAGCACTCCAAACCAAACCAAATCACTCAAAAATGTACTGGTAAATGACAATATGCAATATTGGAACGAAGACAAATTTTCCTTATTAATTTGGTACGTCAGCACAACAATGACATTCATTTAAGGAATGAATCATTTTTAAACTAAATTCCCCGAAACGAATCATTCATTTGATCAAGCCCCTTCATGATTTATCCAGGACATCACTTTTCGAGTATTTACTATGTTGTTGCAGTTGTTTCCAATGACACTTGGATTAAGCACCAAACCGGACCTATATAACCATGATGCTCTCCATTCTTTTCCCGGTGGTGGAGAGAAGATCGCGAGTACTGGACCACCCCTCTATGTAGGGCAACCGACAAGCCGCCGGAGAACTACAGGCGGAATTCTCGGTAAAAATCAGAAGACTGGCTCTTGGAGGGAGAATTAGAAGACTAACACATGCTTAGCGGACCTCTTGACGCCGGAATTAGTGAGGTTGGCTGGAACCACCAGAGCCGAGAAGAGGAGAACGATGAAGATTGAATTTTGCTCGTTGCACCTATGGACGGGAGACCGACGAGCCAAATTAGAAGGGCAGGAAATTTTGAGAGGCAACAGACGTAACCCTGGGCCTTGGGAGATCACTCAAGAGACATTGTGATAGAACGTTGGTTCACCTTGTAGGACCCCTGTGACTCGGTTTGCTCGAAAAAAGTGCTTGTTGAATCTTCGCAAGTCTTCCAGGGCTGAAAAAAAAAATCCCTAAACTAAATTGAACGAAAGAAAGAGAAAAAAAAGGAACTAAGCACGGAGTTAAAAAAACATAACTTTGGAGAATTAGAAAGAAAAAAGAGAAGCCATACACACGGAATTAAAATGCTTCTTGGACAAGCCAAACACCTGGGCTAGAGGCCTACGAATTAAGGCGAAGGCATCCAAAGAGCAAAGTTAAGTTCAAATAACGTCCAAGCTCAAGTGGTGTCCTCGTAAGGGACCAAACAAAAGACTCCTGAGCTTGGGCTACCATCACCAGAGGTATTGTTAGAAAACTTGGAGGGCACTGTGGCCACAAACATAATTTATGTGTCCCAGTCACCTTTAACGAACACAAAGGATCAGAGGCTAGCTCGGGCTCCGAACCCGTAAGTTACGAGAGCTTTGCCTTTGCCGACTGAGCTACCGTGGCTCATATGATCGAGTGTTAATCCATTCCATTAACGACATACGTTCCTTTTTAATGACAGCTAAAAAAATGGTTCATTTGCAGTCGTGAAGCAATCAGAAAAAAACAGATCCAGTGTTGAGGAAATTTGCTTTTATTAAGGATTGAAAAGCATCAGCCTATCAGATTGTCATTACAACCCAAGGGCTTTACATTATTTTGTAACCCTAACCCATGTCGATTAAGGATAGTACAGAAGGTAGTGATGTAATTTTGTGGAAAATAAGTCTGAAGAAGGAGGGAAGAAACATATATGGTTCTTGATCATTACGTTCAATTGAACAGTTCGGATAATCATCCATTAATGAACACGGAGGATCTTAGGTTGTCTCGAGCCCAAAGCCTACAGTCTTCTAATTACGAGATCGATGCATCTGCCAACTCAGCTACCACAGCTTAAATATTTACAATACTTGAAGTAAGTATTAAAGTATCTAGTATACACAATACAGTTACTTTAAGATGGGTAGGGGAGCCTATGGGTATCTAATGGGTAGCTCAGTGGCGGGGCTCGTAGGTTAGAGTCCCACTGATATCAGGGATATTCGTAACCGTTCTGAATTGGTTTTAAGCTGTAGGTCCATGTCTGACTTGTTTCCGTGTAAAAAAAAAAAAAAAAAAAAAAAAAAAAAAACCAGTAGACCGCAGAACTCCAATTCAACCGACTAAAATGTAGTCTATATTTAAAGGCTATAAATTTTTTACCCAGCTATTAATCAATTAAATAAGTGAAAGCTTAAAATTATTTTTATTATGAGACCAATAAAAAAAGTTTAAAATATTTTTTGCTTTTATTGATTCATCCCCAATTCCATGTTATGTCCCGTTTAACCCTTAATATTAGTAAAAATCGAAATTTTCAAATTTTAATTCTTACCAAACTGTTAATCTGTAATTTCAAAGAAATGTGTGTGATTAAACTGTGTAATGGAAATGAATGTCGCGTTGCATTAAGTCACAAAATGTGGCTTCAAGCTATTAAAATTTGGTTTCCTGTTATACCTGGAAAGTAAATAAAAAGAAATTTTAAAAATGCACGTTTTTGTTCACGTATCTGTTTATTTATTTTACTTTACTTTACTTAACTTGACACAGTTGATTAAACCCTATTTTTCTATAAAGAGTAAATAAAAAAGAGGTCTAAGGGGTGCAGTGGGGTCTGCCATACACCTATCTCCTAAGCAAGAAGAAGCAGCTAGTATATAGTTTGAGGACATATTAATAAGACCAACAGCAAAATTTCAAAGCTTTTCCCACATTTTTAAGATACAACTTTTCAGCATCTCAATAAATTGACTATTTTCCTCAGTGGTAGCTCTATAGTGAATATTTTATTTCTATGTTAACACTAGTCGAGCAAATGCTTATATTGTTTATAAAAGTAAAGACATGTAAAAGTTTCAGACGTTTATTGAAAGTTTTCTTACGACGAATGAACGTGGTGGTAATCAACGTGATGAGAGATTTTGTTGTAGTTGTTTCTTATGCCACTTGGTCAAACCAAGCAATATTGAGCCATACACTACTAGTATTAAGGAAAAGGGGTGCTTCTTTCGTTTTAACAAGCACTTCAAGGGTAAAAGTACGACATTTTGCACAAGTGGTTCCTCGTAATTTTGAAGCAGGGACAAAGTACAAGACTCATAGGTTTGGCCTTACACCTCAGAGGTACTGATTGAGAACTTGGAGGACATTATGACCACGAACATATTTTAAGTGCCCAAGTCACCTTTAATAAACATGGCCGATCTTAGACCGACTCGGGCTCCGAACCCTCCACCCTCCAATGACGAGGGAGTTTCACTTTGCCGACTGAACTACCGCGGCACACTGAGAGATTCTTCAAAGTATTAAGATTGTTAAAGTAATATATTATTTCTATTATTCACCTATTGTAAAATATCTAAGTTATAATCAAAACAATGATTTAGAAACATATGTAATCATTCAATGCCATAACATACATTAAAAACTATATTAAATGCAGAAAATTTAAGGTATTATTGTTATATGGCCGATGACTGTTTATATATATA
This sequence comes from Pardosa pseudoannulata, assembly GCA_032207245.1. Taxonomy (NCBI): domain Eukaryota; kingdom Metazoa; phylum Arthropoda; class Arachnida; order Araneae; family Lycosidae; genus Pardosa; species Pardosa pseudoannulata. The sequence goes on from CM063506.1 coordinate 42,907,671, forward strand.
TATATATATATATATATATATATAGCTGGAATTTCTATTTTCAATAACACATATCAAGTGAAATAACTTTTCAAAATTTTTCTTAGGAAAGCAGTTATAATTATTTATAAAGTAAAAAAATGATAGTCGTTTAGATTATCTTACATTTTGTCTATTGTCTTTTTTCGTTGTATAGAGAAAAGATTTATTACATTTTTACTTTCATTAACCAAAAGGAAAAAAATGATTAATCTATTTATATTTGATATCAAAGATAATCGATGGACATAAATAAATTATTTTAAAAATAGAAAAAACTACATTTGAGGATATGAATTCCTCTAATATTTACAGTTAAATAAAACAAATATATATATATATATATATATATATATATATATATATATATATATATATATAATGCTATGACAATTCAAAGAGCCGATGATATCTTGACTTCATAATGCCTTTATTCATGACTATTGCACAGTTTAACACTCAAAAATCAAACATGGTGGTGAGTTGCTAGCGTCCACACTCTAACAAGGAAGCTATGTTTGGCCAAAGTTCATACAGCAACTCTATCTGAAAACGTTCTCTTTCAATTATTACACGTCAAGCGCTTTTATACGGAGTTATTAGAGATTCATGCACCTGCATTAAAGAGTGTGCTGCGTTTTCTGCCTTTGAACCTCTAAATTATTAATTTAATGATTTTAATCCTGACTATATATATATATATATATATATATATATATATATATATATATGTATATATATATATATATATATATATATATATATATATATATATATATGTATATATATATATATATATATATATATATATACATATATATATATATATATATATATATATATATATATATATATATATATATGTATATATATACATATATATATACATATATATACACATATATATATATACATATACATATATATACATACATATATATATACATACATATATATATATATATATATATACATATATATATATATATATATATATATATACATATATATATATATATATATATACATATATATATATATATATATATATATATATATATATATATATATATATATATATATACATATATATATATATATATATATATATATATATATATATATATATATATACACACTATATATATATATAATATATATATATATATATATATATATATATATACATATATATATATATATATATATATATATATATATATATATATATATATATATATATATATATATATATATATATATATATATATATATATATATATTATATATATATATACATATGTGCGTGTGTGTGAGTACACATAGGGAGAGATACGGTTGTGAGCATATAAAAATCTTTTCATAGAATCTTATCTCCGTTGGTTATCTTTTTATCACAATTCCAGTATTGTGATAAAAGCTAGTTGAAGATAAATATTGAGTTACTGTTTCATTACCAGCCCTATTTCGATTATGAGTTGAGCATTATCGTCCTTGATGCAATTTTTTTTTCTCTTTCACTCGATCATTTGGCCGAGGCAGGTGGTAACGAGTTTCTAATTCGGGTTCTCACAGCAATAATTGATTACCAATATTGACTTTGATATCTTTTATAAGTTTTAATACGAGCCTTATGAATTATTGGTTTAGGATTCCATTTAAATCCGAATTTGTATGGATTAGTGGATCCGGGAAAAATCACAAGTATTAATATTTAGAGTTCACTATTGACAGAAAAACCGGTTAATGTGAGCCTGTGATAGATGATTAAACAGACAAATGGAATTATGTTTCCTGAACCTTTAAAGGACTTTATGTACCTTATCTCTGACTATAATAATGATAGGATATTTTATTTTTGCAGAATAAACTTAATTTATTTTATAAAATGAATCTGCATTAATTAGTATAAAATCTTTACCGACGTGGATAAATAATTTGGGTTTTCTAGGTTAGAAAAAACATTATTAATGATCATCTAACAGTAAATGCTAAATTCATCTAAAGCATCAAAATTAAAGATCGTAGCTTAGACTGTCCCCTACACAAAACTACGTTTTTAGGTATGCGATTGAGTTTATATATCCCATACCAACCAAAAAAATTAAAGATCGTAGCTTAGACTGTCCCCTACACAAAACTACGTTTTTAGGTATGCGATTGAGTTTATATATTCCATACCAACCAAAAAAATTAAAGATCGTAGCTTAGACTGTCCCCTACACAAAACTACGTTTTTAGGTATGCGATTGAGTTTATATATTCCATACCAACCAAAAAAATTAAAGATCGTAGCTTAGACTGTCCCCTACACAAAACTACGTTTTTAGGTATGCGATTGAGTTTATATATCCCTTATCAACCAAAAAAATTTTATTTATTCCAAAGATTATGCTTTTACTCATAGAAAGGGGGGGGGCAAAATGTGATTAAAAGAAATATAAAAATATAAGTGTTTACCATTTTACACAGAGTTCTTTTCCATTTATAAAAAAGTCCATTAGTAGCTTTAATCATTATTTGAACTCAGTTTAATTAAATATGCATTGTATAAAATTTTCAGTTTTGTTACGGCTCATATATGCATATATAAAAGTTATTTTATTATATATGCATATTTAAATTTAAATCTTTTATATCAGAGATTTTTCAGGGTCTTTCAGTTTTTGAAAAAATATCAATATTAGCTAACTTTTAAGTTGTAAAATATTATATTGAATTAAGTTATTAATGTAATTCTTTTAAAACTATTTGTTAAAAGTAGTGTAAAAATAAGTTACATTCGGTTCAGGTTCCCGTGTGTCTTCGACGGGGACATGCAGGGGCAGGACCAGTTTGAATGCAGAGAGACTTTGGACTTCTCCCAGCCAATAGAGGTGTCCATTCTTTTGGGTAATTTTTACCTCCCCCCCATCCACCGTTCTGGAGTGGACTTTTTTTTTGTCTCCGCGGAAAGTCGAAAATTTTTTGAGGAACAAGGTTGTTACCAGCTTTAGAGCTGTTGTAGTTGCTGTCATGATGTACTGGTCTTCAGTTTGTTGCTACTGTATGTCTTCGGATGAGTCAGCCTAAGAATTGACTTACCTAATTGATACCAAGGAACAGTGAAAGGCATTAACAAAAATGGCATAACACTAAGCTTTGAAAGACTTTCGTTCATTGATGCATTATTGTAATCTAGAATTAGCACAATTTACTCATAACCCATCACCAAAAAAAAAAACTGAAATACTAAATGTATTTTCACATCGAAGATTTATTAATTATTTAACTAAATACATATAATTATTACTAAAATTAATTTTGAATTTGTTAAATTAATAAAAAAAAAACAGACTACAAAAGTAGTTGTTTCGGAAATATAATTTGGAATTTGTGATTTAAAATAATTTTTTCAGTAATTTAAATATGCATAAATATTAAATTCTATTTAAAGAAAAATAGTTTTATTCTACTAAATTTTTGTTTTTATGATTTAAATAATTTTAATAATTTTTAACATTTTATTTTTTTAATATTTTCATATTTGTAAATAATATTTTTCATTTTGTGTTGATGGGATACAATCACTTAAATATACGTTTACATTCACAAAAAAAATTCTACGAAAAATTTCAATAGTTTTTCGGAAATAACTGAAAAATATTCCTAAATACAATGATCCAGACAAATCGCATAGGTTTCAATACTGAAATTTTGCTTTAAAATATAAAATTCTAATAAAATGATGATTTTAATCTTCGTATAGGTCAGCGTGAGTTTGTCTGCAATTTTACAGGCTTTTTACATTAGCTGATACTCTGGGAATAGGATTAATATAAAACTCTAAATCTACGTTTCGAAAAATGAAATTTTTTTTTTGTTCGGGGGGTGGGGAGACAATTATTATGTCACCCTTGGTAGTTTTAAAAGTTATTGATAAATCTTCATGAAATTTTTAACATATAAAATATATGATGTTGAGAGTGTTACGAATTGTAGGTTTAAATATTTGAGAATTTATAAAAAATTAGTTGTTTATATATGTAAAACATTTTTTTTATGACAGGATAATCGTAAGTATCAATATTGTACTTCTTTAAAATTTAATAAAACAAAAATTAAGCTTAATAAAATACGTTATTTATATAAAATAGCTGTGTTTTATACATTTAAACACTAAAAAGCATTAGTATTAAATTATTTGGCTAATTTTAAAAAATAAAACATGAAAGTAAGACAAATAACTTATTATACTGAGTATGAAAATATATACATTTGCTCCATTGTTTAACCATGAAACCAAAATCTATGTAAATACTTTTTAAACCAAGATTTTAAAGCTGTTTTAATATTTTTAATCAGCAATTCTTCCTTGGACAGAGTTACATGAATCATATATTGCATTAGTAACATTCTGAACTGTAAAGCGACCGTCTCCTCGAATCGGTTTATGAGCACATACATCTTTCTCATGATATGTGATACGTACTGGCTGTTTTCGGTGTATTTTCAATTTATATTTTCCAGTGTCTCCACCTAACCCCACTGAGTTAGTGGGTTCGAATCCCACAGTGGCATGGATGTTCGTAACCGTTCGGAATCGGCTTTAAGCTGTAGGTCCCGGTCTCATTAGCCCTCGTGTTGCAAAAAGTAGACCGTAGCACTCCAAACCAAACCAAACCACCTAACCCCACTAGTAGTTGATGTCCATGGCAGTGTCTTCATAGGAATTCTTCAAGAGGTTGTGGATATTTTTTCGATGCCTAAACATTTTTTTGCTAGAAATTCAATGATGACTCTTTCTTTTAATTTTAGATAACTTTTTAATCCATGAGTATGTGATACTACCTGCATTGATCAAAGAATCGAATCTTACAAGTAAAGATTTGGTTTTGATTTGGAGCGCTCTGATCTACTGTGTTGCTCACGAGGTCTAATGAGACCGGGACTTACTACTGAAAGCTGATCCTGAAAACCTACGAACATCCATGCCAAAAGCAGGATTCGAAATCGCTAACTCCGGTACAGTAGAGGAGCACTATACCATTCGACCCTCGTTTGACTCTTACAAGTAATGAACAATTCTTATAGAAATAGTTTACTATTCTTCATGAAGATATTGCGAAAGTTATGGAAGAGACTCTTAAGGAGGATATTGTTTCCACTTTGAACGTTCTATATTAGACCATAACGATTCCATTATAGTATGGTCAGGAGAATGCGTTCTATGTGTTTCACTTCATTATCATGTTCATGTAGGATTTCTAGGACTGGACAAGTCCTACTACATGAATAGGAGCATTAGGATCTTAGAAAATTTAGTCTTCTGTAGAAAACAAAGTTTGCATCATAGAACGGACATAGTCAGCCAAAACCTCTCTAAATTTCTCTGTATCCCTAGTGATCATTTATTTCATGGGTGCGATTGGACAAACAAGTAAACATGACACGGCTTCCATACAGTGACGGATCCACCTCCATGCTTGGCAGTTGAATGCGCGTCCTAACTGTATGGAACTTGAGAATCCAAATGCTGATTGAACCCTGCAATCCATTTGACTGCAGGTGTTTTCTTCTTAAGCATTACAATCCAGTTCAATACCCGTAGGTCTCTGTCACTTAGTTTCTCCGTATCTCTACTATTTTAATTTGCCAAACGTGTATTGCCACGATGTGTGTATACTGCTTTAAATGCGCTGCTTATGAATGTGCGTCTTAACTGTATGGAACTTCAGAATCTAAATGCTGATTGAACACTGCAATCCCTTTGGCTGCAGATGTTTCCTTCTTACACAATACAATCCACTTTAATAACTGCAGGTCTCTATCATTTAGTTTCTCCTTCCGTCCACCATTTTTCTTTGCCGAACGTGTATTTGCCCTATGTGTGTATATTGTTATGACCTCAGATATCTGGCTCTAAACACGAGATTACTACAATTATGCATCTTTGAGAGTTTGTGAGGAATAACATTTTACGCTTTTGGCATGAAAACAAGATGTATAAATCTTTCCTTAAGCTACTCCATACTACTATGATATATTATTTCTATATTGAAGAAATTGGTTACAAAGATTAGATTCTAATGTTTACGAAACGAAATCTCAAGTTTCACTGTAATTCGCAGGTGTGTTCATTACATTGATAAACACTTGTATAAAGGTTGATTCTTTATTATTATGTATACATTTCAATCACTGCAAAAGAAATAATATTTACAGCGATGGAAACGTTATTTTGTAATGCACCCTTGAAAAAACATTTAAATCTCCAACATAGCGTTTTCTATCAGCGATTATAGAATGTAATACAAAAAGAACTAAATGATGCTACATTTAATACATTTAAATTCCTAACAAAAATTGCCGAATGGTAGAGCGCTGTTCTTCGGAACCGGAGTTCGCGGGTTCGAATCCCGCTGCTGGCATGGATGTTTGTAGCCTTTCTGAATTGGCTTTAAACTGTAGGTCCCGGTCTCATTAGCCCTCGTGTGCAAAACTGTAGATCGTAGCGCTCCAAACCAAACCTAACAAAAATTATTTAATTGCATAAATAGAAAGGTGTGCAAACATTACTATCTTAATTCAATTGAAATAAATAAATAATATCCGTAATTTTCTAAAAATATGAGGCGATGAGATTAACATTATACTACCAATGCTTAAAAGGGTAAAATAAGAAATTTCAAAACAACTGAAAGTATCATTTTAGTTTTACCTTATGAAAAATTATTCGTAGGTTATTTTCTTTAATTAGTATGGTTTAACATTGGATGAAAGAATTCAATTATTTAACGGTGTTTAATCTTAAAATATGAAAATGGTTTAATTTAATTTAGTTCCAGTCATGTTAAATGCTCTGCTGGGTTTACTTTTTTGGGGTGGTTAAATTAAATTTAAGCTGTATGTGTAGCAATTAACTTAATGATACTCTTTGAATATTACTATGCTTTTCACTTACATTTTTTAATCTTTAGCGCTAAAATTAATTAGCTGATAAACATTTTTTTAAAGAATAAATATTTTTAGATGTAGCTCTACTATGATTGCTTTGTACGTTATACATGTAAATTGGATATTTCGAATAAGACCTTTGTTTTCTTATTAAAACAAGATATCAAACTGAGTTATTCAAAGCGATAACAAAGCTATTATTTAAATTTACTCATCTTTTTAATTAAAGTTAAAAAAACTAAATTAACATATAAAATTTCTCATTCTGACAAGTGATAATTTTGTTACTTTATTATGCTTTAAAACGGAAAGCATTTATTATTTTTAAACATCCTTTTATAATTACACAAAACTTAAAATTATTTATTTTTCTTTAATAATGTAAAAACTTTAATTTTTCTTGGAATTTATTTCTTCTTACTTAACAATTACTTCTTCTTTATGTTGATTAAGAATTGGAGACATTTGATCTCTTTAGTTTAATCTTAACCTGTGGTAAAAATACAAAGCATGTACTTAATTAAGCACAATTTTAAAAATCGTTGATCAAATTTATTATCAAAGTTACTAGCATATATCTCGCCATATAGCGGGATCAGTAAAATTTTTAATTTTCCAGGATTGTAGAGTACCTAATGAGGCAGGTAAAAAAAAATAGTTGTTTTTTGGCTGAGAATTATCTTGCAGCAAAAAAAATAATGGATGATTAATTTTTAAATTATCACATACGTACCTAATCTATTATTTAAGCCAAATATAAAAGAAAATTAATTACGTAATATCTAAGTTCAGTGATAAAACGTATGAAAATAATGCAGACGATATTTAAATAATTTAAAATAAGAAAGGATTAAATGAGATGGTTAAACGAACGACGTCACAATGCTAAAGAAATGTTATTTTCATCTATTTATTATATAATAAAATGATAAATTTAATCGCTTGCTCTTAACCGGGGAAAATAGGGCTTGAAATAATCGCATTAAACTCTCGAAAAGGGGGGAAGGAGAGGATTTCAAAGTTTTAAAATACAACAGTATTTTTCGCTGTGATATGAAGCATATCTACACCAATTTACACCAATTTTTTCTCATTCTGACAAGTGATAATTTTGTTACTTTATTATGCTTTAAAACGGAAAGCATTTATTATTTTTAAACATCCTTTTATAATTACACAAAACTTAGAATTATTTATTTTTCTTTGATAATATAAAAACATTAATATTTCTTGGAATTTATTTCTTCTTACTTAATAACTCCTTCTTCTTTAAGTTGATTAAGAATTGGAGACATTTGATCTGTTTAGTTTAATCTTAACCTGTGGTAAAAATACAAGGCATGTACTTAAGTAAGCACCATTTTAAAAATCGTTGATCAAATTTATTATCAAAGTTACTAGCATATATCCCGCCATATAGTGGGATCAGTAAAATTTTTAATTTCCCAAAATTGTAGAGTACCTAATGAGGCAGGTAAAAAAAAATAGTTGTTTTTTGGCTGAGAATTATCTTGCAGCAAAAAAAATAATGGATGATTAATTTTAAAATTATCACATATGTACCTAATCTATTATTCAAGCCAAATATAAAAGAAAATTATTTACGTAATATCTAAGTTCAGTGATAAAACGTATGAAAATAATGCAGACGATATTTAAATAATTTAAAATAAGAAAGGATTAAATGAGATGATTAAAGGAACGACGTCACAATGCTAAAGAAATGTTATTTTCATCTATTTATTATATAATAAAATGATAAATTTAATCGCTTGCTCTTAACCGGGGAAAATAGGGCTTAAAATAATCGCATTAAACTCTCGAAAAGGGGGGAAGGAGTGGATTTCGAACGTTTTAAAATACAACAGTATTTTTCGCTGTGATATGAAGCATATCTACACCAATTTATTTTAGAATCAGATCGATAGTTAAGGAAAAGATACACTTTACGGGCTTTAAATTTTGCTAACCCTAACTCATTAAGAATCCAATATGGACGCCTATTTCCCTTCCAGGTCGAACCGCTTCAAAAATTCGTGGACAGACGGACAGATAACTCAGGCTATTATTATATACGGGATATAATAACTTGCATTTTTACTCCTATTTTAAGTTTAAACTTTTTAGTTAAAATTTATGAATTTTTAGGTAAAATTCCTCTTAAGTAAAAATGACTTAATATGTTGCAAATTAATTTCTTTTTAAATAACAAAATATCTAAAGTAGTAGTTCTTAAATACTAACCAATATTTATAACAACTCTTATTCCCTACAAGAAAAGTAAGAGGAAACAACAAGTAAATTTTCCCCAATAAAATTTTTAACCCTCCGAGTGGAACACACTGAGGAAAAAAAGTCTCCAAAAAATACGCTAAGTTACCAAAGTGTTCTATGATTTTTTACTTCACCCTTTGTCGACTAGATTGGAATACTGGAAACCCACCCTCGTTACTGTCCCTTTACTTCCGGTTTTTAATAGATATATAAATAGACATTATAGATTGTTAATACACATAAAGCTCGTCAAGTGTCGAAGATCATTCCATAAGAAATAATGGGTTCTAAAAGTACAAATAAATATATTCTTTAAGAGAATGATTTATATCTTTTTTACGCAAGTCATCCAAGCTATTTAAGTGGTGCAATTAGAGATACATCTATTAGCGCAAACGAAATACTTCGAAATAGAGATTTACAAAGCCATGAAAAGCTATATGCGTCTTTCAGCCTCAGGGAGTAGGTGTGCAGTTCCTAAACAATCGACCTGACCCTCCTACCTCAAAACTCCATAGGGGAAAACAATGGCAGAAATGTACATTACATCCATTTTCGGAACGTTTTTGGAGGTCGAAAATTGTACGTGACAACCGCTTTGAAGACATCATCGGTTTGGTGGCATTGTACGTGCGAACCGCTTAGAGGGTTAAAAATACAATAGGATGTCCTAGAAAGTTAGTCTCCTGGATCCATGCACACTTACTAGACCCAGAACTATTCGGAGCACATCGGGCATAAATCTTGTCATACAATCAAATCTTTTGTTTGTATGGAAGTCAAATTTCTTTCTTGTAGGACCGCCCCTACACTATATTACTCTTCAGGTAATCTATAAAAAAATTTAAGATCGGAGTAGCCGATCACAAAATTCAGGCTCTTAAAGCAAAAATAAGAGGTGGCTTAGGCCACGACCACTACTCCTCCGATGAATTTCATTGGAGTTTCGCTTGGATCTGTTTTACGTTTCTAAGCGAGTATTCATTACTTTTACTCGTATCTATGTAATATTTTATATCTTTTCTCCTTATTTAACCGCATTTAACCGTATTTATTTCCAGTTTTTTGTGTTTTTTCTTAGTATTCAGTTAACATTATTTTTTCAATTATTTTTTCGTTTGATTTTATTTTCTTTACTTTTAAATCTTATTTTTATCTTATGTAACTGGCAAATTGATTACTCATGTTATCATTATGAACCGCTCTCATGTCCAATTAGCTATCTTTATTACTGGAGAAATACTCAACCAGGTCAGGTGCTCCGAAATCTACCATTGACCTACCATTCATCTACCATTAATTTACCATTCAACTCTTTGCACACCTACTAGGCCCAGAGTTGTTCGGAGCACATAGGGCGTAAATCTTGTCATACAATCAAAATGTTTTTTTCTTTTGTATGGAAGTCAAATTTGTCGCTTGTAGCACAGTATCATATTTTAAAATTTCCCCTTCACTATTAAATTAGACTTAAGTACTTTTTAGCCTTCTGGATTCATGCACACCTACAAGACCCAGAGTTCTTTGGAACACATCGGGAGTAAATCTTGTCATACTATCAAAATTTTTATTTGCATGGAAGTCAAATTTGTTTCTTGTTGGACAGTATTATATTTAGGTACTCTCTTTCACTATTACATTAGAGATAAATACCTATGCATTTTAGAGTTAAAAAGTAGATAAAAAATCAATAACTCAGAATTACATAATGGCGCTGTACACTGGTCCTAATTGAACTTAAATTGTAAAATGCTCAAAAATATCAGAAAAGTGAATTTAAAATAATAAAACTGTACGTACTCTCTAACAACTTATAGTATAAAAAATGCATTAAATAGTTTTTTCTTCTCCAAGTTGAAGTAAAATACAATTAAAACTAAAAATAAGTTTGAAGTACAAATTTGCTTTTTCAATATTACCAGCAACTGAATTTGACCAAATCTAGCTGAATTCAATGATATAGTCTCTAGATAAATTTCAATAGTTTTAGAGGATTTTAATAGGTGTTATTCGAGTACAACTGAATGGATAATACACTCTCACCTTCCATTCTTAGAATATAAGCTACATTTTTATGCAAGATATAGAGCAAATTTGGGGAATTTCTTTAGAATTTTAGCTTTAACTTTTAAAGAAAATTAATAAAAGAAACTAAAATATCCACTATAGAAAAAAATTATAATTTTAGTTGTTATTTGTAACTGGTTGTTTTTCTTTGCCTTTGAATATTTAAGGCTCGAAATATATATCTCGAATAATAACTATATTTCTAAATATGATTAAAAATTATATTTTTTCTTTTTACTTTACATTCTTAATCATTTTTTAGAGATCTATTGGTTATTAGCGCGAAATATATACTGAATATTTTAGTAGATTTCTTTTGCAAATAGTTTACCAAGCTATTTACAATGAATAAAAATATTGGAAGATTAGAAGAAGTATGTATAAGTATTCACACAATGTATTGCTTATATTTTGTTGATCTACTATTATTTTTCTTAGCATTATATTAGCATTGACGAAAAGAAATAGTCCCATGTTAAAAGAAAACATAAGTTAACTGTGCTAATACTGAATATTTTATATTCTGATAATAAACTTTAAACTATAATTTTGAGATAGTAAAATCTCAAACGAAAACTTGCTTAAATATGATATTTTTAATATGTATCACACTCTAATATTACTGTTACTTTCACCTCAATCTTTGAACGATAGAAGTCAATTAAAACTTCGAATCAATTAATTTTAAATCTGCTTAAATATTACATTATGTATGACATTGTAAACATTCTCTAATGGCTTATGTTTTATTCCTAAATCCTTCTCATGAAATTCTTGGCAACCAGTTCTTGTTTCATTACAACTGAGGAATATGATTACACCATTATACAGTTGCCTCGAAGAAAATTAATTAAAGTTTATGGAGGTTATTTAACCATGTTAACTACCATAATATCGCCTAAGTAATATAGTAAACTGGATCTCCTTAATTAGAATTAGTTAAGTTGATCAGAGACTGAATAAATAATTAGAAGTAGGGAGTTCTATTCTTCTGAGACATTGGTACATTGAGAGATTGATACATTGGTTTCAGGTAATTATGAAAACTTTATGTTAGTTACCAATTCATATGTTACGTTGAATTCCATTATTCAATATAATATGCACGTTGATTATTACAACGAATTATAAATTTCCTTAAAGTTTACAGTTTTGTTATTAAAAAGCTTCAAATTTTCTTCTATTAGGTAAAAAAGAATATATTAGCATAGCATATACAATACTGCACATAAAAATAATTGTTTTTTGTAATTTGTCAGGAACTACTGAAATAGGCAGTTTTAACTGTTAACTGTTAGCATATGATACAACACATATAAATGATTTTTCTATTTGAACTTTACGTGTTTCATACGATGGCTCCTGTAAATCCCTTAAGGTGTATTAATAATAATCAAAAGAAGCTATCGATAGCTTTCTAGCTAGTAGTGTCAGATATGATGGACATATAAGAGAAAGCTATATTGAACTGGTTACACTAGAAACAGAATTTAACACGTTGACTACCAGACATCGATGGTTTGCCCAAGGCGCCGACGTGAACTTTTCATTATGCGATGCATGGAAACCACCTGTAAATTCTCTGCTTTTGAAAAACATATGGTGGATTTTTTAGGTCTTCTGGATTTATGACATTTCTTAGTACACAAAGCTCTATACTTAATTTTTTTTTCATTTGGAATATGCGTAGTTAAACTTACTTTACTTGGGAAAGTCAGTAATATGATTTTTTCACTTATAACCCCAATTAAAAAATACCTATCCAAACAAAAGCCTCATAAATTGTTTATGTTTGGTTTGGTTTGGAGCTCTACAGTCCACTGTTTTGCAACATTCGGGCTAATCAGACCAAGACCTTCAGCTTAAAGCCGATTCCAAATGGGTACAAACATCCATGCTTGCAGTGGGATTTAAACACACAAATTCCGGTACCTAAACGCAGCGCTTTACCATTCGGCCATCGTTCGGCTGTAAAATGTTTAGTTTTTTGTTTATAATACCTTTTTAATAATAATAATCATTTTTCCCCCAGCATAATTAAACCTTACACCGTACAAGAGGTTGGGTGTTGCACTTTAACCACCCCTCAAATTGTGTCCGCAAACCCAAGTTCATAGATACCATTTATGAACTGATTTTATTAAATCTCTAATAATTTATATTAGTGACCTTTAAAGGGTTAAGAGTAATATCTATTTCGTTGAAGTTATATTGGCTTTAATTTATGGTTTATATTTCTAATAAAAATTTTAAGAAAATGATAGTACATCTATCTTCCAAGTTGCTTTTTGAAACTTTATAAACTTCCTATTGGAAGATGAATAAATTCTTTAAAAGCGTTTCCTTATAAAATTATCAAGAACATAATTCTTCTAATTATTCAACTTTATTAATGATGCACAAAATAAAAGGAAAATTTTATTATGAGTTGGATTGAATAACTGATGTTTAGACGAGGGATAACGCATAATGCATCGCATAATTTCCATTATGCGATGCATATTATACCGAAATATTATTTGCAGCAGATAAAGTGAGTTATTAAATCATTTTTGAAGCAGTTTTCTTGGTGGGTGTCACCGGTGACCTCCATGGCAGTCACAGTGTTGAATGATCAAGAATCACATATGGATAAGAAAAGACCACCGACTCAAAATGAAATTCAGTACTACGCAAATCTAAGTGATTTAGAATTTGACAGGATTTTTGACGAGGATCGTAACGACAGTAGCGATTATGAACTTTCGGGGAATTCAAGTGATAGTGAATATGAAGTCGTCTCCCACCCTGAGGTTGATCCCGAATCTGAAGATAATGACAATGGTTCCGAAGCAACAGCATCAAATGCGAAAGATAATTTATGGACAGAAATTCAATAAAGTCCTGAATTATTTATTTTCAAAGAGCATTGGTTTTGGTTTTGGTTTGGTTTTTAAGTGCTACGATCTACTTTTTGCAACATGAGACCAAGAGCATTGAGTCTTTCTTCTTTTCCCAGAAGCCATCTATTGATATTATCCACTGATATACTACAAGTTTATTCATAGCTGCACAAAAATGGCATGTAAACACAGTACCAGATAACTCGTTGTTGGAGTCCTAGAAAAGAGCGCAATATACGAGTTATCTCGTTGGCATTCAACTTGTTAAGAGTAATGTATATTTCGTTGAAGTTATATTGGCTTTAATTTATAGTTTATATTTCTAATAAAAATTTTAAGAAAATGATAGTGCACCTGTCTTCCAAGTTGCTATTTGAACCTTTATAAACTTCCTAATGAAAGATGAATAAATTCGTTAAAAGCTTTTCCTTATACAATTATCAAGAACGTAATTCTTCTAATTATTCAACTTCATTCAGATGCACAAAATTAAAGGAAAATTTCATTATGAGCTGAATTGAATAACTGATGTTTAATGAAGGATGGCGCTTTACCAGCATTTAGAAACTTTAAAAATTGCAACATTTTGTAAAACTTAATATAATTCATTTAAATTTATATTTACTTACGCTATCATCTAGCAACTCTGTATAAAGAAATGACTTCAAATAAATATTAAGTGCTTCTTTTATATAATAAATAAATCTTTCCAAACTTTCGAAACTCTTTAAGAAAGTAAACGCTAACTAAATGATCCCTCAAAAGGAAATAAAACAAGAAAGGCAGCCAACTTTAATACAAGTAAATATACGTGGTAAAAATCCTGTCTCTAGACTTTAATACAAAGGAAATAACTCTGGCACAAAGGCGTAGGAAATATGCCTGGAAAAGGAAACTAAACAAAACAAAGCACCAAACATATTTCCTAGTTTTCTTTCGCACGATCTTAAATGTTCCATCATTTTTCTGATAACAGACAGGAAAAAAATATTCTCAATAACTATTGTATTATATTGATGAATGTTCTTTTCAGCCATTTATGCTACATCTTTTCATATATTTACTTTTTTTGCGTCCGTATTTCAAATGTAATATTTTCATACGATTTCAGAGAAATTGCATTATATCCCAGCAAAACTAAATAATTCGTACTTCAAAGGAAAAGGGTATTAGTCCTTAGAAACGAATAAAATACAATTTATAAACGATTGAAGAATAATTTAGTGTTTATAAAAGAATATCTAACATGTGTTGGAAGATGAAAGAAAAATTGTGATCTCTACGTTTAGAAATTGAACAGACAAAAACTTGAAAATATTTACCAAACCGTTTTGTTTATTCTTATGCATTTCATTTATATTTGTTTTAAAACTTAGTATATAAGTCTCTTTATTAATTTTAAATCATCTCTTTGATTAAAAACATATCTGAGATTCCCACAAAGACTTGATTTACCAATAAAGATTATGATTGTTATGGGTCTTGACCATAACATACTCGTTCCAAAATCAAAAGTCCATGGTCATCTTAAATCCAAAATCAGAAGTAATTCAAATTTTAGAGGTTACTAAATGCCTGATAAAATTCATTTTAGTAACTGACTAAATTGATTCTTTTATGTTGACACATAATAAAAACCCTATTATTTACATAAAAACATTTAAGAACAGTATTCGTGATCGAGCCACGATCATATAATCGAAAACACCAGCTATTGTTATCCTACGCTAAAAGCGCCATCTGTCGTCTGTAAGAGAATTTACCTCAGTTCCTCCTTCCCAGTGATAACGATAAGAGATTCTCAATAAATAAACTTAGCTGAAAACTTTAAAAAAATTATCAGTAGACGTAGACTTGTAGGTGTTCTGGGAAACGAACAGTTCGTCAACCACGAGTGCTACGTCGGTGAATAACACTAGATGGGTCGTTGTAGGTTGACAATTCACTTATACTGGCTTTAATTGGTCCAGTGATATTGAAAGAGTTTTCCAAGTATTCGATGTTTAAAAAACCTGTCTGTTCTTTCCACAATAGAAATAGGTCCATTTTATGGTGACTGTAGGCTTTTTCCCAGTCCGTTCTTTCGGACAAACTTGGTTGTAATTCTTAAAATCTTTCGAAGCGAAAGTTTTTACAGCATCATGCGACTTAGTTGGAGTAGGCTGAAATTCTGGGAAAGCCTCTCGTGGGCTTTGCATGATTTGTTCAAGGTTTTGTTTTTATGAATTTCAGCAATTGAAAAAGTCTCCGGGCAGTTTTAAAGTTGTTCCAAAAATCATTTCAGCAGGAGAAGTCTGGAGATCGGTTGCTCGGAACCCGAGAACTATTACAGGAAAAACTTCGGTCCAACGTTCAGTTAACATAGTTTCCAGAGGGCTTTTTAAAGGTCTATGCTAGTTCTTAATTATACCATTGTTTGCGTGTGATATGGTGAAGATATGAATTTCTCAGCTCCTAAGAGTGTAGTTAGTTGTCGAAATAACCGCGCGTCGAACTGTCTGCTTTTGTCCGTAGTTATTTTTGCAGAACATCCAAATTAAGCTATCCACTCTGCTAGGAGTGTGGGAGCAACGGCTTGTGATGTTATCTCGTTCCGTGGATACGCTTCTGTCCATTCAGTTACTCTGTCAATTACTGTTAGGCAGTAATTTTTACCATTAGATTCAGGAAAGGGCCTTATTATATCCAAACGAAAGTGTGTAAATCTATGAGTTGGCAGATTAAAATTTCCTAGCTCAGTTCTAGTATGTTTATGAATTTTAGATCGTTGGCAATTGATGCATTCGCTCATAATTGTTTGACAATATTTCGCCATTAATGACCATACAAAAAGTTAATTTTCTAAAATTATCCTTTCAATCATTTTAAAAAAACTTGACCAGTCCGACCAATAGAACAGCGAAACCAACAAAACTTTGCAAACTACCAATCGAAACTGAATATTTCCTTTCATTTCCTCCAGGCTGAGTAAAACCGTGATAAAAGAAATGAAACTGACAAATTCTGCTTTACCCGAGTTTTCTTGGGATAATAATTAACTGAAATGTATACAAACCCGAGATAACTCGGGATAATCAGGCAAGCGGTTAATAACTGCTAATATAACCTTGTCTCGGAAATACAGAGAATAGAATGCACAGAATGTTCATTTCCGCAATTATTCACTACAGGCAAGCAAGTTTCTTCAATGTTTGTAAAAACACAATATTCACAAAATAACCCCAAAAGCATTATAACCACTTAAAATTTGAGGATTTGTTCAAACTGAAAAGTGAAATGTTTAAAAACACTTGTTTAAAAAATATTATAAAAGTATGATACAACATTTTAGATCCCAAAACTTAACACTGAAATTGAAATTTAATGACCTGAAACCCTCTGTAAATAACATTTACCTAGATCTGTTAAAATGTTTTAATTAATATGTTTTAAAATCACGGATGTTGCGAATCCTACTTTGTAAAATTAACTTCTTATTTGCAGACTTTACAACATACTTCACAGTTTATTAAGAAAGACTTGGGTACATTTTAATGACTTTGAGCTCCATACAACTCAGATTTATACAAAAGTTTTAACTAAAGGCGCAAAGACTATACTTTATGAATATTTATTTATCATACGTCTGCCTCACAATCTGTAAATTAAGTTTCTGAATAAAGTGCTTGTATAAAAGCATGTCTTCAAATATTAATAAGTATTTTAGTATAGCTTAAGAATTTTCATTATAATTAAAAATATATACTTAGAGTTTACTAAAAATTTAGTATTAGATATCATTTTTGATTTTGAATTAATAGATTGGGAATATTTTAAATTATATATAAGATAATTTTAATTGTTTATGTTTTTACATTTTGCTTTATAATTACTTTCTTTTCAGTTCAATTTTTGTTTTATAGCAGTTACGGTTATGTAGAGAAAGCCCAAAATATTTGTGTTTTCATTTGTTGAAGATGTCATTGTTCCCGTAAGGAGGATTAATAAATTTCCAGCTAAGAAGTCTCCATTAAAACAGTCTATTTTTTAATTTATATAAAAGTTTTGCTCTATTTAGAATATATTTTTAATTTTAATAAATTTTACATATTTAAATTATATTTTAAGATAGTTTAATTGCTTATAAGTTTACATTTTGCTTTATAATTATATTCTTTTCAATTCAATTTTTGTTTTACATCAGTTATGGCTATGAAAATAGTAGTCAAAATTTCTGTGTTTTAATTTTTTCAAGATGCATTTGTTCCCTTAAGGCGCATTGTATCTTTCAAAATGAGTCTTAATTGAAACAGTCTATTTTTGATTCTATATAAAAGTTTTCTCCTGTTTTGATAAAACAATTTTCAGAATCATTAATAGGAGTCTAATTATAAAAAAATTATCTAGATGCTTTTGTAAGAAGGAATACATGTTTGAGAACACAAATATATATGTACATCAAACAAAAAATATAAAACTCTAATTACCGGACACATAAGTTTTAAAATTTGTGAATTAGAAACTCATTTTTATATCAAATAGAAACTAAATATGTGTTTTACATTATGAACTTCAATTATATTAATCTAAGCAATATGTTTTAGTTTACAGCTCAATAAATGCTAACTTTTTATAATTTTGAACTTCTTAACCAATAATGCTATTGAAATGCCATTTTTTTTTTAAATTTTAAAATGTCAAGTACCTATCAAGTATTTTGTTTACAAAATAAATACAAAGTTTACTTTCATTCGGTGTAAAAATTTAGATTGTAATATAGATATTTGAAAAGTAAAAATTGAAACTCATTTTTATATCAAATAGAAATTAAATATCTGTTTTACTTTATGAATTTCACTCATATTAATCTAAGCAATATATTTTAGTTTACAGTTCAATGAATACTAAATTTTTATAATTTTAACTTCTTAACAAATAATGCTATTAAAATGCCAAATTTTAGAATTTTAGAATGACAAGTACCTATTAAATGTTTTGTTTACAAAATAAATACATAGTTTACTTTCAGTCGGTGTAAAAATTTAGATTCTAATATAGATATTTGAAATGTAAAAAGTTAAGCTTATTTTTACATCAAATAGAAAATAAATATTTGTTTTACTCCATGAACTTCAATTATAATAATCTAAGCAATATGTTTTACTTTAAAGATCAATGAATATTAGCTTTTTATAATGTTTCACTTCTTAACAAATAATGCTATTAAAATGTTATTTTTAAAAAATTTTAAAATGTCCAGTACCTATTAAGTATTGTGTTTACAAAATAAATACATA
>CM063506.1:42932123-42937123 GCA_032207245.1 Pardosa pseudoannulata
CAGCTCCTGGATGGACAGCAGTTATGCGACCGAGTTTCCAAACGGTAGAAGGGGCGATTGGGTCTTTGAGTAGGACTAATCTTCCTACTGCCATAAGATGATTTTGCTTCCTCCATTTGGACCTTGATTGTAATGTGTTGAGATATGATGTACTCCATTGTCTCCAGAAGTGGGATTTCAGCTGCAGTAAGAGGGACCATCTAGAATTAAGACTTAAAGACATACGATTAGCATTATGTTCAGGAAGTTCTAGCAAAGGAGAACCAATAAGGAAATGTCCAGGGGTTAATACACTAAAGTCTCTTGAGTCTGCTGATAAAGGATATAGTGGACGAGAGTTTATGATGGCTTCAATTTGGCAAAGAATAGTGGTAAGCTCTTCAAAATTGAGCACTGCTGTTTTACACGTTTTGAGTAAATGGCGTTTTGTAAGCTTGATAGAAGCCTCCCAAATACCTCCAAAATTTGGGGCATATGGAGGAATGAATTGCCAACATATATTTCGTTGGGATGAATAATCTTGGATTAAGGAATCGTGAGGAATTCTAAATAAGGATTTCAAATAAGCTGAGGCTCCACGAAGTTGCTTCCATTGTCACTGAAAACTTGAGATGGATATCCGCGACGAGCAACAAATCGACGGAATGCTGCCAGAAATGCAGCTGATGATAATGAAGAGACTACTTCAAGGTGCACTGCTTTGGTACACATACAAATGAATAGACAGATATAAGATTTAAAGGTACTTGATTTTCGAGCATGTTGACATTTAGTTGAAATTGGACCAGCAAAGTCTATTCCAACCCTTTCAAAGGCACGGCCAGGATTGATTCGTGCGCTCGGTAGATCACCATCATTTGGGAAATGGGTTTTGCAGATAATTTAAAACATTCCAGACATTGACGGAGTTCTTTTCGGACTGTTGATTTTCCATCTGGAATCCAGAATTTCTGTCTGATTAGTGATAAGACCAATTCTTGGCCTGCATGAAGATTTAATTGATGATAATGTCTAATAACAAGAATGGTAAAATGATTATGTTTAGGAAGTAACATGGGATATTTTTGATCAAAATTGAATTCTTGTTGATGACGTAGACGCCCTCCAACACGCAGGATTCCTTCCTTATCAAGAAAAGGATTTAATGCTATAAGTTTACTGGATTTTGGAAGGGATTGATTTGAAGTAAGTTGGGCGATTTCAGAATGGAATGCATAATTTTGTAATATTTTCACTATCGCTTTAGTAGCTGTGTCTAATTCATAGGCTTTCAAAGGTCCTTTAGTTTTAAGATCTGATTTTGAGTTATTGTAGAATCTAAATATCCATGCCACAGTTCGAATTAACCTCATATATGATGAAAATGTTTCAAATACATCTAGCAAAGGATTGCTTTTGATGAAAAGAGAAATACTCTCTATAGATGAGTTACAATGGACATCAGACGATATGTCAGATGTTTCTTGATTTGGAGTATCTACTTCTGGAAAAATAGGATCAAAGTCAGTGAGCCATTTTGGCCCGTTGAACCATTCTACTTGTTCCATAAGTTGTTTTGGATAAAGGCCCCTGCTGGCGCAATCAACAGGATTTGACTTCCCAGGAATGTGATGCCATGAATCTTTTGGGGTGATAGAATGGATTTTACATACACGATGCTGGACGAACTGATTTCCTTTAGTTGGTGGATTCTTAATCCAGCATAGTGCAATTGTTGAATCACACCATAAATAAGTGTGATGAATAGGAAAATTTACAGATCTTTTGAAGGTGTCAACTAATTCAGCGAGAAAGACTGCACCACAAAGTTCCAATCTGGGTAAGGTTACAGCTTTCAAAGGTGCAAAGCGAGTTTTGGCTGCCATTAAGAATATAAGAGATGAATTACAAATGACTCGAAGATAAATTACGGCAGAATATACCTTTAAAGATGCATCACAGAATCCGTGGATTTCTACCTTTAAGGAATTGACAATATGGATGTACCGAGGAATCTTTATCTCTTTAAAATAGTGAACATCTTCTTGGAATTTATTCCATCGATTGATAATATCAGATGGTAAGGGAGTCATAAGACTAAGACTTTGGTATTCTTGCATAAATTCACTACATTTTTGTTTTAATTGCTCATTTGATTGTAATTTCTTTTCCAGGGAAAAAAATCTTGTTAAAGCTCCGGCTTTACTGTCCCCAAGGTTTGAATTTTCTTTACATGGTAACTTTACAATGTACCTACCCTCGGAGTTTCGAGTGTGAGATTTGGCAAAAAGGATGTCACAGAGTTCTTCTTCATCATTAGGTTTTGCAGCTTTAGGAATTGTTTCAAGTTCCCAAAACTCCTTGAGAGTATTTTCAATGTTTACAAGAGTATGACATACTAAAGATGTATTTTGAATAGCTGATGTATTTACACTACCAGACAACAAATGTCCTAACTTGGTAGGTAATGCGGATGGTGTACCTTTGGGTCCCAATATGGGAGAACCGGTAACTAGGGATAAGAATATGTCAGCACCTAACAGAATATCAATCTCACTTTCAACAAAATATGAGGGATCAGCAAGACATAAATTATTTAAATGAGGACAATCCAGCGTTTTCATGTTAAAATTTGGAAGCGATGTTGTGACTTTGTTTACGACTAAAGCATTCACTTTGAAGGAATCTATTGAAAAGTATGGAGAAAATTCAAAATTTGTAGAATATAGACATGTTTCAGCATATACTTCATTTATTCCAACCAAGCGGTGTGTAGTTTGTTGCATCGGCAATTGTAGTCGTTCTGCGCAGTGTTTCGAAATCAAAGAATTTTGCGAGCCATTGTCGATTAATGCTCGGCAAGTTATTTTTTCTCCAGTCTGAGACTTAACTTTAATTATTGCTGTTGATAACAAAACATGATTTTGATCTTGCGATTTTGTGCAGCTATTTGCTACAGTGCTTACTGAATGAGATTGACGCTCTTGATTATTATCCATATAAATATGCAGTAATGTATGATGCCTAGCTGCACAATTTTTACAACTGAATCCTATTCTACAAGTGTCAATCGTATGATTACTTCGTAAACAATTAGCACACAAATGATTATCATTAACAACCTTCCACTTATCATTTACGTTCATTGAATAGAATGTGGGACACTTAAATAAAGCATGATTTTCTTTACATAAAATACAATTATAATATTTCACTTCATTATTTACCCTTTCATTTTTAACTACAGTATTATGTACATTGGATTTTTTTACTGCATTATTTACACTAGCTTTCGCTTGAATATTTTTGAATTCCGGTTTAGAAAATTTATTTTCTTGTATACTCCTTGCCTCTTTTTCAATAAATGATTTAAACGTATCGAGAGATGTACAGCTGTCTTTATCCAGAGTTAATTCCCATCTCTGTATTACTGTATCATCCATCTTCGAAGTAAGAAAGTTTATTATGATTAAATCAGTTAGAGAATTATTTTCCAAACCTAATGTTTTCAGATTTCTAATAGCTTCGTTACAAATATCAATAACTTCTAACAATAATTTTGAATTATTTGCCTTTGTGATTTTCATTCTGAAAATTTTATTTATTTGGCTTATTGCCAACTGCCTCTTGTTTTCATACCTCTGACATAAAAGTTCCCAACAATGAGTAAGATTTTCTGGTGTGATTGAGAATCCCCGAATTAATTTCGCTGACTCACCGCGAACACATGAATGAAGATATGTTAGCTTTTCAACATCATTTAAAGATTTATTTTCAAGAATAGATGATTTAAATATCTCTTTGAACGATAGCCACATTTCACTGTTTCCGAAAAAATGTGGAACTTCTAATTTCGGCAACTTTACTGCCATAGACGATTCTACACCAGATGAATTATCACTTTTGTTTTTTGGATCGGAATTTTATTTTCAAGATCAATGATCCAATTTAATAGTAAATCTTTATTTTTGATATAACTATCAAAGTATTCATCGCTTTCATGTTGCGATAACTCTTGGAAAATATCTGCCAATTTATTTTCAAAATTTTCTACTTTCGATTTCAAAATTCCTATTACTCTATGATTACTTTCATCAACATTTTTTACATTTCTTTCAAATGAACTTATTTCTTTTTATAATAATTCAAATTTAAAAACATTCTTAGATTGTTTAGGAGGCATTGTTACTTAGTATATAAGAACTTCAAACTGACAAAATATAGAATAATATATAAAAATGAAAATATAATAACATGACAATAATAACTTGAACACTTAAAATATATAATAGATTTTCATCGACGATAGCATCTCCATGCGTAGACGGACCAAAACTTATGGATAGAATATTTTATGAATTTAAATTGAATAGTCACAATATTGACATTTCATCTTATGATTTATCTTGACGTTAAATCATATGTAATTGTGCAATAGTAATGAAGAATCAAATAAGGTAACTGCTTACCTTTGGTTATTCTGGGATTCTCAAGACTGTATAATCCAACAATGGCTGTTAACAAAAACACCTTTATTTTTCACAACAAGACGATCAATAGAATAAACAATGAACTGAATGACAGAATTACGAATTATTTTATGCTTAAATCCGGACTAACAGTTTTTAAAAAACCCACGCTGACTGTTCAACGGTTTTTCCTCTCGACCAAGTTTTTTTTTTCTCCCACGGCTCACTGGCGCCATCTCTCTTTCGATGGCAAAATTAATCTAACAGGTAGGGCGTTGCCTTTTACTAGAAGAGTCTGTGTGTTCGAATCCAACAAATTATATAGATTTCTACTATAACGTTCAGATGTAAATGTCAGAGTTATTAGCCTTGTTTAGTATAAAGAATACTATAACACCAGTCTACCTACCAGCTACAATTTAAATATAAATTTAGTATATGAGTTCACACAATAATATAAACATACACACTCATATCGAAAATATTCAAAATTTAAGCTCATTTTCATACGTTTTTGCAGAATTTATTAAGAAGTATTTTTTAAATTAAGAA
>CM063506.1:42952123-42953258 GCA_032207245.1 Pardosa pseudoannulata
TATGAGAAATGTTTGAGATTTTTTTCAAAATTTTAAAAACTTGGCTTTTTGAGAAATTTAAATTTTAAATTTAAATTTAAATTTAAATTTTTTAAAAAGTTTTCAAGTCATCATGTGTTGTATATCATATGAAAGCCCATTAAAAAAGGTTTAAAATAACACCTTGCACATATCTATAGCTTAATTAGGTGAGTAGCAAGTGTAATTTAAAGGTATGCCGATAGTGTACTTTTTAGACAAATCTGGCAACTTTAAAGCCTTATAACTCCCAAACCAATTATTATTTGAACATAAGATTTGGGGATTTTCTTTATTACCATGAAGTCACTTACTATACCAAATTTAATCAAAATTGGAGGGGGTCAGGTAGAATTTGTTCTACAATTGTGTTGATTTCACATGGAATAACCCTTCAACAAATACCTTATTTTTTTTTCACAGTCGTAGAGGTGTGGCATGGTTGGCTAAGTCCGCCTCCACCGGTGCTTCATCGTTCTCCTCGGGTGTACGGTTCTGTCCTCGATGACAAAAATTCTACAATTTAATCTAAATTTATAAAAATTGTATTTTATGTTTATTTATTATTATTTAGGCCCTTTTCGGATTTTTAATGCAATTTATTTATTTTTAAAACATATATTTTTTATTTTTTCAAAAAAAAAATTTTTTTTTTATTTTAATCATTATTATACTATATTTTCGACTTTTTTCGTACGGATGTCCTGGCCACAAAAATATTTTATGTTTTTCTATCCCTAAACTCTCTACTCTCTAGTTTTGTGTTATGAACTCACGAATTCACCCTTCTATCTCTTTGCTCTTTTATGTGTTTATTTTTCGCTCTTTGTCATTTTTGTGCTTACTGACAGAAGCCTCTGGATTGAAGGGCTCGGCCCATATGGTCCAGTTGCCACATCCCCTTTAAAGCCTAGTCTCACAGCTAGATCGCGTCCGGTTGGTGCTGGCGTCACATCGCGGCGGAGGGCAGGACGGTGGCCGGCCATCTGGTACTCAAATTTTCACGCAGTTTCTGAAAACGGGACAATTTTGCATACCACTGTCCATTTCGGGGACACCAGAACTCTTAATTGTAAAAAGGGACAGTCCCGTTCAAAACGGGGAGTCTGGTCATGTT
>CM063506.1:42963358-42980858 GCA_032207245.1 Pardosa pseudoannulata
AAAAAAAAATATAAAATTTCTTTTTCACAGGCGTCCTTTGCGTTTTCTTAAAATGTGGTTTAAATAGAAATACCTGAGCGTGTCACATAGTCATATATAATAATCTTTTTTAAGACTCCACCACAAGCTTTTTAAAAATAAATAAGTCAAACACTTGGCATTTATACAAAACTACCGCCTTTTTTCATGAATCGCGCGAAAGTTTAGTTATTCAAAAAATCGCAGTATAAAAAAAAACTACTTTAAATAATTACTTTTTTATTTTTTATTAAACACTTTAATAAATACAAAAAAAAAAAAAAAAAACAAAAAAAAACCAAAAAAAATTTTTATAAAATTTTTATATCAAAATCACTATCTTTGTCAAAAAATCAATTTTGTATTCAGCAATAAAAAACCAAGCTTCAAATTGACAAAACTTACTTCTTCTATTATAGAAACGAAATAAACAAAGACCGAGTAACTCGACAATCATTAGTAAAGAAAATGGAAAACGTTGCATAGAAACGCAAACAACACGCATTAAATGTCAACATACATATAATTATACGTATTAGTATATTTGTGGTGGTTAGCGGATATCCACACAAATCACTAAATTATTTTTTATGTAATCCTGTGACGTGCATAATGCATTACAACGAAGTGTTATTCTCTGTACCACTGATGCAAAAAAAATATATAAAATAAAAAAAAACCCAAAAATTTATTAAAATTTTATAAAATTGATGCTTGAATCAACATAAAAATATTTCTATCCTTTTTAAACTTCTCTTTAAAATTGTTTATTATTTTATACACTTTAATATTTTGTTCCGCTATCTAGGGCAAAATTATATTTCACCTTTTATGTAAAATGCAAATACTTAAAAAAAAAAAAAAACAAAGAACCAAAAAATTATTAAAATTTTATAAAATTGATGCTTGCATCAACATAAAAATATTTCTATCCTTTTTAAACTTCTCTTTAAAATTGTTTATTATTTTATACACTTTAATATTTTATTCTGCTATCAAGGGCAAAATTGTATTTCACTTTTTATGCAATTTCTTATCTTAATTAACTGTAAAACCTTTAATGAACTCGCAAATCCTGATGCTCACCCTGAAAGAATCTTTCACCTTTACGAACGGGGGAATAGCTATGAGCTACCCCATGCAACTAACAACTGAAGTGTGAAATATATTGATGCAAATACTTAAAAAAAAAAAAAAACAAAGAACCAAAAAATTATTAAAATTTTATAAAATTGATGCTTGCATCAGCATAAAATTCTCTATATCCTTTTCAGACTTCTCTTTAAAATCCTTTCTTACTTTACCCACATTACTATTTTATTCTGCTATCAAGGGCAAAATTGTATTTCACTTTTTATGCAATTTCTTATCTTAATTAACTGTAAAACCTTTAATGAACTCGCAAATCCTGATGCTCACCCTGAAAGAATCTTTCACCTTTACGACGGGGAATACAGCTATGAGCTAAGGCTCCCCATGCAACTAACAACTGAAGTTCGAAATATATTGATGCAAATACTTAAAAAAAGAAAAAACAAAGAACCAAAAAATTATTAAAATTTTATAAAATTGATGCTTGCATCAGCATAAAATTCTCTATATCCTTTTCAGACTTCTCTTTAAAATCCTTTCTTACTTTACCCACATTACTATTTTATTCTGCTATCAAGGGCAAAATTGTATTTCACTTTTTATGCAATTTCTTATCTTAATTAACTGTAAAACCTTTAATGAACTCGCAAATCCTGATGCTCACCCTGAAAGAATCTTTAACTTTAAGACGGGGAATACAGCTATGAGCTAAGGCGCCCCATGCAACCAACAACTGAACTGCGAAATATATTGATGCAAATTCTTAAAAAAAGGAAAATAAAAAAACCAAAAAAATTATTAAAATTTTTTAAAATTGATTCTTGCATTAGCATAAAAATCTGTCTATCCGTTTTAGACTTCTCTTTAAAATCCTTTCTTACTTTACCCACATTACTATTTTATTCTGCTATCAAGGGCAAAATTGTATTTCACTTTTTATGCAATTTCTTATCTTAATTAACTGTAAAACCTTTAATGAACTCGCAAATCCTGATGCTCACCCTGAAAGAATCTTTCACCTTTACGACGGGGAATACAGCTATGAGCTAAGGCTCCCCATGCAACTAACAACTGAAGTTCGAAATATATTGATGCAAATACTTAAAAAAAAAGAAAAATCAAATCATGCTATTAGAATACTAAAGTTATTAATATATTATATAATTGTTAAATATTTGTTCATTATATATTACCTTAATCATACAACAAACATTGTCTCATTTGTATTTCACACGTCTTTATATTTGTTTTAGAGACTATGTAAATACTTTTAATTATTTACTCTTCATTATACTTAGTTTTAGAAATGATATCCTATTTTAATTAAAATATTTATTTGTTAAAGGCATTAATTTTCAACATTTTAAGTTTCATTTCGAAATTCATTCAAGTGTACAATCTTATTTATGTAAACTAAAAGAGTTAGTATTTTTAAACTATTGCCGAAGAATCCAAGATGGGGAGTATCTGGGATACTTTCATAGCTCAAGACGGTTTATTATAATATAAAATATCTATATTTAATGACTTTGAAAGAGCTGTTATTTTCAAAAATATTGTGTCATTATGGATGACGCGATAATCATTTTCTTTCAACTTTTACCACCAACTTTTGAATAGTAAAATAAAGAACAGTTTTTAATTATATATTCAGATGATTCCGTGGAAAATGTGAAAAATGTTACTAATTCTTAAATAATTTTTTTACGCATCTGCTAGATACCACGGGGTCTGCCGATTAGGAGGGCAATACTTTTAGGCATCCTGAGGTTCGTCTTCCATTTCTGGTATGGATGTACGTCGCTGCTTGGAATCAGCTTCAAGAAGTAGAACATGCAGTGATTGAACCTCATCATTTATTGAATCATTTTTTAAATCATTTATTGTAATGTCCAAATCAAATGAAAATAAACTAATAATTTGCTAGACGATGTTTGAGTGATTTCTTCATCTTTTTTTAATTAATTGTATTAATTAACCCTAGAATGCAACCCATTATTCGTTTCCAGGATGAAGCCCTAAATAAATAACCCTGAACTTACTCCCCTAAAATAGAAAATTTGGAGTGCCCCTTAACTACTTTCATATAACCATGGCTTCTACAGGTAACGGCATTTCTTTTTCCCGCAATAATTCCGTAAGTAGCTTCTTCGCTACTTTTGAAAAAAGTTATATTAATTACTTAACCCTAGAATGCGACCCATTCGTTTCCAGGATGAAGCCCTTAACAAATAACCCTGATCTTACTCCATTAAAACAGGAAATGGGGAGTGCCTCTCAACAACCTTCATATAATTATGGCTACTACAGGTAACGGCATTTCTTTTTAACGAAGTAATTCCGTAAGTAGCTTCTTCGCTACATTTGAAAAAAGTATCTTTACTACTTAACCCTAGAATGTGATCCATTCGTATCCAGTATGAAGCCCTTAACAAAAAACCCTGACCTTACTCTCCTAAAACAGGAAATGGGGAGTGTCCCTCAAAACCTTCATATAACCATGACTACTACAGGTAACGGCATTTCTTTTTCCCGAAGTAATTCCATAAATAGCTTCTTTGCTGTTGAAGAAAGTATCTTTATTACTTAACTCTAGAATGCGACCCATTCGTATCCAGCACGAAGCCCTTAACAAATAACCCTGACCTGACTCCCCTAAAGCAGGAAATGGGGAATGCCCCTTAACAACCTTCATATAACCAAGGCTACTACAGGTAACGGCATTTCTTTTTCCCGAAATAATTCCGTATGTAGCGTTTTTACAACATTTGTCTCATGGGCGGCAAATGGTTAGCAATAATGTTAGTATTTGATATCCATAATTATAAAAGGTGTCCCATTATAATTTACATACCTAATAAACCCACAGAATAACGTATCAAATAACGTGTGATGAAGGAGTGAACTATATAATTAATTGAATACCTTATATGGGTTCGAATATTCAAATTAAAGTTATTCCTCTAACATCTCATCCCATCGAAAGATTCAGAAGAAACATTCATGAGATAAGCACAAATATTACGTTGGATTATTGATTAACTATGACACCGTTACATAAAGATTTTCTGAAGAGCCCAATGAGTTAAATTAGGAAAATTAGGATTAAAATCCTTCCGAAGTCAGGATATTCTTACTCTTTTAATATAGAAATGTCTCACTGCATAAATTTTCTCTCAAGAAACCAGGAAAATTTCAATCGAGATTTTATAATCCGATACGAGCATCTAAACATTAAGTTATATAAGCTTAGATTAGGGGCCTCATATGGGATTCAGGTGAATGAGAGGATTGGGAAAAGAAGGGACAAGAAGTTGATTCGAGAATGGCTTAGATTCACAATTTGATCTGATAGAAAATGTTTTTTATTAAAAATCCAGAATTGAGCGCTTATTGAGAGTATTATAATGCCGTTTGAAACCCATCGTTGCCCACGTATCTGTGGTGAAGGGGGTCGGGCCTACGGGCTTCAGTATGCGAAGTCCCAGTACCGAATCCCCGTACAGGCGATGTGGGAATTTTAATTTAATCTTATTACGCTTGGGATGTCTGTACGCTTGGTGGCGTAAAGTACTTTTAGAATGAATATTTTTTTCCTTACTTTCCATTAAAAGGGCTACCGAACGATGGCCGATTGGTTAGGGTGCTAGCCTTCAGTACCAGAGTTCGTGGGTTCGAATCCCACAGTGGCATGGATGTTCGTAGCCTTTCGGATTCAGCTATAAGATGCAGGCCCCGGTCTCATTAAACCTCGTGTTTCAAAAAGTAGACCGTAGCACACCAAACCAAACCATCAAAAGGGTTCAATTTTTAATTTATTTAAAAACATTGTGGAATTTTGGGATTACTTTTTTTAGAACAGGATATATATATATATATATATATATATATATATATATATATATATATATATATATATATATATATATATGTATATATATATATATGTATGTAAATGTATGTATATGTATATATATATATATCTATATATATATATATATATATATATATATATATATATATATATATATATATATATATATATATATATATATATATATATATATATATATAGATAGATATATACATATATAGAGAGAGAGAGAGAGATTTACTGGAAAAAAACTTGAAACAATAAAAATAGATATATCTTACTTTAAAAAAGTAAAGAAATTTAAGGTATATACTTCAGACTTACGTCAATTTGATATGTTGTATCTCTAAGCCTAATGTACATCAACTCTCGGTAACTTCTAACGTATATAGCAACAAGGATAAAATGTTACAGACTTAGTATTATATAAAAAAAATTATTCCTAGAAGTGAGCACCTTAAGAAATAGGACAAGCATTGACTCAATCCCCAAGCACAAGCATTTTTTGTATATAAAAAGCACAAAGTCTTTTTTCACGTATGCACGAAAAGATCAATCTTCCGCAACCCCACCTTTTCCCTTTTTCTGATGACTTGGTAGCGTAATATTCCCTCATATCAAAGAATTCTAAAGGGTTCCGCTTTCTTTCGGAATCTTGGTTCGTGAATGTCAAAAGAAATATGGCGTCGCCGGACCACAAAAGAACTAAAAAAAGTTGGACTTGGTTACATGAAACGAAAATAAGGAAATGGTGTACAAAAGAAAAAAAATAAGATTCATATTTTACATACACACAGCAGTATTATTTATAAAGTATTTATTTTCACTATGATGAAGTTTATTAGACCTTTGCAATCTTATTAAATATTATAGCTTAGAACCAGATATAAGGGACAGTTAAAATTAATTTAAGACTTTTTATGTGTTCTGGGAACAAGTCCTCCTTTTCAGAGTTGATAGATAACAATCTATAAACAATCTATTAAGTTTTAGAGTGAGGTCCGTTATATAACTATTTGTCGTTTCGCTTGGAATTTTATGGTTTTTTGAAGATTATACATCAATTTTGTTTCAGGCAGATACAACAATTCAAACCATGAGAAGTAGCTTTATATGTTAAAAAGTTTCTCTTTAAGGAAGTGTTTATATCGGACACAAAATAAAACTTTTATAGCGAACTTTTTTATTATTTTATAAATGATAGATACATGAAATAAAACCATGACAAACAGCTTGCTTTATCTATTAAAAAGTATACAATAGTGTACTTACCTGTAATACGAAATTAATCTCTTAATGCGAAATAATTTTTTTTATCACTGACATCCTATGACAATTAAAATTATTGATAATTACTAATGAGACAAACTGAAATATTTAACCTTGTTAAGTCATAACAAGTAACTCTAACTACTAAACAGTTTCACTTTTTAGTACTGTCTTTACATCTGATACCAAATAAATACTTTATCCGCAAGTGTTTTATTTTTTTATAAAACATATCCTATGACGATAAAAGTGATTGCTGATTACTAATGAGACAGGTTAGAAAAATCAAAGTTTTTAAATCATGACAAGTAGCTCTATCCAATAAACAGATTGACTTTTTAGTACTGCCTTTACATTTGATACCAAATAAATATTTTATCCGCAAGTGTTTTATTTTCATTATAAATTACATCCTATGACGATTAAAATGATTGTTGATTACTAATGAGACAGGTTACAATATTCAAAGTTGTTAAATCATTACAAGTAGCTCTATCTCTTAAACAGTTTTAATTTATAGTATTGTGTTTACATCTGATACCAAATAAATCTTTTATCATTAAGTGTTTTATTTTCATTATAAATGCCATCCTATGACGATTAAAAGGATTACTGATTACTAATGAGACCGGTTGCAACAATCAAAGTTCTTAAATCATTACAAGTAGCTCTATTTATTAATCAGTTTCAGTTTATAATACTGTGTTTACATCTGAAACCAAATAAATCTGAAGTGTTTTATTTTTATAATAAATGATAACCAATGACGATAAAAAGGATTGTTGATTACTATTGAGATAGACTACAACAAAGTTGTTAAATCATTACAAGTAACCCTAGCTATAAAACAGTTTCAATTTATAGTACTGTCTTTACATCTGATACCAAATAAATCTTTTATATTCAAGTGTTTTATTTTTTTTATAAATGAGATCCTGTGACGATTAAAATGATTTCTGATTACTAATGAGAAAGGTTACAACATTCAGAGTTGTTAAATCCTTACAAGTAGATCTATCTATTAATCAGTTTCAATTTATGGTACTGTGTTCCAATCTAATATCAAATAAATCTCTTATCCTGAAGTGTTTTATTTTTATAATAAATGATATTCAATGACGATTATAAAATCATTGCTCATTAATAGTGAGACAGGCTCCAACATTCAAAGTTGTTAAATTATTACACGTAGATCTATCTATTAAACAGTATGACGTTTTAGTGCTGACTTTACATCTGATACTAAATAAATCTTTTATCCTCAAGTGTTTTATTTTTTTATAAATGATATCCTATAACTATCACAATGATTGCTGATTACAAATGAGACAGGTTACAACATTCAAAGTTGATAAATCATTACAAGTAACTCTATCTATTAAACAATTTCAATTTATAGTACTGTGTATACATCTGATACCAAATAAATCTTTTATATTCAAGTGTTTTATTTTTATTGCAAATGACATCCTATGACGATTAAAATGATTGCTGATTACTAGTGAGACAGGCTGCAACATTCAAAGTTGTTAAATCATTACAAGTAGCTCTGTCTATTAAACAGTTTCAATTTATATTATTGTGTTTACATCTGATACCAAATAAATATCTTATCGTGAAGTGTTTTTTATAACTGATATCCTATGACGATTACAATGATTGCTGATTACAAATGAGACATGTTACAATATTCACAGTTGATAACTCATTACAAGTAGCACTATCTGTAAAACAATTTCAATTTGTAGTATGCCAAACGATGGCCGAACGGTAGAGCGCTGCTCTTCGGAACCGAAGTTAGCGGGTTCGAATCCCGTTGCTGGCATGGATGTTTGTAGCCGTTCGGAATCGGCTTTAAACTGTAGGTCCCGGTCTCATTAGCCCTATTGTGCAAAGCAGTAGACCGTAGCGCTTCTAACCAAACCAAACCAATTTATAGTACTGTGTATACATCTGATACCAAATAAATATTTTATGTTCAAGTGTTTTATTTTTATTGCAAATGACATCCTGTGACGATTAAAATGATTGCTGATTACTAGTGAGTCAGGCTGCAACATTCAAAGTTGTTAAATCATTACAAGTAGCTCTATCTCTTAAACAGTTTTAAT
The DNA here is from genome assembly GCA_032207245.1 of Pardosa pseudoannulata. NCBI lineage: Eukaryota > Metazoa > Arthropoda > Arachnida > Araneae > Lycosidae > Pardosa > Pardosa pseudoannulata. The sequence continues at coordinate 42,971,723 of CM063506.1, forward strand.
TTATAGTATTGTGTTTACATCTGATACCAAATAAATCTTTTATCATTAAGTGTTTTATTTTCATTATAAATGCCATCCTATGACGATTAAAAGGATTACTGATTACTAATAAGACCGGTTGCAAAATTCAAAGTTGCTAAATCATTACAAGTAGCTCTATTTATTAATCAGCTTCAATATATAATACTGTGTTTACATCTGATACCAAATAAATATGTTATCCTGAATTGTTTTATTCTTATAATAAATGACAACCAATGACGATAAAAAGGATTGATGATTACTATTGACATAGACTACAACAACGTTGTTAAATCATTACAAGTAACCCTAGCTATAAAACTGTTTCAATTTATATTACTGTCTTTACATCTGATACCAAATAAATCTTTTATATTCAAGTGTTTTATTTTTTTATAAATAAGATCCTGTGACGATTAAAATGATTTCTGATTACTAATGAGAAAGGTTACAACATTCAGAGTTGTTAAATCCTTACAAGTAGATCTATCTATTAATCAGTTTCAATTTATGGTACTGTGTTCCAATCTAATATCAAATAAATCTCTTATCCTGAAGTGTTTTATTTTTATAATAAATGATATTCAATGACGATTATAAAATCATTGCTCATTAATAGTGAGACAGGCTCCAACATTCAAAGTTGTTAAATTATTACACGTAGATCTATCTATTAAACAGTATGACGTTTTAGTGCTGACTTTACATCTGATACTAAATAAATCTTTTATCCTCAAGTGTTTTATTTTTTATAAATGATATCCTATAACTATCACAATGATTGCTGATTACAAATGAGACAGGTTACAACATTCAAAGTTGATAAATCATTACAAGTAACTCTATCTATTAAACAATTTCAATTTATAGTACTGTGTTTACATCTGATACCAAATAAATCTTTTATATTCAAGTGTTTTATTTTTATTGCAAATGACATCCTATGACGATTAAAAGGATTTCTGATTACTAATGAGGCAGGCTGCAACATTCAAAGTTGTTAAATCATTACAAGTAGCTCTATCTATTAAAGAACTTCAATTTATAGTACTGTGTTTACATCTGATACCAAATAAATCTCTTATCTTAAAGTATTTTATTTTTATTATAAATGCCATCCTATGACGATTAAAAGGAGTACTGATTACTAATAAGACCGGTTGCAAAATGCAAAGTTGTTAAATCATTAAAAGTAACTCTATCTATTAAACAGCTTCAATTTATAATACTGTGTTTACATCTGATACCAAATAAATCTGTTATCCTGAAGTGTTTAATTTTTATAATAAATGACAACCAATGACGATAAAAAGGATTGTTGATTACTACTGAGATAGACTACAACAATGTTGTTAAATCATTACAAGTAACCCTAGCTATAAAACAGTTCCAATTTATAGTATTGTCTTTAATCTGATACTAAATAAATATTTTATATTCAAGTGTTTTATTTTTTTATAAATAAGATCCTGTGACGATTATAATGATTACTAATTTCTAATGAGACAAGCTGCAACATTCAAAGTTGATTCAAAGTCATATTTTTTATATGAGTACTCTGTTATAATTAGATTTAAAATATACATAAATATTAAGTGGAAGCTCACTTATACAAAACTTAAATTATACGAAGTATATCTCGGTCTCTAATAAAACTCACATAAAGCCCATATAATATATTACTCTCTTATAGGATTATTCAGTATCTCGAGACCTTCACTTATACGAATTACAGTCTCTTTGATTCTCACATGACATTTGATTCAACTGATTACTTTCAAAGACTCATTACTATTGAAAGAATTTTAAAAGTATTTCATTAAGAATTTTTACTTTATTTTTTCATTGAAGAATTAAAACTGAGTTGAAGCAGAATTTAATTTTTTGGGAGAAATCTGCAATTGAATTTTCCATCTAATTGGAGGAACTCATGTCTATCGCGAATTGGGGTATATCCTTAAGAATACATAGAAAAGTACCAGACACGCCCAGATAGGGTGGGGAAGCATATTTAGTTTCATCACAGACCTTTTCGGAAGTCTTAGAAGTAGGTCTTGAGATGAATAGAAGTGAAAAGAATTTCTAATGTAATTTTTTCTAAATTTTTATGATCGCTAATAGCTTTAGAGATTAATTTAATCCTGGATTTTCCGCCCCTATAGGTGTGTCCCCTGTAAATTTTATCAGCCGTGTGGATCAAGGCCAAATGATGGATTGTTTTTGAAACACCAAAAATTATTTCTTCAATAAAACACTGATGGTTTTAAAAACTCTGATAAACACTGATGGTTTTAAAAACTGATTTCCAAGAACATTAAATAATCTTATGACTAGTGTGAGTTCGAAAAAGGATAGGTGGTACTAAAATCAATTCTTCAACAAATGAAAGCATTGATAGAGTTATAAACTTATAAATATTCTGTCGAGAAGGTTAGATAGTTATCTAATTGCTGTGTGCTTGAGATAGAAGTGACGCCACCAAAATTATTTCTTCAAACGAAAACACTGATGGATTAATACACTTTCTTTTGAGATGGTTAAATAATCCTCTGATTGCTCTGTATTCGAGAGAGAGAAAAGGTGCCACCAAGATTCTTCTTTAACAAATGAAAACACTGATTTTATAAACTTAACTTCTTCTTAATGAGCATAACAACCTATTATAGGTCCTAGCTGCCTTGACATCACGCTTCCTCCAACTCAAACGGTCTAGAGCAACTTTTTTCCAGTTAATCTTCAAGGATGATCAATTTCAACATCGTCTAGGGGTACGGGATCTCTCAGGGTTTTTAAAAGTTTACAGTTTAGTAGGGTTGTTATCAGGGGTTATCCAGATATGCCCAAGCCATCTCAGTCTATTACTACGAATGACTTGCGTAACCCGAGGCTCTTTGTAAAGCCTATAAACCTTAACTACAGGGCGAATTTATCCTTTGATTGCTATGAGCTTCAGAGGGATTAGCTAGGACCAGAATTATTTCTTCACCAAACTAAAACACTGATAAACTTTCTTTTGAGGAGTTTAAATAATCCTTTGATTGTTATGTGTTTGAGAGAGAAAAGGTGCCACCAAGATTTTTCTTCAACAAATAAAAACACCAATGGATTTATAAACCTAGACTATAAAGGCTAATTAATCCTTTCATTGCTATGGGCGTTACAGAGAATCAGTAACAACAAAATTGTTTCTCCGACAAATGGACTTACACTTATGGATTTATAAACCTTCTTTTGAGAAGGTTAAATAATACGCTGATTATACCGGGTGGTCTAAAAGAAACTTCCCTTATATAGGAGTCCCTAGTAGCCGAACCGTTCAAGCAATCGAAATGAAAATTTAGATATAACTGTTTGAATGTATGGGGTCCAGATTTTGATGATTTAAAACAATAAGCTTCTCCCAATAATGGTTACAGTGAGAAAATTTCTAAATTTTCGAATGGCAACACAAACGTTTTTCGTGTGCAAATTGATCACAGAATGGAAAAACCTTAAATGGCATTGGAACGAGACACGTATGACTTAAATTGGCTACGTAAAACATTTCCAAAGAATAGCATCGTAAAGAACGAACAGAATAAATGGAAGGTGTATTGATGCACTATGCATAAATCCCTGGGATAGGCAGTAGAAGCACAAATCGTAGATCAATCATGCAAAGCACTCCTTGTGATATAAGCAATATGGAAAAATTGTTTTTTCATGTTTGTGGTAAGTCGTTCCCTTTACACCTTCCCTTTCTTTTAGACCACCTGGTATGTGTTTAAGTTATAAACCTATTCATCCAAAAATATTTCTTCAGCAGATGAAAACACTGAAGGATTTATAAACTTTCTTTCGACACGGTTAAATAATACTACGAATGCTATGTGTTACAAAGTTGATAAGTATATTTTGTACCTTATAAACAGTGGAAAATAACTTTAGTAATTTCTACAGTAAAATAAGGGCTACATTTACTAGACTCAAAATTATAATCATGAGCATAAATGAAATTTCTAAAGTGTACATTAAAAGCAACATTAATGCTACTTCGCTTATTTAAAGTTTTCAAATTGTAAAAACCAGATAGGCGACTTTTTACTGTTGGTAACTGTCTACTGAGGTATTGGTAATAATAGAAGGATTGACTTTTGACAAAGATGAGCACTTAAATAACTCTTGTCCTTCGAAACTATAAATATCTTTATAAAATCAGATTACAGAAGGAAAATTATTTATTTTTTGTCAAATAAAGCCAAGAGAGACAAAGCGAACGGCCTAGTAGTCTCTTATATATTGAATGCTTTCAAAACCTAAAACTTTGAAAGTTATTCAGAACTTTTCACTTTCTACAGCGTTAGTTTCATTTTGTCTTCTCTCTGAGAACGGAAGTCTAAATTTGAAATTACTTAATATTATTGTAAATGACTGATCTTATCATGCTATATGTTTTCGATCACAATATTTAAACAATTAGTAAATTTATGTTCCTTTCTCTAAATGCTCATTACTCTGTTGAAATATGTAATCGCACTCATACTTGGCGACTTGGTGTTCTGGCTGCTTATTTAAGTAATATCTTTCTCAGACGTACGAGGTTTTCTGGAGTTGATCCTTTTGTGTTTTCAATGGTTGTGTTTGATTAGTTTTGCCTTCTGCCTGTAATTTGATTGGCTGGACCCATGATCTTTATAAAACTATAAAAGCCCAATGTGCTTCGTATTTTTATTGACATCATTATTATTATTATTATTATTATTATTATGGTGTCTTTAATAAAAAATGTTTTGCTATCTGCTGTTCTTCATTATGCTTCAACATACTCTAAAATGTATTAAATTATGCTATGACTAAATATTTATAGACAAATTTTTAAATGTAGAGCATAGGTATCCATGAAGCCAATCGTAGAATATCCAGGAATTAAAATCAAAGGATAACATTTAGTAATTCGAGCCGTACGAGTTTCTTGTCTTTTTAAACGTTTTATTAAAACAATAACAATTAGACTGATTATAAACTTAGAATAGGGAGAAAGTTATGAATCAAAATTAAGTCCAGAATCGAGTATAAATTCAGAGCACATTCTGCTCACACTTAGACAAAAAGCAAGCGTGGTGTGCTATTACAACTGCAGATTTTGCTTTTAAAGGTCCACTGCAACCATTACTATCGTCTGGAGGGGTAATGATTTATCGAGGTCGACGATGACAGTCGATAAAATGGCTTGGGGGAGGATGGCTTAAGAAGCAATTTTTCTCCAAAGATCAAAAGCAGCCGTATGCGCAACTAAAGTGCGCAGTAAACCCTATGAACGAATCCCCTCTTTCGGCTCATTTAGTGGCCCAATGTGTGGATAAAACCCTTAAAATCCCTCCTATGGCCCACTGCAAGCCATAACCACCCTCTGGAGGGGGTTTGGCTTATCGTGGTAGATGGCGGCAGATGATAAAATAGCCGTGGCGAACGATGGCTTCCGAGGCGGTTTTCTCCAAAGATCAAAGGCAGTCAGATGCACAACTAAAGTGTGCAGTAGACCCTATGGACGAATCCAAGTGTTTTGCTCATTTAGTGGCCCAGCGTGTGGATGCAACCCGTGAACCATTGTTCGAGGTCATCATCAGGAACTGGTGAACAATTGGCCATAGTATAGAGGCTACATAATAGATTGTACCTCGTGATCTCTCTATCAGTGACAGCCAAAGCCACGCCCACAATGAGACCGCATACAATCCTCATTATTAATGACGATACAACAAGAAATAGCATGTAATTTAAGTTAAGAAAATTCTGATAGTTTTATAATTGCATAAATAAATAAATAATTGTATTAAATAAGATGATTTGAGGACTCGAGTTTAAACATTTGTGAGACGAGAAATTCTTTTCTCAAAAACACATAAAATCGTAGATCAAAAACAATTCTTAAATTCACTATTTTAAATCTCCTGCTGACAATAAAATAACTGCTCTAGATAAAACTTATCCAACTACTTGCTGATTTGCATAGAAACATTTTCTTGTTGAACTTAGACTCTCAATTTCACACAGTTTTATGTGAATAACACAGCTAGAATTTTTTGTAAAAAATCCAGTTTACACAAGATATATATTATGCAGTCTAAATCTTACACTTTATAATAATTTTATGTTTTGCTACAAATTTAAATTACTAAATATTATAAATTTTTCTGAATACAATTCAGTTCACATAAGAATTATATTATGTAATCTAAGATTTTATATTTTGCAATATTTTTTAAGTTTTGCCAGACAAAAGTTACTAAACTATTATTACTGGGATAAGCCTCTGAAATGAGTAATATCAGACAAACGTCATAGGTGACAAAAATATACATAAATGTCTGATAAAAGGACTAAATAAGAAACTAAATATAGAGAACTAAATAAGAGTATAATAAAATTAATAATTTATATTCTTAACAATCACACGTTTCTGACACTTCATTATTTATTTATATGACTTTTTTTTTCTTTCGTCGCTTTTTTCTTCTCTGGATATCTGAAAGACAGAAACGACGTGAGAGAAATGACCAATTACGGCTCATAAGCCAAAAATGTTTTGTACCATAAGCTACTCCCTCTAACTCTATATTTGGCGTTAGATCGAATATTATAAACGTGGCTTTGGATAGAATATTATGTGTTATGGTTCTCTGTCAATGTAAGAAGTCATAAAAGCTGATCCCTTTGTCAATAACCGTGACTGCATATCTAGAAATAAAAAAAAATAGTTTGTTCCAAATGAATTTCCTTAGAATAAGAGTTCTTTATTAAATGTTTTTGTGCATTTTCGTGTATGACATGTTTTCGAGTAAAATATATTGAATAGATTTCTTAACTGATAAATAGAAATTTAGTTTTAACAAATAAAACTATACAAATTGATTTTTGGATAAAAAAATTTTATACAAACTGAAATTTGATCAATAAAATTATGCAAATTGAATTATGGGGTAAGTCGATTCTTAAGATTGCCATTAATCGAAATTCTTCATTTCAATTGGATGAAATTTTGCCATTTCAATCTCTTTTAAGGTCTCCTCATATTTCGTGCTTGTATATATATGTATATACATATACATATACATACATACATACATATATATATATATATATATGTATGTATGTATATGTATGTATGTATGTATGTATATATATATATGTATATATAGTTATATATATATATATATATATATATATAATTATGTAAATATATTTATAATACTAAATTATAATTACACATAAATTATAAATTATGTATAATTATAATTATAAATATAATTATAATTATAAATTATGTATAATTATAATTATAAATTATAATTATAATATAATTTAAATTATAAATATATATGTATAATTATATATTATGTATATATGTATGTATATGTATAATTATACATAATATTTATAATTATGTATATATATTTTATATATGTATGTATATATGTATGTATATGTATGTATGTATGTATATATATATATATATATGTATATATATATATATATATATATATGTATATATATTATATGTATATATATATATATATATATATATATATATATATAATTATGTATATATATTTATAATAATGGGGAGCGTTGCTTAAAATATTTCGGTTTGGGTTTCAAAATTCTATATGTCAATTATTTTAAAATGGGGGCGTTTTTCTGGTTTTGAGATTTGCACATGGCACTCTGTCAGTGGGTTGGGTTTTTACATTTCGCGAGAACTTTCTATGCGGCATGATTGGCTACGAACTCTGGTACCAAAGTCCAACATCCTAACCCATCGGCCATCGTTCCTTAATCAAAAGAGTGTCCTCGACTTAAAATTCTTCCAATACATTTCCGAAAGCTTTCTGTCCAATAGATGTAAATGTACTGTCCATTCAACATTTTTTCCTGTGCTAAATTTAAAAAACATTATTAAATCAAAACTTACTTAATCCAAACTTAATAAAAATAATTTTAATAATTCTTATTAACTTCCTTGGGCCTAAGTTTTTTCGAAGAAAGGTTTAATATTAGAAATACATACTCTCAGTTCCTCTATAATACCTGAGATCTATATTTTGTCTTCGATAAAGCCACCTCTGAAAATCCAGTTTCATAAAAAGTAGGATGTTGAAAATGGTAATAAAAAGCGAAATGCCTTTGTTTTCAGTAAAAAAGGACTAGAGAATAGTCCTTTTTTAATAATATAAAATGAAATGTTATACATTGTATACAATTAAATTTTCCTTGTTATATTATAAAGTATCTAACTTTATAAAAATTATTTACTTTTGCTACAGGGTTTGGTTTGGGAAGATACGGTCTACTTTTTTTACAATACGAGGGTTCATGAGACCAGGAATTAGTTTTATGACTGCTCTTATTATTTTTTTATAATGTAAAAATGTTTATATATAACATAATTAGAAAAAATTAACACTATATACTACTATTTCTATTTGATTTTTCATACTTCCGATACTATTATAAATGGTATTGCAATATGAAATATCACGATACTATTGTAAATTTATCCACTAAAAAATATATTTTTTGTTTACAAAAATCTCATGATTGTTATTTATATATTTCTATTTATATATTTATTTATATATTTCAATATAAAATACAAAATTTTGGTTAAAAAATTAAATTTTTGATATCATGAGATTTAAGTGAATAACTAAATTTACACGCAAAACGACTGCCCCGGTACAATTCTGCTTCGAAATGTATCCTAACTACAATCCATACAATTTATTCTAATTAAATTGATTTGCTCTGTATGCTAGTTTTATATTAAGTGTTTTGAAATACTGTTAAATTTCTTAATCAAAGTGGCAATAACTCGCACCGAAATAAAAATCAAAATACCAATTATCGTTTTAACTTTATGTATAAAATTCTTTTTTCCGTACGTTTGTAATAGAACTCCTCTTAAACGGTTGGACTGATTTTAAAGTAATTTTGTGTACTTAATTAAGTTGACTGCAAAATAGTTTAGATTCACAATTTGATTGGTGGAAAATGTTTTTTTTAATTAAAATCCAGGTCTATTCTGAATTTTTAATAAAAAATAATAACAAATAATAAATATAAACAAATAATAAAT
>CM063506.1:42985858-42995858 GCA_032207245.1 Pardosa pseudoannulata
ATTGTTCGTGACTACGATAGATATACAGCGTGATAAAAAGCTTAAGTCCCAACGAATAGACAATTAGCATGTAAGTACCAAATTTCTAGATGAATCCTCATTCATGACGGTTTTGTTGTGCAGGGGAATTACAAACACTTAATTTGTCAAACAAATTCTTCAGTGTTAACTCTTAGCAGGCCTTGAATCCGATTAGACTTTCGACTTCAATCAACAAACCAACGATGACACCAAACTCCCCGTCGTGCAGTCCGTGTTATGATATACACACAACTACACACACATATATATAAAACGTCCACATAATTTAAAAATACTGTAATCATCACTGTAAATCAATTATTAAATGTAGTAGCACAGTATATTAATGCAGACGTTCATGAACAAAAACATCCTTTATTTAGAAAATAAGATGACATTAAACACGTAAATCTCCGTACGGAAGTACAAAAACCTATTTTATGAAATATGCTCAACATGGGCATGATAGGACTTCAATCCACCTAACTCATGTTTAATCCTAACCAATAAACTGATAATTTAACAAATTATATTCATTCGTCCAAAATTCCTAATAAATCTACTCTCATTATAGTCTTTTGTAAAAATGCTATATAAATGCTAGCTTTATCAAACAGATGCATAATGTTCGTGACTACGATAGATATACAGCGTGATAAAATGCTTAAGTCATCCAACGAATAGACAAATTAGCATGTGAGACCAAATTTCTAGATGAATACTCATTCATGACGGTTTGTTGCTCGGGCAAATTGCAAAGACTTAATTTATCAAACGAGCGCTTCAGTGTTACCTCTTGGTAGGCATTGAATCCGATTAGGCTTTCAGCTTCAATCAACAAACCAACGATGTAACAAATGTGATGAGTCCATTCGGATCTCCGGAGAAATCCGTATTCATGATAGTCAAAATGTGATAAAAATGACTACTTAACCCATTGACATACTTAGATGACCCACACCCATATTCAAGTGAAGAGTTTATGGATGCAAAATCTTAAGTGGGTGAGGAGAACCTTTCGACATTATTCATTTAAATGTTATACACTGAATTATTGACTTTTTTATCACTGTCACCATTTTTACCAAGTATTTTCCCTCATTTTAAAATTTTAAAATTTATTTTGTATATAAGAGTAGTTTGAATTTAATATATTATGAACTTCCTTTCACTTTTTAATATGATCACGATTATTATCTTTTTTTTAAAAAATTATTCGATCTGTGTTTCGCTTTTGTATTTTTTAATAAACATCGGAACGAGATTACATCTTACTTGCATGTAACGCTGAGGGTTGCCTATTATTCCACATTTACAGTTTGGTAAATCTAGTTTTCGAATTCTGTACAAGTAGGTTGGGAAACTTCCATGACCGCTTATGAAATAATTTAATATGTTATTTTCAAATTGTAACTTTTTTTCTACTTTAGACATTATAGTATAGATTGTTCTTAATTTTTTACTATTGTCCCAGTGATCTTGTCAATCTTTATTTATGTTTTCTTTCATATATTCTTTAAGTATTGATACCAGGAGCTGTATTGGTTTGTAATTTATTGATTTCGTGGCGTTCTTTGCTAAAACATCTGCATATTCATTACCGGTATTAGCTGTGTGAGCTTTGATCCAAATTATACTAATTGTTCGGTTATTCATGTTTTTACATTCTGTTTATATCTAGGTAATTAATTTGAGTCCTTGACATACAATGATGTATCTGACTCGTCGTATTTCATGTTCCTTTGTGGACTTTGACGACTCTCGCTCATCGAGCACTACCTTCGGCAAACACCGGGCGGTATATTATTGAATTATTTCTTTCTTTCGGCCGTGCATCGATGGTATTTTGTTCACATTCTTACAGGTGCATCCTTCATCCCCTCCTACACAACAGCACCGATAAATAAAATCGCATCAACAAGCAAATAAACGAAAAGTATCGCAATGAGTGTGGTAATCAGTATAGCAGTGGTCTTGTCCATCGAACGTCACAGTACATATTTGAGTAAAGTAAAATTCAGAAGTAGTTCTTCCAAATGTCTGGGTTGGATGCATTATATGACAGTGACGATCAAAGTACATTAGGCTATTCTGGTGATGAGAATGCAGCTGAAAATGGTCATCAAAGTGTTTATAATGTGGAATATTTCAGTGATTCTTCAAATTCGTGTGAAGCTACCATTGTTCGACAATGGATACGTAAACGTTCAAGACTCATTTAGAGCAGTGAAGATTCTGAGCTTGTCCATGAGTGATCCAGGTAAGCCAAATTAAATGGTCGCCTCGGGGTATGTTGATGTACATTTTATTTGTGTGTCAAGGGGTTAATAAAAAATGTCCAAAAGTTCTTCAATGAGATAAAATGTGATGCTGAACTGGCCATCATTCGCTTTAGCATGTACTATGTCTCCGTCCTAACCTCCATATTATTCTGAATTCATAACAGTTCTGTTGTTTGGATGAATTACTTCATTTACCATAGAAGTACTTCATGGGCGTCAGCACTGTAGGTCTTCAATTCTATTTGATTCTATTTTTCAATCAACAAATCAACGATTTAACAAACAAGATGATTTCGTACAAAGAGAAACAGTATGTACCAGAGAAATTCGCCCTCTCGAAAGTTTTTTGTCAAAATGTGATACAAATGACTCCTTTACCAAAACGTTGCAAGAGATCTTCAGCGATATAAAATGCTCAACCAGCAAACATACGGTTTAATATGTTCGGTTTATTATTCGGTTATTCTACATTTATTCCAGAGAAATTAACAATCATAACTATAGTTTGCCCAGACTTAGTACAAATACCAAGCTTAATTAAAGAGTGCCTCATTTACTTACCGAAATGTCTTTAATGCGATAAACTGTTCCGTTCAAGAATTCAAATATTTAACATATGTAAGAAGTCCTTCCGAATCTCCAGAGAAAACAGAATTCGCGAGTCGTTTGCCAAAATGTGATGCAAATGATTGCATTATCAAAAAATTGCGAGATAAAATGTTTGGCTCAGATAGAAAACTTAGGAAATATACTTCGTCTACATCCAAATTTCCACAAAAATTTAGCAAAAGTGAGGATTATTTCAAAATATCCAGAGGAATCTACAATCGCGACAATTCTATCGCCAAGATGCCGTACAAATGACCTAATTTATCAAGCATTCTCCCAAATGGAGTACATATACAGAATTTATTAAATGAGTACGTCCTCAACGTGCGTACGATAGGTCTCGAATGCGATTAAACGTTGCACTCCGGTCAACAAACCGAAAATTTAACAAGCGGGATGAATATGTCCGAATCTCCGGAGGAATTCGCAATCGCGACAGTTCTCTCGCTAACTCGCCGTGCAAACACCCCAATTTATCAAATGTTAAATAACTTCATTTAATGAATCCCCCCTCCCCATTCTTTTCTGCACATTTCCGGGAATAAAATGCATCGCCTTCTTGCGCCATTAACAAAAATAACCTCTCCATCCGCTTTTCGCTTTCGATCCATCATTCCCCCCGCACGTCGCCAATTCATTTCGCGCCATTTTCCTCGACTGGGACCACGAACAGGCTGGCGAGAGTTAATGATGAATTCCATTCCAGTCGATCAAGCTGTACGTGTCAGATTCCCTCCAAGAATCTGATGTAATCCATCTTTTCAACTTCCCCATTCCCCTCTTGGAAAGAAGAAAGTAAACAAGAGAGTCAGGATGTCAACAGCGACTACAATCATTCACGGTGGCGATAAATTTCACTCGCCTCTCCTATATATGTATAGAAATATATTCTTTTTTTCACTCTGCTTTGGCGACCGTTTTTTATTTCCACGTATCAACAAACTTTATACTTTTCTCTCAGAATTTCATACCTCATACGTATCTCTTAACGACCGACGTATGAAGGCAAAAATGTAGGTAGATGTTGTCAGGCAGTTGTGTTTCAGTGGTTTCGAATACATGGAATTTAAAGGTTCACGTTATGAAAGCAGTTTGATATCATTTCTGCCTGAATGATGAACAAAATATAACACCATAAATTTTATTTTCCCTGAATGCTTAAAATATTTCTTAATTTTAATATTTCCATCTAGTGTTATTAAAAGTTGTTATATTTTAAGTATCTTTTTAATTCATTAGAAATGTTTTTAAAAATACGCCTAGCGAACGTAATATGACTCTTACAATTATCTACAGTTAAGAAATGGTAAATCCATGCACCACGAGCGTATATATATATATATATATATATATATATATATATATATAAATATATGTGTATGTGTGTGTGAGTGTGTGTGTCTATGTATGTATATGTATATATATATATATATATATATATATATATATATATATATATATATATATATATATATATATATATATATATATATATATATATATACATATACATACAGTGCGTGCGGTAGGTATTCATGCAGGGTGTGCAGAAAGCAACAACAACAATAATAATAAAACCATAAAAATGCACATTAAACACACTTTTTTAACGTTTATTATTCATTTGTACACAGAATCCATACGTCTATCCGTATTACTAATAAAATAACGAAAAACTTATATTTCCATTAAAAACTTATATTTTCAGCAAACGTAGCACCACACGGCCCCCGCCACTGAGGGGCCTCATCAGGATGCTCACTGGTACCGATAAACAGAACGTCTATTCCACGTGCAGAGAATTTTACTGCATGCTGACGCAATAGAACGAACTGTTTATGTTATTAATTGTTTTAACGTTTGGAAATCATATATTCGGATGATTTTGAATGCGAAGTGCAGAAAAAATAACTACACTTTTCTCAGTGCTATAGTATGCTGTGATTCTCCAGTAGCCCAGACATATAAAGCGTGATTTTCTATTAGTTCGCAGTGCTCACACATAAAAAATTTCTTATGTTCGTTTGCTTTTGAATGCGCTACGTTGTGCAGCGCCTAGTAACGCACGCACTGCAAGAATACAATCAAGCAAATCAACATAATATTTGAATATATTATAAATAATATCTATTATATACCATATAAAGATAGGCAGACATAGGTGCACAAAATTATTGTCTCTCATAATTTCGCCACTGTATACATACATACATACGTACATATATATATATATATATATATATATATATATATATATATATATATATATACATTATCAAATCAGCTATACGTTTAAGAAGCTACCACGCTTGTTGTGTATTATGGTTTGGACTGACTTTTATATTAAATGTGATAAGGTTAGTACATTGATCTCGCATACATGAACCCGATGATTCTCTTAATTTAAAGACATTTAAAATTAAAATAGGACAAATACGTTTATTAAATATAAAATAAAGCCATTATTCATGTAATCTCGTAAATAGCGTATCTGAATATTAGTAAACGTAATATATTTAAAAAGAACAGAAAGAGCTTAAGGCGTAATGAATGAAGATGAAATATGTTTAGTTTAGATGACATCCTGAAATGGTAACGACAAGTAATTTGGATACTGTCAATATCTGTATGCGTATTTATAGCTGGGGATATGTATACCTCTCTCAGTTTGTAGTAGAGGTATTGATATGACTATTTGAGATGTATTATCGCAGTGATATTTTAACTTATGACTGATAACTACTAACTAAGGGTTACAAGATTACCACCTTAAAATTTATGAAGGATGAGATGATTCTTGATTAATAAAGTTCTCGAACATTCCAATCAGCTGATAGGGTGACACATTAAAGGGTTGAATTTTACTATCTTACCAAATTGTTAGACTAAATTTAGAGTGCGTTTAAAATTAGTATTTAATGTTAAAACAATAGTAGCGTTATACTTCATTTTAAACCCGGTGTGAAGACTCGAGCTATGAAACCATGACTAAATTGGTTCGGCATTGAAATTCTGTACCATTGCCTGCAAAACCGAATCCCTCCGCAGACATGTGTTCATAGCCGTTGTGATTCGGTTTTAAGCAGTAGGTCCCGTTATTAATATACCTTGTAGCTCAATGGTTCCGTAACGTTAAAATCTCCAGGAAAATATTAAAATATGCAAGAAGTCAGTAGTTTCTACCAAAATTTCAATCCCACAAACATTAGATAAAAAAATAGTACCAGTAGTTAGGAACAAATCATACTCTATATAATAAGAGCCTAAGTTATCTGTCCGTCTATACTTAAATTTATGAAGCGGTTGGACCTGGAATAGATTGAGGTATCCATAGTAGATTCTTGCGTTAGGATTATCAAAATTCAAAGCTAATTCGAAAATCTTAGAAATCCACCCTTTCCCCTCTTTTCGAGCGTTTAATGCCATTGTTTGAAGCTCTTTTGTCCCCGGTTAAGAGGATGAGATTAAATTTATCAATTTATCACATAATAAATAGGTAAAAATAACATTTTTTTCTAGCATTATGACATCATTTCTTTAACCATCTCATTTAATCATTTCTTATTTTAAATTATTTAAATATCGTCTGCATTATTTTCGTGCGTTTTATCACTAAACTTAGATATTACGTAAATAATTTTATTTTATATTTGGCTTAAATAATAGATTTGGTACATGTGTGATCATTTTAAATTTAATCATCGATTATTTTTTGTTGCAATGAAAATTTTATCACCGGTATTAACAATAAAATCTAGGATTCTATTTCACGGACTAATATATATCTAGCGTTTAAGTTATATATCTTTGTTCTTTATACATAACCACAGGGTTTGCAATCGATTCTCTAAATTTTGGACATCATTCATATATACCTCCAAATAATCACTGTTAATATTAAAACCTCTGCTGTCCATCCTGTCACGTAATATGACAAGATAAATTAAAGTTGGCAACTAACATGCGATCAGTAAAGATAAACAAACTATTGAGCGTGTACCAGATAATTATCAGCCACAAAACAAACAAATTATTTTACCTACATTTACTTTACAATTCTAGAAAATTAAAATTTTTTCTGATACCGTCATATGACGGGCTATAAGCTAGTTACAAATAGTACAATTAGTTACACAATTAGGAATCATCGATAAAAGCTTTCTGTATTTATGTATGTATACCAAAAATTTTTTAACTAAACCCAAACTTGTTTGAATATATAATCATTTATTTCTCATCAATTTGTAATATTATTTTGCTATTGCGTTCAAAGAAGCTACACAGTCTGTAACATAGGCTGAGTGAAATTGCCTACAGGTTCGTAAACAATAATTTCTGACCTCATTTCCTCAGTTCTGTGGCTAAAACAGATAAAACAAGCTTAGCTTCCTTCGCTAAGCTTCCATTACATACGTCTGAGAACTCCAAAAAACAAATATATATATATATATATATAAATATATATATATATATATATATATATATATATATATATATAAACCAAGAAAGTACATAAAATACTAATCTCATGGTGCTGCTTAATTCTTCCGATCGACATTTCTCTAATACCCCCATGCAAAGACTTACGATAAATACTAAAAGAATGTTATTTGAAGCAAGCTAAAAATAAAAATATAAATCATATTTCCGGGAAATCCCCTTCATTTCTTCAATATTCTGCGCATGATCTCCGATATAACCAACTTTCTCTGTGTAACGGAATATTGACGTTCAATCACTCCTATCTCTTTCTAACAGGACCCATTTTTCTTCGATCATCCTTTTTTTACGTTCCTTATTGTCGTTTCGTTACTTCTTCCCTACCAACCAATTATTTTTTTTCCAGCTAAGGATAGACAGGCGATATCATTCTTTATTCCCAGGACAAAGATTTGCCGAAATATTCCGCTTTATTTACTTCGGTTGTTTTATAGGAATGTGTAACATAAATTACTTACGCATTACAATGCAATGCGTTTTAGTTGTTGTATAAATTCCTACTAAATGATAGAGATTTTAAATAAACTACAGAAAAGGTATTTAAATGGACGTCACATTTTTATTTTTTACAATGATTTACCGTATTTGGAGTATATATGTGTGTAATATATCAAAATTATTATACGTAAAATATCCATCTTACATTCTCTCTTTCCACATACCAGTCGTAAAGTGTCTGATATAAAGGAGTAGTCAACTGAAATACTTTATACCTGTTTTCCAAATCTAATGCTAAAATAATTGCTCATTTTCAGTCCACTTGCCACATTTTTCAGATGTCTCATTAAAGTAGTCTCACTTTTCCAATAACTAAATTGATGTCTTTGTGGTTTTCAAGCCAACTTAAATGATCAAAATTACTCTTAATTCCACAAAAATGCTGAATAACCTTCACATTCTTCCGGAAACGTGACTAAATTAGTTAAACATTGAATTACTGTACTGTTTCTGCAAGACCTAATCCCGCTGCAGGCATGTGTACGTAACCGTTGTGATTCGATTCTATGCATAAGGTCCCGTTTTCAGTATCTTTGTAGCTCAACGGTTCCTTAAAGTTAAAAAACTTCAGCAAAATCTTAACATAATAAGCTAGTAGTCAGTAGTTTCTAACAGCATTTCAATCGCACAAACAATAGATAAAAATATTATTAGTAGTTAGGAACAAATCGATAAAAATAGTACAATTAGTTACACAAATATGAATCATCTATAAAAAGCTTTATGTTTTTTACGTATGTATATCAAAAACTTTTTATCTAAACACAAACTTATATGAATTTAATATCATTCATTTTTCATCAGTTTGTAATATTATTTTATTATTGCGTAAAAAGAAGCTACACAGTCGAAAATCTGTCTTCGAGATAGTTACACATGCTGTGTGAAATTACCTACAGTTTCGTAAAGAAAAATTTCTGGCCTCATTTCCTTAGTTCTTTGGCTAAAAGAGATAATAGAAAGGGTTAGCTCCCTTCGCTAAGCTTCCATTACATACGTCTGAGAACCCCAAAACACAAATATATATATATATATATATATATATATATATATATATATATATATATATATATATATATATATAAACCAAGAAAGTACATAAAATACTAATCTCATGTTGCCGCTTAATTCTCCCGATCGGCATTTCTCTAATACCCCCATGCAAAGACTTCTTACCACAAATATTAAAGAATGTTATTTGAAGCAAGCTAAAAATAAAAATATAAATCATATTTCCGGGAAATCCCCTTCATTTCTTCAATATTCTGCGCATGATCTCCGATATAACCAACTTTCTCTGTGTAACGGAATATTGACGTTCAATCACTCCTATCTCTTTCTAACAGGACCCATTTTTCTTCGATCATCCTTTTTTTACGTTCCTTATTGCCGTTTCTTTACTTCTTCCCTACCAACCAATTATTTTTTCCAGCTAAGGATGGACAGGCGATATCATTCTTTATCACCCAGGACAAAGATTTGCCGAAATATTCAGCTTTATTTACTTCGGTTGTTTTATAGGAATGCGTAACATAAATTACTTACGCATTACAAAGCAATGCGCTTTAGTTGATGTACAAATTCCTACTAAATGATAGAGATTTTAAATAAACTACAGAAAAGGTATTTAAACGGACGTCACATTTTTATTTTTTACAATGATTTACCGTATTTGGAGTATACACGTGTGTGATATATCAAAATTATTATACGTAAAATATCCATCTAACATTCTCTCTTTCCACATACCAGTCGTAAAGTGTCTGATATAAAGGAGTGTTCACCAACTTAAATACTTTATACCTGTTTTCCAAATCTAATGCTAAAATAATTGCTCATTTTCAGTCCACTTGCCACATTTTTCAGATGTCTCATTAAAGTAGTCTCACTTTTCCAATAACTAAATTTCTGTCTTTGTGGTTTATCGAGCTTAAATGATCAAAATTACTCCTGATTCCACAAAAGTGCTGAATAACCTTCACATTCTTCCGGAAACGTGACTAAATTAATTAGGCATTGAATTATTTTACCGTATCTGCAAGACCGAATCCCGCTGCAGGCGTGTGTTCGTAGTCGTTGTAATTCGATTC
>CM063506.1:43003358-43020858 GCA_032207245.1 Pardosa pseudoannulata
GTGTGTGTGTGTGTCACGGGTGAATGTTTTGTTTATATGTTTTTTCTGTTTTGAATAAATAAACCTGTACAATCTAATAGCTATTCACGATACAAAAGTATAAGCTGCATAAAATTACCTTTAACAGAGATGGACATACAGAAGCTTAAGGTCTGAGTTCTTTATCCAGTCTTTTGGGGAAAAGAGATAATAAAAATCCTTCGCTAAGCTTCCGTTGCATACGTCTGGTAACCCAAAAATAACACAAAATAAAGTACCAAGAAAGTACATAAAACGTTAATCACGTGTTGCTACTTAATTTTCCGACCACCCATCATATCTATAATGCACTGATACAAAGACTCCCCAAGAAAAATACAAAAAGAATGTATATGCAGCAAACCAGATAAAAAAATATAAATGATATTTCCGGAGAATCCCATCATTCCATCCCCATTCTGAGCATGATCTTCGATACGGTAGCCGTTTTTCCATGTAACAGAATATTGACGTCCAATCACGCCTATCTCTTTGTAGTAAAACTCCATTTTTTCTCGGCCATGCTTTTCCCTTTCCGTTCTTTTTTGTCGTTTCTTCATTTCCCACAAGCAATTTTTCTTGTTTTTAAGATAAGGAATGGGCAGGGGATATCTTCTTTATCACTCAGGACAAAAATTTGCCGAAATATTCAGCGTTATTTACTTCAGCTATTTAAAGGAATGCGTAATATAGATTACTCTTGCTACGCAATAGAATGCGTTTTTATTTTCACTTTTTATGTATGAATTTCTGAAGGATGACGCGAAATGTAGAAAGCAAATAGGGGTTTATTCTGGCTGCAGAAACCATGCTGGTGCTATTGCTCGAAATATCTATAGAGGTGTCTGTTATAACGGTTAGCGGTCACGTTGTCTCTATTTCAGTCGTCAGTCACACCCTAGTCATTTGGGTACAACTTCGGATGGGTTTCTTGGAGTGTAGCAGAGCTTGATGTTAATAGAAGTAAAGGAATGAAACTATCATTTCCACTACGACTTGGAGGTAGACAAAATTTGTTGTTAATACCGGTGATGAAATTTTCATTACAACAAAAAATAACCGATGATTAAATGTTAAACTATCACATCCGTGCCTAATCTATTACTTAAGCGAAATATAAAAGAAAATTAATTACGTAATATCTAAGTTTAGTGTAAAACGTGTGAAAATAATGCAGACGATATTTAAATAATTTAAAATAAGAAATGATTAAATGAGATGTTTAAATAATTGAAGTCATTATGTAGAAAAAAAATTTTGTTTTTACCTATTTATTATGTGATAAATTGATAAATTTAATCGCCTGCTCTTAACCTTGTAAAATAGGGTTTGCGGTTTGAAATAATGACATTAAACGCTAGAAAAGGGGGAAGGGTGGATTTCGAACGATGCTAACCTTAACCCATCAAGAATCCAATATGGGTGCCTCTATAAATTCCAGGTCCAACTGCTTCACAAATTCCATGATAGATAACTTAGGCTATTATTATATAGGGGATTTAATTGATTAAGCCCCTCTTTCAGAACGCAAAACTCCAGTTGTCATCTTTCGGCTACTTTATTTGCTGCCTCAGATCATGCTTCACCCATGATCATAAAAATCGCCAATTTTTTACAGCCTGTTCTCTTATTTTTCATTGAGGCTTGATTGTAAATCTTCCCAAAGTCTTATTGATCTTGATGTCATTCTTACAACATTGTTCTTATCTCCGTCTAGCAATCTTAGACCTACCTGAAGGTCTTAAACCATCCTTATCTTTTACCAGACTTTTTGATTCCCTCTTCTCAATTACTGTTAACATGAATGAGGCTTGATTCAAATATATAAATTACTTGCTTACACAAAACGTTTTTATTATATTATATATATTTAAATTGCCTTATTTCTTCTATCAGTGTGTTAGGTTTGGTTTGGTGTGCTACGATCTACATTTTTGCAACACGAGGTCTAATACATAATAGGATAGTAATTTTTAAGCACTTCTCATGAGATCATCGCTTACTTGTTTTACAGAGTTGAATTATAATCGATTAGCTCTACAAAAATTTCTTGTATGCTTCAAAGCAATTATATATGAAACTTGTATTACACAAAATACTATACTATATTTATACTCTATCTACCTTTTTTTTGTTTCATTTCGTATTTCGAGCTAAATCTACAAACGAATGCTTTCAAAAATTGCAGGCCATGTTTTTCAGAATTTTACAAAAGCTGTTATTTACAATGAGCTACAAAATTATGAACTTTCTTTTTTTATTACATCGACACATTCATATAGCATTATTTTAGTATAGCTATATCCATAATTTTAACTTTATAACATAGTTCTGAACAGTATTATGTACATTATTAGGTGTCAGGATTGCTATAAACATTATTTTAGATCAAGAACTGCAAATTATAAATGAAAAATCTATAAAACTTGTTTCAAAAACCTTAATTTCTACATAAATATAGAGTTATCCATATAAAAAATGAATGCAGATTGTTAAGCAACACTTAATATAGTTATAAAAACTTTTTGATTTTCTAATATATTAGTGACCACTTAACTTATGTTTTTTCAATAAGTTATTACAAGAGCTCAAAATTTTTATATTATAATAGTCATTTCAGCTGAGGCAAAACATTGGTAGGATTGCAATATAATACATTATCCCTATTCTACGAATATGATAAAGTTTAGTAAGGAAAAAGCCTCAAAATATCACTAAATATATATTTTTTCACATGTTACAACCTCATACTCATACTCAAAAAGTGAAAACTATAAAAATCTTTCTGATTTTCTAATATGTTGTGTGGTAACCACGCGAGAGATTAAATTTTTCCAGACCAACTAATTATCAAAAGATTCTTAAAAGTTATTTATATTACACTTAATTATTTAAGCTGAGATAAAATATTACGATTGCAAAACATATTTCCTATCTACGAATACTATAAATTTTTAGTAATGAAAGAGCTCAAAATATCACTAAATATATATTTTTTCATCACAGTCATACAACCTCATACTCATGCTCATACTCAAAAAGTGAAAAATATATAACTGAGATATAATTTATTATAAAAGCTTTCTGATTTTCTGATATGGTGACCATAAAGACTAAGTTTTTCAAGTTATCAAAATTTTGTTTCACAACTAATTATGTAAGCTAACAAAATATTAGTATATATATATATACGATAAAGCGTTTAGTAATGAAAGAGCTTCAAATATGACTAAATATATATTTCTTCATCACGGTCATACAACCTCATACTCATACTCAAAAAGTGAGAAATATATCACTGAAATATAATGTATTATAAAACGCTTTTTAATATTTTCAAATGCTATTGACCACTGCGAGCGATTAAGTTTTTAAACAACTAATTATCAAAATATCCTCAAAAGTTATTTTTATTCCGAATTATTTAAGCTGAGACAAAATATTAGTATGATTGCAATACATTCCCTACTATACGAATCCTCAAAATATTACTAAATATTTATTTTTAAATCACAGTCACACACCCTCATACTCATACTCAAAAAGTGAAAATATATTACTGAGATATAATTTATTATAAAATTCTTTCTAATAGTCTTAAATGTTGGTGACCTAAAAACCTAATTAATCCTCAAATTTTTATAAAACCTAATTATTTCAAAAAAATATATATATACGATAAAGCGTTTTTAATGAAAGAAGTGCCTCAAAATAACATTAAATATATATAGTTTTTATCCCAGTCATATAACCTCATACTTATACTCAAACCGTGAAAAATATATGCTAGATATAATTTATTATAAAAAGCTTTTTGATATTTCTGATATTTGGTGACCACTGCGAGCGATTAAGTTTTTAAACAACTAATTATCATCCTAAAAGTTATTTTTAATTACAATTAATTATTTAAGCTGAGGCAAAAATATTGCTTCGATAGCAATACATTCCCTACTATACGAATCCTCAAAATATTACTAAATATTTATTTTTAAAAAACAGTCACATACCCTCATACTCATACTCAAAATATGAAAAATATTTGAATGAGATATAATTCATTATAAATTGCTGTATAATATTATCAAAGGTTGGTGACCACTGCGAGTTATTAAGTTTTACAACTGGTTATCAAAAGATCCTCAAAAGTTATTTATATTACACCTAATTATTTAATCTGAGGCAAAATATTGCTACGATTGCAATACATTCCCTACTCTTCGAATACGATAAAGCGTTTAGTAGTAAAAGAGCTTCAAAATATCACTAAATATATATTTTTCCGTATAGTTGTAAAACCTCATACTCATACTCAAAAAGTGAAAAATATATGACTGAGATATAATTTATTATAGAATTCTTTCTAATAGTCTTAAATGTTGGTGGCCACGCAGAGTGATTAATTTTTCACAACTAATTATCAAAAGATCCTTAAAAATTATTTATATTAAACCTAATTATTTATAGCTGAAGCAAAATATTCGTATGATTGCAATATATTCCTATTTTCCGAATACGGTAAAGCGTTTTATAAAGAAAGTGCCTCAAAATAACACTAAATATATATAGTTTTTATCCCAGTCATATAACCTCATACTTATACTCAAAACGTGAAAAATGTATTGCTGAGATATAATTTATTATAAAAAGCTTTTTGATTTTCTGATATGTTGGTGACCACTGCGAGCGATTATGTTTTACCACAACAACTAATTATATCCTTAAAAGTTATTTAGATTACAACTAATTATTTAAGCTGAGGTAAAATATTCATATGATTGCAATATATTCCTATTCTCCGAATACGGTAAAGCGTTTTATTAACAGTGAAAGAGCCTCAAAATAACACTAAATATATATAGTTTTTATCCCAGTCATATAACCTCATACTTATACTCAAAACGTGAAAAATGTATTGCTGAGATATAATTTATTATAAAAAGCTTTTTGATTTTCTGATATGTTGGTGACCACTGCGAGCGATTATGTTTTACCACAACAACTAATTATATCCTTAAAAGTTATTTAGATTACAACTAATTATTTAAGCTGAGGTAAAATATTCATATGATTGCAATATATTCCTATTCTCCGAATACGGTAAAGCGTTTTATAAAGAAAGAGCCTCAAAATATTACTAAATATTTATTTTTAAAACACAGTCACACACCCTCATACTCATACTCAAAAAGTGAAAATATATTACTGAGATATAATTTATTATAAAATTCTTTCTAATAGTCTTAAATGTTGGTGGCCACTCAGAGTGATTAATTTTTTCCACAACTAATTATCAAAAGATCCTCAAAAATTATTTATATTAAACCTAATTATTTAAGATGAGGCAAAATATTGCTTCGATAGCAATACATTCCCTATTCTAAGAACACGATACAGTGATTAACAGTGAAAAAGCCTCAAAATATTGCTAAATATATATTTTTCATCACAGTGACATACCCTCATACTCATACTCAAAATATGAAAAATATTTGAATGAGATATAATTCATTATAAATTGCTGTATAATATTATCAAAGGTTGGTGACCACTGCGAGCGATTATGTTTTACAACAACAACTAATTATATCCTTAAAAGTTATTTAGATTACAACTAATTATTTAAGCTGAGGCAAAATATTGCTTCGATAGCAATACATTCCCTATTCTAAGAACACGATACAGTGATTAACAGTTAAAAAGCCTCAAAATATTACTAAATATATATTTTTCATCACAGTGACATACCCTCATACTCATACTCAAAATGTGAAAAATATATGAATGAGATATAATTTATTATAAATTGCTGTATAATATTATCAAATGTTGGTGACCACTGCGAGTGATTAAGTTTTACCACAACTAATTATCAAAAGATCCTCAAAAGTTATTTATATTACACCTAATTATTTAATCTGAGGTAAATTATTGCTACGACTGCAATACATTCCCTACTCTTCGAATACGATAAAGCGTTTAGTAGTAAAAGAGCTTCAAAATATCACTAAATATATATTTTTCCGCACAGTTATAAAACCTCATACTCATACGCAAAAAGTGAAAAATATATTACTAAGATGTAATTTATTATAAATTGTTTTAAAATATTATCAAATATTGGTAACTACTGCGAGTGATTAAGTTTTTCCGCAACTAATTGTCAAATGGTTCTCAAAAGTTAATTATATCACACCTAATTATTTAAGCCGAGGCAAAATATTAGTATAATTGCAATATATTCCCCATTCAACGAATACGATAAAACGTTTAGAACTGAAAGAGCCTCAAAATATCCCTAAATATATATTTTTCCTCACAGTCATACAATCTCATACTCATACTCAAAAAGTGAAAAATATATTACTGAGATATAATTTATAATATAATGTTTTCAAATATTATCAAATGTTGGTGACCACTGCGAGTGATTAAATTTTTCCGCAACTGATTATCAAATGGTTCTGAAAAGTTATTTATATTACACCTAATTATTTAATCTGAGGCAAAATATTGGTACGATTGCAATACATTCCCTATACAACGAATATGATAAAGCGTTTAGTAATGAAAGAGCTTCAAAATATCACTAAATACATATTTTTTCATCATAGTCATATAGCCTCATACTCATACTCAAAAGTGAAAAATATATTGCTAAGATATAATTTAATATAAATTGTTTTAAAATATTATCAAATATTGGTAACTACTGCGAGTGATTAAGTTTTTCCGCAACTAATTGTCAAATGGTTCTCAAAAGTTAATTATATCACACCTAATTATTTAAGCTGAGGCAAAATATTAGTATAATTGCAATATATTCCCCATTCAACGAATACGATAAAACGTTTAGAACTGAAAGAGCCAGAGAATATCCCTAAATATATATTTTTTCCTCACAGTCATGCAATCTCATACTCATACTCAAAAAGTGAAAAATATATTGCTTAAAGTATTTTATTATGAAATATATTGAGATATAATTTATTATAAAATGCTTTCTAATATTCTCAAATGTTGGTGATCACTGCGAGTGATTAATTTTTTCCACAACTAATTATCAAAAGATTTTCAAAATTTATTTATATTATACCTACTTAATTAAGCTGAGGCAAAGAATGAGTACTATTACAATACATTCCCTATTCTATGAATACTATAAAGTGATTAGTAATGAAAGAGCCTCAAAATATCACTAAATACATATTTTTTCATCATAGTCATATAGCCTCATACTCATACTCAAAAGTGAAAAATATATTGCTGAGATATAATTTATTATAAAAAATTTCTAATATTCTCAAATGTTGGGGATCACTGCGAGTCATTAATTTTTTCCACAACTAATTATCAAAAAATTTCAAAAGTTATTTATATTACACCTAATTATTTAAGTTGAGGGAAAATATTAGTACGATTGCAATACATTCAATATTCTAAGAACACGATAAAGTGATTAATAGTGAAAGAGCCTCAAAATATTACTAAATATATATTTTTTATCACAGTCATATAACCTCATACTCATACTCAAAAAGTTGAAAATATACTGCTGAGATATAATTTATTATAAAAAGCTTTCTGATTTTCTGATATCTTGGTGACCACTGCAAGGGATATGGTTTTTTAATAGCAACTAATCACCCAAATATCCTCAAAACTTTTTTATATTACACCTAATCTTTTAAGCTGAGGCTAAATATTTGTACTATTGTAATACATTCCCTATTCTACGAACACGATAAAGCAATTAATAGCGAAGTAGCCTCAAAATATTACTAAATATATATTTTTTCACCACAGTCACATACCCTCATACTCATACTCAAAAAGTGAAAAATATATTTCTGAGATATAATTTATTATAAAATGCTTTATAATATTCTCAATTGTTGGTGACTACTGCGAGTGTTTAAGTTTTCCTCAACTAATTATCAAAATATCCTCAAAAGTTATTTATATTACACCTAATTATTTAAGCTGAGGCATCAAAATATTACGATAAAAATATACGATAAAGTGATTAATAGCAAACTAGCCTCAAAATATTACTATATATATATATTTTCATCATAGTCATACAACCTCATACTTATAAAAGTGAAAAATATCTTACATCAAAGGTGGTGATGCAACTGGACCATATGGGCCGAGCCCTTCAATCCAGAGGCTTCTGTCAGTAAATAAAAAAAAGCAGCAGAAACACTACGACGTTGCTTTAAAGATATAATGAAAAATATATTGCTGAGATATAATTTAATATAAAAAGATTTCTGATTTTCTGATATATTGGTGACCACTTCGAGTGATTAAGTTTTTCCACAATAACTAATTATCAAAAGATTCTCAAAAGTTATTTATATTACACCTAATTATTTAAGCTGATTCAAAATATTGATACGATTGCAATACGAAAGCGTTTAGTAATGAAAGAGCCTTTGAATATCCCTAAATATATTTTTCTTCATCACAGTCACAGACATACATATACTCAAAAAGTACAAAATATGTTACAGAAAAATAATTTATTATAATAATCTTTCTGAATTTCTGATATATTGTTGACAACTGTGATATCTTAAGTTTTTCAATCACAACTAACTATCAAAAGAGTCTCAAAAGTTTTATATTGCCCCCAATCATTTAACCTGGGGAAAATATTGCACTCGTGCTCGAAATACAGAGATTTCACGCTCACATAGGCTGAAGACATCTCGAAATTAAGAAGTCAAGGCGACGGAAACTTGGTAGCCATAAATTAGGTAGTATGCCCATTTGTTTGACATCGTTAGAGGAGTTAATCAATATTAGAATTCCTTACAGCGTCGACCTCACGAAGAGCGATAATCGTTATGGCCCTGTTAATTTATTTACTAGATTAAGCTTTCGGGGAATGGCAATATCCGAGGGAAGCAGCTGCGGTAAGCTCCGCTTAAGAGAAATGTCCAGCGTGTAAAAGCTGCGAGAAATTTCAATTTTAAAAGCTGATGGGGTCTTTTAAAGCTGATTGCTTGATAGGATGCTTATAACAGGGAAGAAATATAACATCAATCAACAAATTTATCTATAAAGTAATATTAGTCGTGTTATGTGATTTTATGTTAGATATTATGAGTAAAGTATCTCAAATCACTGATCCAATAGCAATTTTAGTTGATCCTAGCTTAAAAAATATTAATTCAATACCATTAAAAAATTAATCCAATAATGAAAATTGATTTTATGTTTCTTTTTATATTATTAACAAATTGTTTAGTGAATAATTTAGTTCCGGAAAACTTCGATTTCTTTAATATTGGGGATTTAACCTGAGGTTAAAAGGAGTGGATAAATGCTAGAAATATTTTAAACTTCCTCATTTAGTATAATCAGAAAAAAATGATTTATGTTTTTATTAATATTATATTTATTTACAGAAAGTGTTTAGTGAATAATTTAAAACTTGAAAATTTTTATTTTTGTTAATACTGCGATTTAAATCATATTTATCATGGTGTTTGTAATGAGATGGATAATGCAAAAACATTTCTTAGCTTCTTCACTTGGTATACTTCTAAAAACTGATTTCATATTTTCATATATTTGATCGATTAACTGTTTAGTGGATAATTTAGAGTTTCTAAATATCGATATCATTTTGCAATTATATATTCATTGTTATACACTGCAGTGCGACTGAAAAAGGGATAGCAAATTGTGTAGCGCTGACCATCATTTATGCGCAACCATATTATGTGGTAATTGCATATATAGCACGTACTGAGGTTGATGTGAATCAGTTGTTGGAATTTCCAATGCAGGTAAACTGTCTCATTTAGACGCCTTCGATCGCGAATAAATCGTAGGTGCGAGAAGCATGGGTCATTTAATTTATTAAATCGCCAGAAATTTCAAGGTCTACAGTGTCATTAGTATATCAAGAATGTATGGATGGTGGAAAAAAGAACTAGCGATCGGGAGAACTGCACAGACAGTTAGCTTTGACAATGCGTAGTGAGAGACTGTTGACACGTATTGTATGTAGCCAGCGAAGCGAAACATTAAGATGGCAATGTAGTTTTCCAGCAAGATAACTGTAACTCTCACAAGTCCCGGTTGGCTACTGGCTTGTTGTCTGATCATTCCTCTGACTTTTCTGTCCTAAATTGGCCACCTAGAAGACCATTGTTGTTTAATAATATTGATACTTTAGTGGTGTTTAATGTAGCAATGAAATATCTTGGTAGATTTGATTTAATGGAATTCATTTCCATGAACAGATATAAAAATTTATACAAATTTGTACTTTTTGAAAATTATCTTTATGATGGCTCTCAGTTTTAGCAGCAGATTTTTGGTATACCTATGGGAGGAGGTTGTTGATTGAGAGGTATTGATTGATAACTTGGAGGACATTTTTACCACGGACATATTTTATGTGCCCCAGTCATCTTTAACGAACACGGCGGGTCTTAGGCTGGCACGGGCTCCGAACCCGCAACAACACAAGTGGAAAAGAAATAGAGATATTTCTTTGGTCTCATGGCCCTAAAATATACATTGAAGAATTTAGGATCTACCATTATATTTCTACAATTATACACGTGCATGAGCTAGCAGGCATATTTGGGATTTCTGCGCATTATCTATTATTTATATTAAGCAAATTTTAAGCTGAACAAGGATGAAAAATTAAACTTAGAGTTTACTCTTTTATCACACTAATTTTTTTGTTATTACATGAATACATAATATATCAATAAAACTAAAAATATGAAATTTGAGAAAAGTAGTCTAAAGTTTTAATTTGCATTGAAGCTTCACATGACTGAAATAGTTTTATTCACAATAACTGTCATTCCAGTTATTGTGAATAAGTATAACCAAAGTATAACCTAAGTAATGGTTTAAAAACGCAAAAATATATGTAGTTTAATATATGTTTATAAATTAAATATGAAATAATCAAAACTGTAAAATTTTAATAATTCTGAAATCTTGTAAATGATCTAAAAATTTGATTTTTGAAGTATTAATATGGAACTACGTAATGACCCGACAAAATATATGAATAACGAGAATGCCTCTATGTCTCGAGAATGTTTGATCGATTTTGTAAACAAATACTTCTCATTAGTTATAACCATGTTGTATACTAATGCGAGAGTAATTAATTATCCCCAACAAACTGTGAGTAATTTGTATGCTGATTGTTAAAGACTAAGCGGCACGATCTACAAATTGTCCCAGGAGATATTCGACGCTATATTCCGACAAAGAGATAAAAGAATCACAAATTTTGAGATTTTAATAATTCTGAAGATCTAGTAAATGATCTTAAAATTTGATTCTGTACTGTTAATACAATAGCACTATGCAGTGACACTAAAATATGCAAAACATGAGATTGCATTTGAAGTTTTGATCAAAATACTCTCATTATTTATACGAATAATTTTACTGCTGTGAGAGTAATTTATTATCACCAATAAACCCTGAATGATTTGTATATTGATTGTTAGAGACTAAACGGCATTATCTACTAAGAGAAATTCTCCGCCAGTAAATATCCCTCCAAACAGATGAAAAAAATAAAAAAAAACTTTGAGATTTTAATAATCCTGATTTCCTGTAAATGATCTGAAAATTTAATTTAGTGCAGTTAATACTACAGATTTGTGGAGTAGCACAGTAAAGTATATGAAAAATTAGAATAACTCTATAATTTTGATTAGATCAAAATTATAGAGTTATTCTAATTTTTCATATACTCTCATTAATTATAACCATCCTGTTAAATAATGTGAGAATAAATAATTATCATGGCGACGTTAATATCCATAACTGTCACATCTGGGCTATGTCTAATCCACGTGAATACACGCAGAAACCATTGCATTCCCCAAACGTGACAGTGTGGTGTGAATTCACAGGTTCGTTCGTCATAGGACCCTTCTTCTTTGAAACGGAGTGTCCAATAAATGGGTGGAAAACCGATACGGTGAATGTGCAGAGTTATTTAACACTTCTGCGCGATAATATCGTGCCAAATTTGCATGAAAGGGATGCGCTGTCTACTGTCAAGTTTATGCAAGATGGAGCAACTAGTCACACTGCTAATTCGATCAAGGATTTCCTGATCCAGACATTCGGGGAAGACAAAATCATAAGCAGGTGATTCAGGTTCCCATGGCTTCCTCAGTTTCCAGATTTAATCCAGGCAGACTTTTGGCTGAGGGGATATTTGAAATCTGGGGTGTATCGTTCCAATCCATCCAATCTCTCTGAACTGAAAGATGAGATCCGCCGAGAGGTGTCTTGCATACAACCGGTCCTGCTGCACTCTGCCGTTGCTGAATTTGTGACTCGCCTGCAGTGTGTTATCCCCTGTGGTGGTGGTTATGTGGAACACATACTGTTGTAATAAACTATTTTGAGGCATGTTTGTAATTTTCGTTTCTTTTTCTTTGACTTGTGTACATCAGCGCCCTCTATCGACTCTTTTTGAGCAATTTGTTTTGTGTTTTAAATAAAATCCCATGCCCTAGCAATACTAACCCTGCAAACCTTTTTTTATTTTGGTTATTTTTCTGGTTATTATGAATTTTTTTTTTTTAAATTTATACGGACTTTTCGATAACCCGGTAATTCTGAGATCCAATAAATGATGTGAAAATTTGATTTTGTGCAGTTAATTTCTATGGAACAATGAAGAACGATAAAATGAATGAAAAACGAGTATGCCGCAATGATTTTAATTGACTTTGTAAACAAATGCCTCTCATTATTTATACCCATCCTGCTTACTAATGTGAGAGTAATTAATTATCACCTATCAACCGTGAACGTTTTGTATGCTTGTTGTTAAAGACTGAACTGCACGATCTCCAAATTGTTTCAGGCGAAATTCCCCGCCAGTAAATATTCCTCCAAAGAGATGCCGTAAACCTAAACTATTCAATTTGCTTATATGGAATTCTAGTGGTAAACAGGCGAACAATCAAGGATGAAATTCAGTTTTCATCCCATTCATGTACATTCTAAAGAGGTTGAACGATTATTACTTGCATATCTATATCTTGAATCTTATTTACCTCATACCAGGTACTTTATTAGATTTGGAAAATAATGGGTTTCTGTAGTAACGAGGCAGCTTCTAGGAGATATTGAAGCATTATACTTTACCTTACGTTAGTTCCTAGAACTGAAATACCATTTCTCCTGAATTTAGAGCAAGAACCGTAATTTCTTGGACTATATTAATCAGTTAGTGTAGTTGTATACTATTAATTCCTTAAAGATCGTATTAAAAAAAAGGTCCTAGAATTGCCTCTTTTTCATTTAAGAAATTTATATATAATAGGTGCAAGTCCAATATATGCATCCATTTTTACCATTTGAATTTTTTAGCTTGAAATTAAAGAAACTTATATTTTTAAGGTAAGTTTATGTTCAGGGTTAAAAATTACAATGCTGGTTTTCAAATAATCAAGGAAAATTAAATGAACATGTGCGATAAATATAAATATTAAATTTTATTAAAATTGCACTTAATATAAAATATAGTAATTGTAGTACATGGATTATAGTAATAAGTAGCTTATATGGAATTCTAGTGGTAAACAGGCGAACAATCAAGTATGAAATTCAGTTTTCATCCCATTCATGTACATTCTAAAGAGGTTGAACGATTATTACTTGCATAGCTATATCTTGAAGCTTATTTACCTCAGGTACTTTATTAGATTTGGAAAGTAATGGCTTTCTGTAGTAACAAGGCAGCTTCTAGGAGATATTGAAGCATTATACTTTACCTTACGTTAGTTTCTAGAACTGAAATACCATTTCACCTGAATTTAGAGCAAGAACCGTAATTTCTTGGACTATATTAATCAGTTAGTGTAGTTGTATACTATATAATCACTTAAGGTCGTATAAGTTAAGAAATTTAAGATCCTAAAATTGTCTCTTTTTATTTAAGAAATTTTATATGTATAATGGATGCATGTACAACACATGCATCCATTTTTACCATTCGGATTTTTAGCTTGAAATTAAAGAACTTTATATTTTTAAGGTTTGTTTATATTTAGGGTTAAAATTATAATGCTGGTTTTCCAATAGTAAAGGAAAATTAAATATACACTTGTTATAAATATTGAAATTAAATTTTATTAACGATTATTACTTGCATATATATCTTGAAGCTTATTTACCTCATACCAGGTACTTTATTAGATTTGGAAAGTAATGGCTCTCTGTATTAACGAGACAGCTACTAGGAGATATTGAGGCATTATACTTTACCTTACATTAGTTCCTAGAACTGAAATACCATTTCATCTGAATTTAGAGTAAGAACCTTAACTTCGTGGAATATATTAATCAGTTAATGTAGTTGTATACTATTAACCATTTAAAGATGGTATAATTTAAGAAAAATGTCCTAAAATTACCTCTTTTTTATTTAAGAAATTTATACACAGGTGCATATACAATATATGCATTCATTTTTACCATTGGGATTTTTTAGCATGAAATTAAATTTTTAAGGTAAGTTTATATTCAGGGTTAAAAATTACAATGCTGGTTTTCGAATAATCAAGGAAAATTAAAAAAAAACACGTGATATAAATATTAAATTTTATTAAAATTGCACTTAATATAAAATATAGTAATTGTAGTACATGGATTATAGTAATAAATTGTAGTATTAGAAATATTTTTCACGTGTGGTAAATTTCAAAGCATAAAGTGCAAAGGTCGACGACACAAACTGGACAGTACTACATAAATTCTTTCCTACATATCTTATTATTTTCATCTCTTCTGGAATAAAAAGTATTTCATAATGACTCGATTATGAACACAATATTAAATATTATACTTTAACCCTCTAAGCGGTTCGGACGTACAATTCCGCCAAACCTATGATAACTTCAAAACGTACAATTTTCGACCTCCAAAAACGCTCCGAAAATGGATGTAATGTACATTTTTGCCAGTGCTTTCCCCCATGGAGTTTTGAGGTAGGAGGGTCAGATCTATTATTTAGGAACTGCACCCCTCTTTCACTGACATTTCTTGAGACATGCAACCCTACCCCCTGAGGCACAAAGAAGCTGATAGCTTTTCATGGCTTTCTAAATCTATATTTCGAAGTATTTCGTTTGCGGTAACAGATGTATCTCTAATTGCACCCCTTAAATATCTTGGATGATTTTCGTAAAAAAATATAAATAAGTCTCTCAAAGAATATTTTTATTTGTACTTTTAGAATCCATTATTTCTTATGGGATAATATTCCAGGCTTGACGACCTTTATGTGTATTAAAAATTAACAATCTATAATATCTATATATATATATATATATATATATATATATATATATATATATATATATATATATATATATATATATATATATATATATATACCGAAAGTAAAGGGACAATAACGAGGATGGGTTTTCCATATTCCATTCTAGTAGACAAAGGGTGAAGGTAAAAATCATAGAACTCTTTGGACACTAACATTAGCTTATTTTGGAGAATTTGTTCCTAGAAGTGTTCCACTCGGAGGGTTAACACAGAACACAAACCATGAGTATTCATACATTCCTAAATAAATAATTGAGCTTAGATTACAAAATGCATAACAAAAATACACATATTCAAATATCAAGCTTAAAATGAATTAACTATCTCCAATTACAATGCTACCTATTGTGTAAGAGGAGAAAATAAATCCGACCATAAGAAATGGATTGTTATAACATTTTTGGTGCATTACTTTTGAACACTCCAACCCGGAAATATCAAGGGCATAAGAAATAAGGCTCTAAAGCTCACTTTCAGAACTTTACAGGTACGAGAGGGAAGGGGTTTAACTATCAAACCCCAGTGAAAGTTTCACATATTCTTATAAAATTTATAACTCAAACGCATTTGAAATCGTTAAATTTGTTTTATTTAACTGAAAAATACGCCTGCATAAATTGGAAAAGAAAATGTCCATACGGCTTTTAGCAAACTGTCCAAAATTTATCCAGTTTATTTATATCTGTAGCTTTTTAATACTTTCTCGGACACGCCGCTATTTGTTGAAATGATTCAGAGTTTCTTTTGTTTCAGAATGTTCAGGAATTTCAATTATTCGTAAAGCTATATACTCAGCATGTCAAATGATTTCACACTACGTAAATCCATAAAACCATTTAAATGCTTTTCACTTCCATGATTTATTTGGTACCGTGAACTTTTAATTTTGAAGTGTAACAATAAGTTACATTCGTTTTGAGTCATCGTTAAAGACATACCAGAACAGGACCTGTTTGAACTAGAAAGAAACTTGGGACTTCTGCCAACCAATAGAAGGATCCTTTGGTTTGGGGAATTCTGACTCCCCGCAGCTCTGGAGTGGACCCCTGTTTTTTTCTCCGCGAGGCAGTCGGATTTTTTTAGCGGACAAGGTTGCTACCCGAGGAGACAAGAGGGGAAAGCTGCTGGCATCCGGGGCTTGCGGAATAGACATTTATTTTGCAGCGACAAGAGAAAGAGGAAAATGATCGCCATATTGTAATTTAGGGCCGACACCGACTCGAGAGCAGTCTTCGATATCTACAAATGATAAGATGTATTCCAGTTGTATTCCTTAGGCATTTATTTAATTGTACAAAATCTTTTAATTAAGACATATTTATCCATGTGTTTCTTAATGAGTTTTAATTTCTTCTTTCTCAAACACTAGGCCAACGTAACATTTTTTTTACAGAAAGTTAAGCATTATTTCATTCTTCGTAGGCATTTTTACTACGCATATTGGTAACATGGACAAAACAGTAACGTTATAAA
Organism: Pardosa pseudoannulata; assembly: GCA_032207245.1. Lineage (NCBI taxonomy): Eukaryota > Metazoa > Arthropoda > Arachnida > Araneae > Lycosidae > Pardosa > Pardosa pseudoannulata. The sequence continues at coordinate 43,020,213 of CM063506.1, forward strand.
CAAGTTTTACTACCAACAAATTACCCGGTTATTCATGTGCCAAAAGTAACACACTTGTAGCATAGGAACAAATTGGGTTAGATCATCTAGTACACGAAGTATTTCAGATTTTTACTGGCAAAAATTTATTACGACTTTTTCTACTACGTATTATTCACAGTCAGTGGCGTATCGAAGGAGAAATGTTGAGTTTATAACCCCTCCCATAAGGCATATAGCTTATAACATATTATATTTTCAATGTAGCAGGCGAGACAGACATTATCCTAACGCCTATACAAGTCTACAAAGCTGTTACCCCTTTAGAACCACCCGAGGATCACGTGTAGCTTAAGGTATGCTACGGATGCGGGTAACACTACCCCGTTAGATCCTCGTAATTTAGAAGAAGGGACCAAGCAGGTCCACGGATTTGGCTTGCCACCCCCATAGATATTATAATTGAAAACATGGAGCAATATGGGACCACGAGCATATTTTACTTGTCCCTGTCACTTTTAACGAACCTTTGGATCTTAGGTCCGGAACCGACAACCTTTTAGTTACGAGATCACTGCCTTTACTGACTGAGCTTATAAAATATATTATACGTGTAAGGATTTCTATACTAACTTTGACATATGAGTTGAAGGGGAGCAAAATACTT
>CM063506.1:43030858-43048358 GCA_032207245.1 Pardosa pseudoannulata
ATAGAGGTTTCTAAAAGCTATCTGAGTGAAATCCGAAACGTATACAGAAGGTAAATCATTTGTTATGGAATATAGCATAAAATACAAAGTTTAAATAAGTACTGTACAAATAGAGAGAGAAAGTACGCAGAGTGCTGTCTCTAGTGAGCAACATTTTCAATGGGGTAGTTCTGAAGGAATTGTAAAAAAAGACTGAACGAACGCGAAATTATGTATACACGGTTTTACCTTCTCGTGTGGATTTTGGTATACAGCATAAAATACAAAACAAGAATAAGTAAAATACAACTAAAGAGAGGAAGTACATAGGATGCTGTTTTATCACTTCGAGCGAAATACATTGTCATTACCAAAGCACATTTTTTTATGAGCTACTGAGTGCTCTTGTGGTGAGAATGCTGTTTGAAACCGGTTGCTGTTTCGATGAGTGATACACATTCTCATTGCGATTAGCTCTTTTGCATTGAGAATGTTGTTCACTCGAAGCAATGAAAAAACAGTTTGAATAATTTATTTCTTTATTTTTGAGTCCCGTTAGTAGGTTTTATATTTTATGAAAAATTAAATTATTAAGATCGCTAAGAATAGTTAAAGTCGAATTACAATACGTTAAGAATAGTTAGAGTAGATTCCAAATTAGCTCAAGCCGAACGATGGCCGATTGGTTAGGGTGTTGGCCTTCGGTACCGTAGTTCGTGGGTTCGAATCCCACAGTGGCATGGATGTTCGTAGACGTTCGGAATCAGCTTTAAACTGTAGGTCCCGGTCTCATTAGCCCTCGTGTTGCAAAAATTAGACCGTAGCACTCCAAACCAGACCGAATTAACTCAATTTTAAATAAAAGTGAAAAAGGTTTAGGATTACTTTTGGCTCTTAACCGAACACTAAGGGCGGTTCACACCGAAGTCCTCTAACGGCTAACCAAGATTAATCCATGGGTTCAACCAATAATAGGACGTAAATCTCTGTTTACACAGAGATTAATCGACGTTATTTATCGGTAAACAAGTTTGGTGAAAACCGCCCTAGGAGTTCCATAAGCAATTAATTTTAATGAAAGACCATAATTTGAATATAATAATTAAATGTGTTGTCCGACTTATATTTAGCAAGATACAAAACACACAGATTGAAAAAGAAAACGTAAAGGTAAGCAAAGCCAAAGTTGAGTTGTCTCGCATTCCAGAAACCACAAGTTGAGTTCTCAAGTCCAATTTTATTATTCTTCCAATTATCATATTTTTAAGTTTTTAATTTTCAATATAAAAATAACAATTTTGCTCCTAGACTGTGGTCTGGGTATTTAAGGTTCCCAAATAAACCATTACATGCATTTAAAATTTTTAATTTTAGAATATATTACGGGAGCACGTATTAAAAATTTGAAAAATAAAAACTCAGTTTCACTAAATGAATAATAGATCATTTGGATTTAAAAAAAGTAACTACATTTTTGAGTCATTAATTAATACGAATCAAGGTATATATAGAAGCAAAATATTATGGCGAGACTCAAAAAAATTTATTAGATTTGTAGATTTGTATGGCATTTGAATCTATTTTAATCTAGAAATATGAAATCGTAAACTGCCCATTTTTTTAGATAAGGTCTTTAAACTCTAATTTTAAAAGATGAAAGACTTAATCATACGTCAATTTGAATGAAATAGTTTAAAAGATTTTATGTTCCACAACCAATCCATGCATTTTTCATCTGGAGAAATGAAATTCTAAACTGAAGACGTTGCTTTTACACAGCGTGCAGGTTTGTGATAGGGTCTTCAAACTCAAATTTTAAATTGGTATATGCTGACTGGAAGAAGAAATTTCTTAATAGCAAATGAAATTTAATTTATTCTTACGAATTGTGTTCGTAGATATTAACATAATTAATATTTAGAAATGTTATTATTAATTGTAATTAATACATTAATATAGAGCATTCATAATACATTTGTATGCCTATTAGTGAAGAAATATTATTCTTTATACAATCAATTTTTTTCTGTAGTGTTGAATATTTGTGTATAGAAAGTATATACATTTAAAACATCATTAGTAAATAGTATATATAAAACATATATATAAATTTATGTATAGAAAATGTAGTACATTTTCGATTATGTATGTTTTTCGATTATATACGATGATGTACACAAGTTTATCTACATCAGCAAAGATATAATAAACTACTCTTTATTAACGCCGAATATTTGTGAATAGAAAATGCATCTAGATAATATTTATAAAACATCTAAATAAATTTGTGTATAAAAATATTTATTTGTAGAATATGGACTAAACCATAAATAACATACTTTCTAATCGCAGCACGAGAGAGTTCATTTTTAGTTACCTGCGTATATTTTTTTATGTATATCGCTTGAGAGGAAGTGTAATAAATTGAGAACGTTTGTTCTTCCTTTTTGTATGTTTCCACTTAAGTTATCATATGATTCTTTAAATATACTTATGTATAACTTACCTAGATTCTTCTAGGCATGCCAGAGCAATTGAATATTTATTCATATTTAGTGATATTAATTCCACTGTCCGTAGTTGTGATTATGAACTTTCGTGTAGAAAACTGGCCCGAACTATGAATGCCGGACAAAGAACCAGTGATTTACACTTAAATATAATTGACGGTATTTTCTCTTATTGCTGCTTTTATAATTGCTTTTTTGTGTATTTTACAATTTATACTCACGATCTTACGGATAATTTACTGTAGAAATAGAAGTTTTATTATTATTTAAAACCTTTAACACAACATGATACGAATTCCATCAGAACTCATCGAAGCATGTTTAACTTTCTTCTTCTTCAATGGCTCGCCATCCCTGGGTGGGCCATGGCCTTCCGCAGAATAGACTCTTCCAGTTTTTGATTTTTAGGATCTTTAAGTCTATTTCAAGGCAGTCCCTCCACCAAATTCTTGGTCTTCCCCTTTTACGAGCTTCCAATGGTTTGGCCTCGAAGATTCTCTTGGTGGTTTGGTTGTCATTCATTCTAATCACGTGCCCTTCCCATTTCAAATGTTGAATAGAAATGAATTTTATTATGTCTGGTCCTTAAAAATCTTATAGATTTCGGAATTTGTTCTTCTCCTCCAGGTGTCGTTGCATTTCAAACCTCCTAAAATTCTGCGGAGTACTTTTCTTTCGAAAACAGCCAGAGTCTCTTTGTTTCTTTCAGTTAATGCCCAGCGTATGAGAGGATTGGTTGAATTAGTGTCTTTTAAAGCAATAACTTTGTTCTTCCGTTTATGAGATTAGATTTGAGATATTTGTGGATACCAAAAACATCTGGTAGCGGCAGAAACTCTATTGCGAACTTCCGGTTCACTATCATTGTTAACACTTAGTTCGGAACCTAAATAGGTAAAGCTGTTAACAGTTTCGAATCTATAGTCATTTTTTTAAAAATAGGGTTCACTATAGCTAGTATTTGTCATGCATTTGATCTTTTTCTGATTGATTAACAGATGCATCTTCTTTGCTTCATTTTATGTTTAACCTTAAGTGTAGAAAATAGCAAAAGAAGATAACGTAAAGAATTCGGTGACAAGTGATGTATTATAACATGTGACGCGTTCCACAGCATGTCAACGGAGGATTTCGTAATTACATTATTAATCTGTAAAAACTCAATATGTGATCCCAAAGCTCTTCAACTGCAGACACCAATAACAGCGCTGATAAATTAATGGCGCTTCCCTTTTTCGCTGAGAGCGTAAAATGTGATTAATCTAAGCTAAACAATTCTTGAGTAAAAATTTCTTCTTCGTCCTCTGACTGAGCTAAAAGAGCGAGCATCTTTATTCTTTGCATCCTGTCAAAGCGCTTGAATAATGAAACTACTCAGTGAAAAACATCCAAAGCGGTCATTAAATGATTTGATAGCTTCCTATTCAAAGAGGCTTAACTACAGAGAGTAATTTTTCCTCCATTTGTTTTCCTTTCCTTTGTCAGAATGGGGAAAAAATGTGAAACTGTTATAATGTGTCGTTTGTAGTTTAGCGGAAACATTAAATTTTTTGATTAATGGCTGCGAAAGGGAAGACAATAAACATCATCATATACTTGTTGCTTTATATCTGATAGCATGAAGATGAAACGTTTTTATATCAATTCAAAACTCGACTGAGAAATTAAAATTTTATATTTAGGAGCTCTAACAACATATCTTTGTGTGGTACAATTGCAGGATTAATATTATTGAAAATATATGGAGTGGAAAGTCACAAATAGCAGTAACAAGATTAGGAAATAAATAATTCTTAAAAACGTAGTTCTACACGATGACTTTACGCAAATCATTTATGTATTCTACTTATAGAAGAATACAGGGTGTCCCAAAACGACCGCATAAACTCTGCACAACTAGATTCCTCGTTAGGAATACACAAAAACTGCCCAAAAAAAAGAAAGTACAAAGTATGACGTCACTGCCGGTGCAAGAAAAAACACTTTATTGGACTGATCACCAAAAGTATTTGCATATGTTTTCAGATGATAATGATTAAAATATTCTCCGCGCATATCACATCATGCATACGCGCGCACCATGGAATGACGTTAAGCCGCCGATGAACTGGTATTTAAAAGGCTGCATTATGCAGCGACCGGTAGTCTTCGTATGGTATCCATGTATTCCGTTCGTGAATACTGCGACATGTACCTCATGTACGGACGATGTAATGGAGATTCCTTACCAACTGTTAGGCATAATGCCAGTGCATATACTGCTGTTGATATGTTCAATAAAGTGTTTTTTCTTGCAGCGGCAGTGACGTCATACCTTGTTTTACGTATTTTTCTTGTAAAACTATGGATTTTACAGGAACGCTTCATTGGGCAGTTTTTATGTACTCCCAACGAGGAATCTAGCAGTGCAGAGTTTATGCGGTTTTGGGACACCCTGTATATTTAAATTTTATAAGAATTTGAAACAAGACTGATCTAGCCCAATTTGTCTAATAAGGGATTTGAGTACAATTTCTTTTATATAATACCTTTTTTAGGATTTTACATTAAAAAAAAAGGCGGACACCATGGAGTTAGTTCACAATGTGCTACAGCTTGATATATATTTTATTTGTATAAATTGCAAAATTATTCGCAAAACCCGTTTAAGAAGGTCATTTGAAGGACATTTTTTATGAATTTGAAGCCAATGAATGAGAAATTTTGACATGTAGTCGTAAACTAATTCAACTAAATTTATACTGTAATATTATAAATATCTTTATTGTAGTTTTAGAAAGTTAAATTTAATAAGGATGTGAGTTACCTACATAACCGAATTCAATAAATTTATTTAGAATATAAATTTTTAGTGTAACATTATATAGTTAACTTCATTGTGGTATTTTATGAGTTTGTGTCAATATTATTTATAGGTACTATTTATAGGTATTATTTATAGCTACTATGCAGAACTCGGTGAGACTAAGTATCGTTTAGAAAAACGACACGATTATAAAATACCGATATCAAAAATCCAGTGGAATATCACAAACAGCTGTAGCAATAAATCAAAATTTGTGAAGCATGGAGATGTACGAAGGTTTATATAATTACTTTATCATATTGTACTGATAGAAAGAATAAATTAACGTTTTATAACAATTTGACAAAAGGGTAAAAAAAACAAATTTTTGTAAAAGGTAATTTTAACTTGATAACTTTTAAGTGATTTCTTTTTAAGATTTTAACTATTAATAATACAGTCAGGCTTTAAGGGATTAGTGATAATAAGCTATAGCTTCATATATATTTTAATCTCACGATTGTAGGCAGTCAATCTCATTTAGAGGACATAAATGAATCCAATAAATGGGGAATACTAGCTTATGGACAAAATCCATAATGTAAATTGAATTTGTAGGGATTGCGTAAATACTATTGATATGTCTAAGAATACTACGCCATATCAATAGCAGGTATGCAGTAGATGTGAAGTTCTATCGAATAAAAACACTCGAAATGCCAGAGGCTGACTCGTTTATTAAAAATAACATTACTATAAAAGAAGCATTAAGAACTGTACACTACTTGGTAGCAACTTGCTACCTACAAATAAAACGATTAACAGAACGGACATCCTTTACAGGTCGGCCACGAAAGAGCATCATGGCTTGCATTTGCCGGCGGCTTAAATACAGTCTTCACTTACTAATCTACATAACAGCCACGTGCTATTGGCAGTTTAACATACCGCCCGGTGAAGTGGATTAGAAGAATTATCTCAACTGGTGTGGAGGTTTAACGTCACTAAGTAATCTTTACCGGGAGTAATTTCTTAACCGGAGGGAAAACACCTTCCAGGTATGCAGTTTGACATCAGTATGACTAAGCAACGCACCTAAAAATGACACGATTTTATTGATGCACGTGTATTAAGATCCTCTTTATTAAGTACTTCATATTTACAGCCCTCTGAGCCTGAAGATACATCTCCAGTACATTCCCATCATTAGAGAAAATATTTTGAAAAACGGGAAAAAGAAATGTTATGGATAAGAGAAAGAACAATCAAGGTGATTATACTCGACAGCACGATTTTTTTTTCAACTCGAAGTGTCCAAAGCAAGTCTTTGTCAGTTTTTAACTTTCAGTCTTGAGGTCCTTTTCGGTATGATCTAGCCATCTTGTATGTGGTCGTCCCTGGGCATGTGATCCTGCTTGGTTGTTAAAAGTATGCAATATAGTAGGGTTGGGTTAAGGGGATCTCTAAATGAGGGTAAACCATCTCTATCTATTACTTCGGATGACTTGGGCGACTTGAGGGTCTTTACATAGCCTATAGGGGAGACCGGGGCACCTTGGGACACTTTTCAGTTAAACATTTTTATGAAATTTTTTTAAAGCTAATTGAAAAAAATAAGTATGCATGCATATATTGTCATCATATCTGCTTCTTATAAACATTAAACCTACTTAATATCTCATTTAGTTAAAGAGTAATAAAAGAAATAAAATACCTTTTAAATGTCCCAACCTGACCCACTGTATGGGGTAGGTTGGGACACTAAACAACAAATGCAAAATAGTGTTCAAATTACTTTTATTAACTGTTATAAAAGAGAAATAGCTGAAAATTGTTCAAGTTAATACATTTTTTAACAAATCTTATATTTGCAGCCGATTCAAGTATATTAGCATTCATAGCAGAATACTTTCTGTTTGTTTTTCTTGTTCTCACCATTCTTTTCTGAAAAAAAAGATTAATAAACTAATATTTTGACATGTTAAATCAATTAAAAATTAGGCACCAAAATATTAATTAATTTGCTTGAATTAATAGTTGTTTATACTTTTTAAAATGTCCCAAGGTGCCCCATCTATGTGTGTCCCATACTGCCCCATTTTACATAGTATCTTTTGATAAGTACTATACAGTTAGGCTTAAAAATACAATTTATTTATTAGCATAGAAATAATAATAAATGAATGTTCTTTCATAACAATACACTTTTTTTAAATATTTTCTTTCTTATATTTTTTTCAAAAAAAATTACTTTTTAAAATGCACATTGATGTAATTTTGGGTTATTCAAAACAAAGAAAATGAAATTGTTCCTTACCTATAAGCACTATCTTCATCAAAATTCTTTGAGAAGTGAAGAGGAAGGCCATCTATCAATACACATGAGAACTAATTCCTGGTTGCAAATTAAAGCCTGAAAATAAAGGTGTCCCAAGGTGGGCTATGTCCCAAGGTGCCCCACTCTCCCCTATAATTCAAGATTGTATCTAGTTCCCCAGCTGCCTTATTCTTTACCGAATATAGTTCTTAATACTTTTCTCTCAAAAGTTTACAGGGCTTGCTGGGTGTTTTAAGTTTGATATCCAGGTTTCACTAGAATATAGTAGTCCATGTATTATAAGTGTCTTGTATAATATCTATTTAGTTTTTCAGCTGACAAGTTTGAATACTTATTGTTTTTTCAGTCCGTAAAAACATTTTTAGTCTATTTTATTCTGCTCTTAATATAGGCTTTCAGCTTGTTTTGATCACTAATAATTTTTTCAAGGCATGGCTCCGTTCTTTTAACCCTCTCGCTGCGTATTTATTTTATCAAAATAGGTTAAAAAATTGAGTATTTTTTATTACATATTTCAAATCTATATACATTTTAGAGTTAAAATATACAAAAAAAAATTTGTAAAAGAGTTTTTTTTTAAATATAGAATTAGGTCCTAAAAAATGGTGTTCGGAAAAATGAAATTGAAGAATAATGATATAAAAGCTAAATTTTGAAAATTAATCTTGGTTAAATTATCATTTATTTTATAAAATACAAAAGCAAAACATATATACTATTTAAAAATACAAAAGATTTACAAAATATTTATTAGAAATGAAGTCTCGTATGATAAATTTCGAAATAAGGCTCGAGGCAATGTCCTACCTCGCAATGTTTACACCAAATTCGCGTTTCTTTTCTAATTTTTTGTTCCACCTCCATTTTGTTTAAAAACTGACAGCACACTATCTACAAGAACCTCTTTCTTGATGGGATTGGGGTGTATACGGCTATCAAAGTGTCGAGCAGTTGGTCTCTTTTACTATTATGTGCAACATAAATCATCTTCAAATATAAAGTCCAAAACAGTTGCATTATTTGCCATAGTGAAATTTACTCCGGGATTTCCAAAGAAAGGAAATGAAGCAGGAGCTTTTGGAATAATTTGCATATCAATTTTGCACCAATGTCGAACATTTTGAATAGAAAATGAATTTTCAAATTCACCACTATCAACAGAGAAATCCTAGAAATTCTCATCAGCTTCGCTATAAATATCTTCAATATACTTGAAATAAGAGTCAGAAGAGATGTCAGTGTCGGAAATATCGCCAGGAGTATAGGTTATATCACTCCCGAAACGCTTCCTGACAGCATCATTCAGCTACGAACAGCGCTCTCAAAATGCTACACAATATTCTTCTATATTTCGCAGAAATGTGAACAATTAAAGCCATCTGCTAGTTTAAAGCTAAATAAACAATTAAAAATCACAGTAAAGCCAAAATGAAAGAATAAACGGGGAAAGAGCGGGTTGCACAGTTAAATAGACGGCTAAAATGCATGCCTGCGGAAATTGCGGGTTGAGCAAATTTTGCTACCTCTATGTTGCCCGTGAAAATCGCGGGATGCGCAGCGAGAGGGTTAAAAGGGATTGTAAACCTGGTTCACAGATAGAATAAATGTCTAAAACTTCCCGGTGATTATATTGAAAAGTACTCCTGATTGTGCATAAATTTAGTAATAGAATTTTTTCTCTATTACCTCTTTAAATTTTACCGGATATTGATATAGAAATAAATGTTCGCCATGCAATTAGAAAACGTTTCAAAGCAATTTGTAACAATACTGAGAAACAAGATTTTTTCATGCTTGTTCCCTACAACAAACCTTTATTTTTTCTTCTGATTAATGGTCTTTATAGTAAAAATGTAATAATTTCATAGGAGTTTTAATAAGTCTATTAAATAAAAATATCTGATTTCAACACCTTTACTTTTAAATGAATAACTTATAGCATCCTATATAGGGAAGAAATCCAATCGGTATTATACATCCATGCTTCAAGTGGAACCATAATCTGAACATGATAAGCTATCGATATATTCTAACACTACATTATGCAGTCCATATAATCTTAATAGCATCATTCTATGAATACAATGATTTCACTGGAATGTATCATATGACTCTATAGTATTATGTAGAATATTAGTAATGATATCACTTAAATATACTAAACTCACAAATAATCCATCCTCAAATAATTCGGACATTCAGCTACAGTAACGTTCTTGACCGAGTTCTTTAAAATATCTATGTATAACAATAGCCTAAGTTATCTGTCCGTCTGTCCTCGAATTTATAAAGCGGTTGGACTTGGAATGGATAGAGGCATTCGTATTGGATTCTTGATGAGTTAGGGTTAGCAAAAATTGAAAGCGAGTAAAGTTTATCTTCTCTTAAACTATTGATCCGATTCTAAAATATATTGGTATAAATTTTCTTCATATCACAGCAAAACATACTGTTGTCTTTAAAACGTTCGAAATCTAAGAATTCCCCCCTTTTTGAGTGTTTAATATCATTATCCTTATATCAAGAAGGCAATCCGATTTCATAATAATTTGTAGAAAACTGAAATAAAATATCTAGGAATTCGGGATTTCCTGTCAAAACATACTTACAATTCTGATCACCCTTAGGAAGAGAGAATTCATTTCTCCTGATTCCGTAACTATCCCACCTGCTATATTCAAAGCATGAGAAATTTCGGATATACATATCTTGCACGTAATCTGTATATGCAAGGATGCGTTTTAGAACCATATAGTAAGCTTGGATCTGTCATTCTAATCATGACGCAATTTTCAATCCTATACTCTTGTATAAAATATCTTGAAAACGTCATAACCTAAATGCACCAAATTTACATTTATATTTTATTAAAATAATTCAAACTCTTAATGGTTTTCTAATCTTTATAGAATTCATGTCTAGTAAATAAAGCATGTATTAACCAAGTATCAAGATCTGAGAGAGTTTAATTTGAATAGTATAAATTTCAAAAAGACTTGGATAGTTTCTTCTAATAATCATTATCTCAGATATTTTGTCTGAAAACTGTAAGTTACAGTAACCTTTTTAATATGTAATACCATCGAAATGTGCTAAAGAATAATTTAAAGAACAATAAGTTTATAAAAAGTATTCTTGAACAATTTCAAATAGACTTAGGGGATAAAAGGAAATTCTTAGACGTGCTTTCTGTATAATATGATAGCTTTATTTGATTCCTTTATTGTACTCTAATGAACACAGACACAGTAAAATTGTGCTTAATAACAGTTTGAAACAAGGCTGAGAATAAAACTTCCTTCACGACGATATTCCAGTAGGTTAACTTTGTATGAACATTTTATTGAATTATCCTTATATCAAGAAGGCAATCCGACTTCATAATAATGTGTAGAAAACTGAAATAAAATATCCAGGAATTCCTGATTTCCTGTCAAAACATACTTACAATTCTGATCACCCTCAGGAAGAGAGAATTCATTCCTCCTGATTCCGTAACTCTCCCACCTGCCATATTCAAAGCGTGAGAACTTTCGGATATACATATCTTGCACGTAATCTGTATATGCAAAGATACGTTTTGGAAACATATAGTAAGCTTGGATTTGTCATTCTAATCATGACGCAATGTTCGATACTATACTCTTGTATAAAATATCTTGACAACGTCATAACCTAAATGCACCAAATTTACATTCAGAGATTGTTAAAATAATTTAAACTCTTAATGGTTTTCTAATCTTTATAGAATTCATTTCTAGTAAATAAAGCATGTATTAACCAAGTAACAAGATCTGAGAGCGTTTAATTTGAATAGTGTAAATTTCAAGAATAGTTGGATAGTTTCTTCTAATAATCATTATCTCAGATATTTTGCCTGCACACATTAAGTTACAGTAACCTTTTTAATATGTATTACCATCGAAATGTGCTAAAGAATAATTTAAATAACAATAAGTTTATAAAAAGTTGTTCACCAGAAAACATGCTTGAAATTTGAACTCACCCTGAATACTACACTCTTAGACACACACACACACACACGAAATAGACTCCCCAGATGGAGTTATCCGAATAGGACGAAAATCGGTAGATGTGATGTATAACATATGATTACAATTCGGAAAGAATTGTATAATTTTTTCAAGTGATAAAGCTTCCCAAAGTGAAAAAGTCAACAACGTGTTCGCCCACCTCTGGCCCCTATGCAAGCAGTTATTCCGCTTGGCATTAATTGATAGAGGTGGCGAATGTCCACCTGTGGAATTAATAACCTGAGGGCCAAATTAGGTCCAACTGGTGAGTTAAATCTTCAAAATCCCGAGCTGATTCGAGGGCCCCGCCCATAATGTTCCAGACGTGATCAATAGGAGAGAGATCCGGTTACTTTGCTGGCCCAGGTAGGTTTCGAAAACATAAAGACAAGCAATAAAAACACGCGCAGTGTGGGAACGGGAATTATCTTGCTGAAATGTAAGCCCATGATGGCGTAACATGAAGGGAACACAACGGGACGTAAAACTTCGTCGACGTGCCGCTGCGCTGTAAGGGAACCACTGATGACAACCAATGAGGTCCTACTATGAAATGAAATGACACCTCAGACCATCACTCCCGGTTGTTGGCCTGTATGCTAGAAGGCAATGAGGTTGTATTCCACCACTGTCCGGGACGTCTTCAGGCACGTCTTCTCTGGTCATCGGGCTCAATTCAAAGCGGAACTCATCACTGAAGAGTATTCTACTCCAGTCAATGACAATGCAGTTTGAATGAGCCCGCCACCACTGTAAACGGGCTTGCCGTTGAACAAAGGTCAATGATAGTCGTTGAAAAGGGCCCCGTGACCTCAGCCTCCTTTCTGTAAGCCACCTAGGAATAGTCCTTGTTGTCACTGAAGCACTAGTTGCATGTACAATCGATGATAATGATGCATCTGAGATTCTGAAGGCAACTCTGACGATTTCTGGGTCCTTACGTTTTTTTTGTTTCTATAGGCCGACCGCTTCCTTTTTTAAGTGTTCAGCCATAGTTAACCCATTCCTGCCAACATCGTCTAATAGCGTCATTGATTCTGCCCAAATGTTAAGCAATTTGCCGATTAGACCAACTGGCTTCTTTCAGCTCAACTATACGTCCTCTCTCAAATGCTGACATCTGTCGATATCGTTCCTACACCTGTATGTGAGACTTAGTTTCTGTCTACCTAAATACACAGAATGAAATTCGCAAATAACTTATGACCTGAAATCAAAATTTCTCATCTTAAATATCCTTACAGTTGCGCTCATAAGATGCGCGACACATGTTCATTCATTCTAAACTTAAAAATTGTGCATTTTCCGTCAAAATCTGTAAGCATTTCAATTAGTGTCCAATTTACATTTTTGTCTGTGTAAGAGTGTATAAAAATATCTTTTGTTGCCCAAAAAGGTTGAAATAGAGTTACTAAATGTTACTGAGAAAGGACAATTTGTAATATTAGTGGTGCTTTAATTTATTTCATCAAATCTACAAAGGGCATTCAACTTTGCGTAATTTACCTTTTAATTTCTTTAATCTCATAAATAAAATAATTAATACCAAAACAGACAATTTAAATACTTCTAATAACTACTTTAAATAGTTTATCAAACAAAACTTTTCAATTTTTTAAGAATGAAAAAATTTGTGTATTTTTCTAATCGTCCTTCACCTTCAAAATTCATCCACAATTTTTCTCGTAGAGTATAAAATTGAAGTTTTTCAAAATTAATATATTTAGAACAGTAAAAACCAACCTTTATTAATTTAAACGAAATATTATACATAATTTTCACTATAAAATGAACTACGCTTAAAGCGAATTACTACCTTTTATTTCAAAACTTAAAAGATATCTAATGAATAAAATGGTCAATTTATATACGAAAATGAGATACGTGTGGAATATTTTCCATCATGCTCTATCTGAAACAACTAATAATTAATAACTCTTAACACTAGAATTACGGTGGTCTTTGTATACCTAGAATTACGGCGGGTGTCATTTTCAGCCCTTAATAAGATATCTGCTAATTCCTCTACATTTTCTCTCAAGATATTTTGCAAGGATCGCAAGTATTTGAAGTATTTTCTACTTTCCATACTGCAAAATTTTTTTTCGATTTCAGAACCGGAATCACCATCAGACAGTTCTTGCATCAGTTTCACGATTTCTTCATGCGTTAGTCCTTTTCTACGTGCCACTAGTACGTCACTATAATAAAATCATGTAAATAGAATAAAATTTTCCACTAATTTATGTTATAAATAATAAACAAAATATCTACGAAAAATCTACAAATGTTCAGCTCAACGTTCAGCTAGTAATAATCTCTTTTCTGTTTTCTTACCACAAAGAAAAGTATTGCACATATTTCAAATCATGTGAAAGGCAGATGTGACTACGAAGACTCACCATATAGTTTTCCTTTGTTTGTATTTTGTTTAGCAGAGGCAAATAAAAATAGTTTACAGAAGTAACAGTCTTCAGATAATACAATGGAATGTATTCACATTTCTTTCCTCTCAAAGGTGTCAAAATGACACCTGACGTATTTCTAGGTATAATCATTTGTTGAAGCTAAAATAAGAAAACGATTTTCTTGAAATCTGTACTATTTCGTAAATCACAATGTTTTAGGAAAAGTTGAGAAAAGATTAAGATATTTGCGAAAAAAAAAAAGAGCTCATACAGATAAAAGTTCGCTAGGTGTCAAAATGACCCCTTCTGTAATTCTAGTGTTAAAATAATTAAGATTCTATATCATAAATGAAAGCATTTTAACATAAATATATTGCTAATAACATATGGAGTTTTCAAGTAGAATGGTGAAAAACAAAATGAATTGATTTGAAATGTCCAATATCTTCTTAAATTTCATATACTTAATTGTTACTATTTATGTTTTAACAGTGTGTTTCTAACACACACTAGTGTTTCAGGTAAGGACTGAAAGAAAACTAATGGTGGAAATGTAAAAATTAACTCTTTACATTGTTTTCAGGATTTAATATCTACCTTTCCGAATGGAATCCCAAATAATAAACAGCAAAACTACCTACAAGGTTCTCTTTACGACTTTTAACAATTCTTCTCATTTCCATAGTTAATAATGAGACAGATTCTTATCACGTGTTATGATTACCTATCTAAATAAAGATTCTAAGGCACTTTCAAAAGGGGTATACGGAACCAAATCTCAGGCAGTAACTCCATTTACTTTATTGCAAAACTTTACCGAAACATAAGTCTTCATTAACTTCAATTATGCCAGAATAATGGCCACTAATGAAGATTTATGCTAAAATAAATAAATAACATTCTTGAAAGAATCAATTCCCGGGAATTGTTTCCCGGTGGATTATTCTTGATGTACAAAATAATAAATTATGATTAGAGTCTGTCGCACGTGATTAAGGCGACGGTTTGACAGACATGTCGTGGGGGATTAAACTCTTATAAAACTTATCAATAAATATTGCCTATTAAATTATAGTTAGTGTCTGAGTAGTTACTTTATTAAAACTTTCAAAACTTGGGAAACTTGTTGTGAAGTTCTTTTGTTGTCGCTTTCAGACATTTTCTAATTATAATATGCAGTTATTTGGTTCTAACTCCAGTTTCTCAATCTTTACATCAAATTCAACTTTTCGTGAAAATTAACGCTTTTAAAAATATGCTTAAATCAAATAAGTGAAAAGTTTCTTTAAAGTTTCATTTATATCGTAATCTTCTCTGTATCATTTTTGCTAATTAAAAAAGATGTTTGAAGATTGAAGTTTTTTTTTTATTTTTTTACTTTAAGACGATATGTTTATCTCACTAAAACAGATGAGCGAAAACACATTTGGAGAAATTTAATGCGTTGTTAAAGTATTATGAAAAACAGTCCCAATAAACTAGGCCAGGCAAAATATACATACCTAAAAGATAGATATAATTTAATTTAAAAGTATAAGTGGCATGTAATATCATTTTAAATCTTTAATATTTAACGATATTTTTAATAACACTGTATAATTTTCTTACATGACACATATAAATTACTAAACTATATTAGAAAATTATTTTTGATTAAAATGCAAAACAATTATAACATTTTTCCAACAATATTCTTTTAAAATGCTCCTACATCACTAGAATAGTAAATAACTCCTCCTTTTTTAAATTTAATTTAATTTAATTTTAAATAAAAAAATTTTAACACTTCGCTCGTGTGCAACGTATTTTTACGTTTTTTGCAGTCTGTCACTGGATCGCGGGTCACGTAAAAATATGTATTTAGTAGATTTGTGGTGAATAACCGTTAACCACCACAAATCTACTAAATACGTATAATTATATGTATGTGTGACATTAGATGCGTGTTGTTTGCGTTGCTATGAAACGCTTTGCATTTTTCCTTTCCACAAGTTTTGATTGTCGAGTTATTCGGTCTTTTGTAGCGTTATTTCGTCTTCAATCGAATTCCTAGCTCCAGAACTTACATGTCGCGTTTTGTCAATTTGAAGCTTGGTTTTGAATTTTATCAATTTATCAATATTGTTGAATACAATATTGATAAAATGAGCCGTTGTGACAAAGATAGTGATTAAGAAATATGCTCTGACAGATTATCGGATTTTAATTTTAAAAATCGTTTATTTTTGTGATTTTGTAAAAATATTGTTTTTTTTTAAATAATAATACAGTATATATTAAAGTGTAAATGAAAAAAGTTTCGTTCATAAAAACAAAGTAGTTTTAGAGTTACTGCGATTTTTCTGAATAATTAAACTTTCGAGGGATTCACGAAAAAACACCTCCTGCACGTGTAAGTTGGCGGTGAAGACTACCCACATGCCAAGTGTTAAATTAAAATTTTTCTTTAAGAATTTACACAAAAAGAAAACTGGGCATCGGTTTTCCATTAAGTTAAATACTGTTGGATTGCCGATCTATTGTGATATACAAATTTCTTTTTTTTGTCACCCACCTAGTCTTTTCGGTATGGCATACTGCAGGTTCAAGTGAATAATGCAGCCTTGATGACGCAAAAACGAAAAGTCCGTTAATGTTTTAAATATTTAAATGTGTTTATATATTTACAAAAACACAATGAAAATCATATGGTAGATGTTACTTCTATCCAATACAAAAAAAGGTAAACCACTCCGTCACAATCGGAGGATATCTCTCAAAGAGAAACTACTTATTCGTCTCAGAGTTCAGACAAGAGTGTTTAACTCGTTTTCTTAGCCCACCAAGAAACAGTTTTAGGGGAGATCATCCTTTGACCTTCGTCCTTGGAGTTACAGGAGGGCCCTTGGCACCTAGCCGACGCGGTTTCACAAAGCTTCTTTCCTTTCTTTGTCGGTTCGTTGACAAAAGCCCCTCTTGACATATTCCAAAAATTCAGGTGTCAAGAAGACTATTACTGTAACAATAAACACGATACCAATTGTTCGGCGTTTACAATGTTCGGCTTTTTACAATGCCGTATAATTCGCTTCTTCAAGCTTTAGTGTTAACCCTTTAAAGGACAATAATATAAATTTCTTAGGATTTAATGAAATTAGTTTATAAATGTTACCTATGAACCTTATTAGTGTAAAATACATGAAAAAATGTGCATTCATTGGGAGAAAGAAAGGTTCGAGTATTTAAATACAAAACTATCCCTTAGTACCTTGTGAATTTAATACTTTCTTTTAAATTTTTATTAAGGTGGGAGTACAATGAATAATTACCATTAAAAGTGTATAATAAAAAAATATCTAAACAGTTTTTAAGTGTTATTTGGATAAATATAGGTATTTGGGGTCACAAGGAAGGTAAATCGAATTTCGGAATTTTCTGGGTAAAGCAAGTTTAAAAATGCATATTTC
>CM063506.1:43055858-43075858 GCA_032207245.1 Pardosa pseudoannulata
CCGACAAAATGTAAGCAAGTAATATCTGTAGATCTACAATTCGTCAGCAAACATAATTGATATTTATGACTTATATAATATTTCCCACTTTTTATGAATTGATGAATTATTATTATTATTGATTGATTTTGTGAATTTTAAAAAATAATAATTTATAGATTTCCATATTCATTTCAAGAATAAGTTTTTCAATATCTGCTATTTACAGGGTTTTTGCTAATTTTTAATTATCCTGCTGAATTTACACGCTGAGAGATGCAGTATGTTATCATAACATGTTTTTATTTTGAAGGAACATAAAAGTTGACTCTTTATTTAAATGTTTGTATGGATGCAATAGAACCGAAAATGCAATTTACATACGAATTCGAAGAGGTAAGTGTGTGTTGTTTTACTTTACATTGTTAAATATTTAACAATTTGAAATACTCTTCTTGCAAGTTATTCCCTTACAAAACAATAAAATTCCGACAAAATAATGTCTATAGATCTACAATTCGTCAGCAGCCAACATCAATATTTATGTCGTATAGATTTTTCCCCACTTTTTATGGATTGAGAAATTATTAATATTGATTTATTTTGTTAATTTAAAAATAATAATAATTTAAAGATTTCCGCTTCCTTTCTCAAATAAGTTTTTGAATATCCGCTATTTATCGGTTTTATGTTATTTTTTAATTTTTATACTAATACTATACACTGAGCGATGCAATATGTTAGCATAAAATCTTTTTATTTTGAATATGTAAGTTGATTTTGAGATTGTTTACCTATTTCTATGAGTGCATTATAACCGCAAATGCAATTTACATACGAGTTCAAAGAGTTAAGTGTATCATTTATTTTACATTGTTAATTATTTAACTTTCTGAAGTATTCTTCTTGCAATATATTCCCTTACAAAATAATAAATTCCAACAAAAGGTAAGCAACTAATATCTCTAGATCTACAATTCATCAGAAGCCAAAATCGATATTTATGTCGTATACATTTTTTCCCACTTTTTATTTATTGAGGAATTGATTTATTATTGATTTATTTTGTGAATTAAAAAAAATAATTTACAGATTTCCACATCCTCTTCGAAAATAAGTTTTTGAATATCTGCTCTTCGTAGGGGTTATGTTGTTTTTTTTTTTATTTTTTCTTCTAAATCTACACGCTGAGAGATGCAGTAAGTTAGCATAAAATCTTTTTATCTTGAATATGAACTTTGACTGTTAGATTGTTTACTTATTTGTGTGAGTGCAATATAACCGCAAATGCAATTTACATACGAGTTAGAAAGAATTAAGATTATTTTATTACTTTACATTGTTAAAAATTTAACATTCTGAAGTACTCCTCTTTCAAATTATTCCCTAGCAAAGCAATAAAATTCCAACAAAATGTAAGTAACTAATATCTGTAGATATACAATTCGTCAGCAAAGAAAATCAATATTTGTGTTGTATACATTATTTTCCACTTTTTATGGATTGAGGAATTATTATTATTATTGATTTATTTTTTTAATTGTAAATAATAATATTTTAAGATTTATACATCCACTTCACAAATAAGTTTTTGAATATCTGCTATTTATAGGTTTTTTTTATTTTCTGAATTTTCTTACTAAATCTACACGCTGTGAGATGCAGTATGTTAGCATAAAATATTTTTTATCTTGAAGTAATATGAAAAAGCATTTCAAGTCGACTGTCATATTGTTTAGATATTTGTATGAGTGCAATGTAATCACAAATCTCTAATTCGTGTAATCACAAGATCTATAATTCGTGTGTAGCCAAAGTCGACATTTATATCGTATACATTTTTTCCACTTTTTATGTATTGAGAAATTATTATTATTATTATTATTTATTTATTTTGGTAATTAAAAAAATAATAATTTAAAGATTTATGCATCCCCTTCACAAATAACTTTTGAATATCTGCTATGTATAATTTATGTTATTTTTTAATTTTCCTACTTAATCTACACGATGAGAAATGCAGTCTGTTAGCATAAAATCTTTTTATCTTGAATATGCAAGTTGACTGTCAGATTGTTTACATATTTGTATAAGTGCAATGTAATCACAAATATACAATTCGTGTAATCAAAAATTCTATAATTCGTGTGCAGCCAAAATCGACATTTATATCGCATACATTTTTTCCCACTTTTTATGTATTGAGAAATTATTATTATTATTATTTATTTATTTTGTTAATTAAAAAAATGTCATTCTTAAGATTTATGCATCCCCTTCAAAAATAAATTTTTGAATATCTGTTATGTATAGGGTTTATGTTATTTTTTAATTTTCCTACTCAATCTACACTCTGAGAAATGCAGTCTGATAGCATAAAATCTTTTTATCTTGAATATGAAAGTTGACTGTCAGACTGTTTACATATTTGTATGAGTGCAATATAACCGCAAATGGAACTTACATACGAATGCAAATAGTTAAGTGTATCATTTATTTTACATTGTTAAATATTGAACATTCTGGAGCAGTCTTCTTTCAAGTTGCTCCCTTACAAAATAATAAAATTCCGAGAAAATGTAAGCAACTAATCAATATCTCCAGATCTGGAATTCGTGTGAAGCCAAAAGACTGTCCTACTTCGGATACAGGTAGATGTACGTAATTCAATCCCTCGAGAAATATGTCGGAAATTCAAATGCGAATAAAATAATAAAACGCCGGAAGAATTCGGCTTTTATGCTCCTTTCGACGCTTGGGAATAGCTTCGGAATATGACAGCTAATGCAGTTCCAATCCAAGATGTCTCCCTCGGTTTATTTTGTAACTATTTTATTTTTAGATGCATATTTTTTTTTCTCTTTTACTAGCTGATCCGAGAAAGCAAAATGTCAAAATTTATCAATGGATATAGGATTTGTGACCTCTTTCTTTTCGATTCCGCTTTCCTTTTTTTCTTATATATTCTGCATTAGTGTTTTGGGGTAATAAAGTTCCGTGGAATAAAATATGAATTGTAACAGGTACGCGTTGAACTCTGCGAAGTTCTTTTGATAAGATTTTTATGCAATATGGAACTTTGGGGTTATTTTGTTTGTTTTCTGCATTGTATTATACTTAATTACGATTAAAAATGTTCTAGTAAAATAGTAAAATACATAAAAGAGTAAACTAAAACAATATTCCTTTATGCATGTAAGATTCCTTTATATATATTTATTATGTATATATATATATATATATAATATATATATATATATATATATATATATATATATATATATATATATATATATATATATATATATATATATATATATATATATATATATAATGTCGTGATCCAGTGTTAAGACGAATGGATAACACTAAATTTATTAAATCAGCTTTTCTTCTAACAGCAAAACCTGAGCCATTTTAATTGTTTGTGGCGGAGGCAATCGTAGAGTGTGTTCACAATCACATGTCCACGCTCTGACTGATCTTATCTGTTTTAGAGCTCATCAAATTGTTTCAAAATGCTTCCGCCTGACCAGATTATCCTAAAAGCTAGCGTCTTTTTCATTTATTTTATTATTATAAAGGAGTTTCCTTGTTAAAATCGCTTTTAACTCACGTAATTTCCAACTACCCCTGTTTTAGACCTGACACAAACACACATCCACACTCACACACCCACACTCACACACACATATATATATATATATATATATATATATATATAAATATATATATATATATATATATATATATATAAATATATATATATATATATATATATATATATATACATACACATATATATACATACATATATATACATATACATACATACATATATATATATACATATATATATATATATATATATATATATATATATATATACATATATATATACATATATATATACATATATATATATATACATATATATATATATATATATATATATATATATATATATATATATATATATATATATATATATATATATATATATATATATATATATATATATATATATATATATATATATATATGGATAGATAGATAGATACAAGTAATTAATCTAGGCCAGTCCTATAATAAGCATATTTCTTTCCTATATGCTATGATAAGCATATAGCCTCTCAACCATTATTAAAATAAAATAGTGGGAAAATAAATCGCCGGTTAACTTCTTTTAACTATAGAAAGACGATAAATGTTTTTATTTTCAGTGTGCCTTGAAAAAGAAAAAGAGTGTATTGTGTAACGATTAATGGCTGTGATTATCTTCTTTCGAGTTTAAATTTAGTTAAACAAAATATTCTGGATAATGGTAACGTTGTATCAACTGTAGGATTCGAAGTGATTGTATGTGTTTGAGGAAAAGATTCTTCTGCCCATGTGTTTGTAATAGAACTCCTCCTAAACGCCTAGACTGATTTTGATGAAATTTTGTCTAAGTAATTCAGTTGATTAGAGAAGGATTCACATGTTGATTCGATAGAAAATGTGTTTTTATTAAATATTAAATGTTTTTTTTATAAATTTTTGAGATTATTATACTTCTGCTTGAAACCGTACATTTTCAAGCTATCTGTGCCAACGCGCAGCACAAGAAGTCACATTATCGAATCCCCGTACAGGGAATGAGGGAATTTTAATTTAATGTAATAATATTTATATTTCTGTAGGTTCTAAAATATAACTGCTAATAAAATGATTTGAGTTTTGTATTTCTTGATATTATTTAAGACAATTATAAGTTTATGCTCAACACATTTAAATTTACATTATTCAGATATGCTTGCACGCAACTGATAAGTCGAGTTGTGATGACTGTACGAGTGGGTGCTGTCAAGTATTTTAAAAATATTTCCCCCTTACTTTTTGATCAAAGAGGTCCAATTTATAACTTAATTTTAAAAAAATTTACAATTTTTTTTTATTTACAGCGTTAAAACAGAACAAAGTATGTCGGGTAGTCTAGTATTGCTATATAAAGTCATAAATAAATAGCTTTTTAATTCTTAGTTCTAAAACTTCTATCTTAAAACTTTAAAGGTATTTCCCTTATAAATATTTAAAAAATGAATTACCGAACCATGACCGAATGGTAGAGCGCTGCTCTTCGAAACAGGAGTTCGCGGGTTCGAATCCCACTACGGGATGGATGTTTGTAGACGTTCGGAATCGGCTTTAGTGTGTAGGTCCAGGTCTTTTATCCCTAGTGGGCAAAACAGTAGACCGTAGCGCTCTAAACCAAACCAAAAATTGAATTCTTGAAAAATTCAAATTTTAAAAATTAGTCTTTATCATTTATATATCAAATTAAAATATATTACTTCTATTAATGTAATTAAGCTTCAAGCAATAAAAATAAACTAGATTCTATTTGATATAAAAACTTCGAATTTACAAACTTCAAAAATTATTTTGCGGATACGTGGAGTTTTTTTTTTTTTTTTGATAAATATGTTGTATAGTTTTAAAATATCTACAGATTTATATAAAAAATAAACTACCATACATTATTAACGGTCTATAAAAATTGTTTTTCCACACAGAGAAATGTTGTGTTTTATATTATATTAAATATCGGATAGTAAAATGAAGACTTCTCAGCAGGTAATTAGTCCTGTTAAGTGACCAAAAAGAGGATCCAGGCAAAGGAGTATTAGCTAACATATTTTTTATTTCTTAAACATTTTGTTATAATTTCAGAAATATTAACAATGTTTGAGATACATCATAGATTATATCAAAGTTAAGAAAGAAGAAAGATGAGATCGATATTAGAAATCATTCTTTCCAATCATAGAATTTATGCATTTCTAACATCGAATGTTTATGTATAGGAAATTACATTTTCCTCTATATCGGCAAAATATCCATTCTATTTTAACAGTAGAAAATTTTTTATAGCTATTATCTTTATAATGAGTAAAGAATGATGTGAATAAAGTGCTAAAATGTGCAAAGAGAATTAATGAAATTAATGGTAGATCAATTTTTTAAATAATATAGTACATGAAGTTCAATAAATAGAAATCCCAATTTATATAGAAAAGCACCATATTTCTACTTGTGAAGAGCCCAAGCGAGCATTCAAAAATGTTCTTGCATCTGTCGAAGTTATTGAATTCAATATTTCTAGATATTCTTCGTAGGGTGTATGAATAGAAATAGCAATCACAGAGGATGCATCCCACATTTTTGAATTCCATTGCAATGCAATGACAGGTGAACAAATTTTGATTTTGATTGAATTTCATTGCTTTGTGAGACTACAATATACCTATATCAGAAATGTCAAGATACGGTGGATTACTTATAAATATTGAAAATGGAATCGAATAACTTTGAAATTTCTTTGTGATATTTACCTATCTACCAAGGTTTAATTAAAATTTCTAATACGTTATTTACACAATTCTAATACTTTGATATATGATTGTAGGACGTTATTTACAGGGTATTTCAAAAATGACCGGTATATTTGAAAAATCAATAAAAACTAAACACACAGTGATAGAAATACACAGTTTATTGCAATATGCTTGGGAAAATAATAAATTTTCAGGCAGACAAACTTTCAAAATTAGCTACATTATTTCACAACAGATGGCGCTACAAACTGAAAAATCTACTATATTTTTCACATATTCACCATGCTCAGCAATAATATGTCTTAGTCTCAGAACGAAATTTTCAGAAATTTGTGTAAACGTCTCAGGTCAGTCATTCTTCTGTTCTAAGGAATAAACCATTTACTAATAGCAAACTTCCAATCTGTGGACAGCATACGCTTACATACACTTACAGCAGACAGACGACTTGCAGATTCACGAACTCAAAGACTGCATTTTCTTCTACATCTTTCATATCATCTGCAGCGCCATCTGTTGCTGAAAATTGTAACTATTTTCAAATGTTTGTGTGCCTGAAAATTTATTGTTGTCCCAAGCATATTGCAACAAACTATGTGTATTTCTTTCACTACACATTTAGTTTTTATTGAATTTTCCAATATACCGGTCATTTTTGAAACACCCTGTACATTTACAAAAACAGAATAATAAAATGGACAGAAAAGTATACACCTATATATGTAACTAAATAAATTCTTAGGGAGTAAAAAAAAAATCGAATATTTTAACAGTAGAAAAATTTTTTTTATATCTCTTATCTTTATAATGAGTAAAGAATGATATAAATAAAGTGCTAAAATGTGCAAAGAGAATTAATAAAATTAATGATAGACGAATATTAAAGAAATATAGAAGTTGAATAAATAGAAATCCCAATTTATATAGAAATGCGCCATATTTCTACTTGTGAAGAGCCCAAGCGAGCATTCAAAAATTTTCTTGCATCTGTCGAAGTTATTGAATTCAATATTTCTAGATATTCTTCGTAGGGTGTATGAATAGAAATAGCAATCACAGAGGATGCATCCCACATTTTTGAATTCCATTGCAATGCAATGACAGGTGAACAAATTTTGATTTTGATTGAATTTCATTGCTTTGTGGGACTACAATATACCTATATCAGAAATGTCAAGATTCGGTGGATTACTTATAAATATTGGAAATGGAATCGAATAACTTTGAAATTTCTTTCTGATATTTATTTATCTACCAACGTTTAATTAAAAATTCTAATACGTCATTTGCACGATTCAAATACTTATGATATATGATTGTAGTACGTTATTTACAGGGTGTTTCAAAAATAACCGGTATATTTGAAAAATCACTATAAACTAAAAATACAGTGATAGAAATACACAATTCATTGCAATATGCTTGGGACAATAGTAAATTTTCATTCAGACAAACTTTCAAAATTAGTTACAATGTTCCACAACAGATGGCGCAAAAATCTAAACTACGATATTACTCTGTGAGGACTTTTAAAAGAGCAGGTGTACCGCCACTATCCAGAAAGAAATAAATAACTGGAGCATTGCATCTGTTCCGTATGTGAAGCTATCCCGCCTGACACGTTTACACGGGTTTCTGATAATTTCGTTCTGAGAATACGCCGTATTATTGCTGGATATGGTGGATATCGTAGTTTAGATTTTTCTAGATTGCAGTATAACCATACGGTTTGACTAAATTAATTTAACGTGATTCTAAATTGCATTCAAAATATCGAGAGACTTTAGAGAAGTATGAAGATAGAAAATTATTGAGAGCGTAATAGGTAATTCTCAGCCAAAAAAAAACAAATCTTTCTTTTTTTACCTGCCTTATAAGGTACTTTAGAATTCTGAAAAATTAAAAGTTTTACTGATCCCGTCATATGCCGGGCTATTATACACTAGTTTAAAAATATATCTGTATTATGTTGAGGTGTATTTCAGTCTCTCTTTAAAATTAAAACGAAAAAAAAAAAGATTAATTGTCCATACATTAGTAATGTAATAGGTATTAAAATGAGGAGAAAGCCTTTTTTTTAGCACTGGAAAGATAAAATCAATAAACACAAAGTTGTACAAGAAATAAATGTCTGAAGTAAGTCTGACAAAATATAATAATCGTGTTATGAATATGGGTTGTCAAAGATTTAAATAAAACAATTACAGACGCAAAATTAACTGAAGTAGCTAGAAATATAATTATTGGTACCAATCGATAACCTAGTAAAATATACTATGTCAATTATAAATGTCATAGTAGCTCTTCCCGGAAAAAAATTCTAAAAACTTAGTAATATTTTATTTGTAATGTAATTTGTATGCCTTTATTTTCGCTTTAAGGTGTATTAATAGCATGTAAGTTGCTTTGCGCTAATTAATAAAGAAAAAATTTACATACAAAAATTACTATAAGACAATCTTTACATTAAAATAGCAAAGAAATTTCAGTGCTAACTAAATTCTGTTTTCATGTAAATTCAATCGTTTCCTATTACATTACATAAATATATATCAGTTTTGGTATTTTAAAAAACGATTATTATTACCACAACTACTAGTATTTAAGCATATATTATAACATATAAAAATAAACACTAACAATTATTAGAACCATTGTATTAATGGGATAAATTTCCACATAATACTTACTTTAACATATTTCTTGGTTAGTATTATTATAGTCGTTTGTTATAATCATAACCGAATAAATGCATAATAGGGGAAACCGGGGTAAAATGATCCACTTTTGTGAATTTTGAGTATTTGCTCTCAAACTAATGATTTTTTTAATCTAAAAATATATATGCACTTTGCCTATATATTAGGCTTTATATTACACTCAGTCAAAACCAATTATTATAATTACTTTTTTCATTATAATTTTTTTAATAGCAAGTGACAAAGTGGACCATTTTACCCCGACCCCGGGGTAAAATGGTCCATGGCACGGGATGAAATGTACCATAAAAAATTTCTACAGATAACTTAAATGTAGTACATTATTTAATAGTACAAAACATAAATTGTATTATATTTCTTTTCTATAGCTTCAATCGGTACACATAAATCATAATATTAGCGAATATTGAAGTTAATGAATGATACACCAAAAGATTTGTGTGTTACTAAAAGTCTGCTATTTTCTTGAGAAGCAGTAGGATCTGGGAGACTCATCACAATATCTTCAACATTTCCAAGCGATTCATCAACATTGTCAGGGAAAATGAACACATTTTGATTATGTTTTTGCCTTATAAATTTCACAAGAGCGTAATCATCATCATCATTTTTTCCTGTTATTAAACCAACCAAATGAACTACTTTCTTTTTTGTCAAAAATTTAACCAAAACATTCTTGCCAACTTTTAATTCATTATTAGAATTAGCATCATGCTGTGAATTGCTTTCCTTATCACTGTGTTAAGTATCACTATAAACAGACATATTTTCCAAATCACTCGAACTTTCTGATCCGCATAAATTTTCTTTATTTGCTTTAAAATTCACAGTTTTATAATTTTTCTGCTTAGTTAAGACTAACATTTTTTCTAAATTCTTCCTTTCTTTAACTAAAGCAGCATTTTTCTGTTTTAATTTTTTCTCTTCCTTCTCTTTGACATTTTTTCAATCATCGTTTTCACTGGTGTATCAGTTAGAGTTTTTGGTGCACCCTTCTTTCGTTTCTTTGTTGTCTTGCTCTTGCTAGCTTTTGCTAAGGGGCCTAATTCAAAAGGTGATATTGTTTTCAACTGATGATTTTCACTTTGTACTGATTGTGATGTATTTGGTTGCTGATTACCTGTGCTTGGTTGACGATCAGCTGTACTTGTTAATTCAAAATCTGGTGACAGTTGATCAGTCACATATGATGAGAGATATTGGATATCCTCAAAGACATTTTCATTGAATTGCCATATATCTGTTACTTTAAATCCTGCATGTTTTTTAAAGTATCACACATAAAATCCATTTAGAAAGCATTACAGAAATAAAAAACAACAACCTGGAAAATGGACCATGGTCCATTTTACCCCATGTGTAATTCTGACAAAAAGTGTCAGAAAAAAAGAACTAATCTTATATTAAATTGTTTTAGCTACATTAAATATAATAATACATCATCTTAGCTCTTTATTGTGAGAAGTTAAATCCTCTAAATCACAATTCTTAAATGAAGAGAAGAAGATATATTATGATGAAAATATTTACTTCTGACTACCACAAATCAACTTTCTAGAATAAAATGGCTAAATTGTCAGCTAAACACACAATTACACATTCATTTTCAAGACTGCAATGATGTCATCTATGTATCAAAATATTAAACATTAAAAATAATAAATAAAATAAATAATAGGGGATGGTCCATTTTACCCCGTGGTCCATTTTACCCCGGTCTCCCCTATATATAAAAATTAGTGTTCTCCGAACATAAAATTAAAGCAACTCATTTCCTATTACATCACATAAAAATATGTTAGTGTTGTTATTTAAAAAAAACGATTAATATTACCACAACTATTAATATTTAAGCATATAATAAACAATCAACGCTAACAATTCTTAATACCATCGTATTAACGTGACAAATTTCCACATATTACTTACTTTAACATATTTCTTGGTTAGTATTATTATAGTCGTTTGTTATAATCATAACCGAATAAATGCATAACATATATAAAAATTAGTGTTATTCTAACATAAAATTAAAATAACTTAATAGTAAATTATGTAATTGCGTTGACCCAAGTCTCCTAACACATCTATCACATATCACACCATTTTAACATGGGTATAATTATTAATAATCGATTAAATTATTTTCACCCTTAAACTTATTTGGACCAGGTTTTATTAATAATAACCAGCTAAACTGATTAATTCTAAAAAATATATTTCATTAGACATTTTACTTCGGTTATAAACAGCAATTACTGGATATTTTTAAAAATTTCTACACACATGGATTATTATTTTTAACTGCTTCCCTTCCAAATTTTTTTGAAAAAAATTGCAAAAAATCATCTTTTTTTTATTTTATTATTAAATACAAGGAAATAAAACAAAACAAAATATGTAGGTTTTTGGTTGAATTTTTGATGTTTTATAGGCGTAAAAGCATTTAATTTTAATATTATTTTACTATCCCGAGTTATCTCGGGCAAATAGAAAAAAGTTAAATATTTGTCTTTGTATGATAGTTTTTGAAGCAAGGGACAACACAAAGTGATACCTGGCATTCTTAACACTGGTATCTGGTCTCTTTTCTTATTGACTTACCTCTGAAATCTGTTTTACTCGAGCACAGAGTACACTGTCTCGTTGGATTTGATTTTTTTTCAGTAGCAGGAATAACATCTGGAAAATGCCTTGAGGTTAACCTGAGTGGTAAAGGACTAATACTGGGTCTTCCAGATGTGGCAGAAAACTCGTCACGATGATTTTCTTAAATAAGTTTTCTAATCAGTGGAAAACACGTGACCAGTTCCGCCAAAAGGACCGCAAAACCAACAAAACTTGGCAAACTACCTATCAAAGCTGAATATTTCCTTTAATTTCCTCCAGGCCGAGTAAAACCGTGATAAAACAAATCATAAGACAAATTCTGATTCGTCCGAGTTTTCTCGGGATAATAATTAACTGTAATATATGCGAACCCGAGATAACTCGGAATGATCAGGCAAGAAGTTAATAATCAATTTTATCACTTCAATATTAACACACACCCACACGTAATATTCCCCTTCATTCGTGGAAAAAAATTGATTTCAGTAATACAACAGCTGACATATCATCACAAAACGTTGTCAGCATTCAGATGTCATTGAAACGTCAAAAAAGAAATTCAAGAAAATTATTAAGGTACATAAATTTTTGTGTATTCCCTACAGATGGGGACGTTGTTATAAACATCAAATTCTTACTAAGAAAGCTTATATATTACACAAACATCATTTATCCTAAGATACCTGTCGTCCGAATTTCCCAGAAGATTAAAGTGTGTAGCGAACACGCATATTTTATAACACGCACACTTTTTTTGTATTTTTTAAATTACGATTTTTAAATAATATTTTAAATTTTAAACTATGCTTCACTATTTGGGCATTTTACGTTTGTTATAATCATAACCGAATAAATGCATAATATATATAAAAATTAGTGTTCTCTTAACATAAAATTAAAGCAATTTAAAACCAACAATAAAGGATGTTATTGCGTTGCCCCAAGTCCCCTAACACATGTATCGAATATCACCATTACCATTCTAACATGGGTATATTTATTATTAATCGATTAAATTATTTTCACCCTTTAACATGTTTGGCCCAGGTTTTATTAATCATAACTAGCTGAAGTGGTTAATTTTAAAAAAGTATTTCATTAGACATTTCATTTTGATTATTAATGGCAATAACTGGTTATTTTTAAAACTTACTACACATGGGTTATTATTTTTAACCGCTTTCCTTATAAATTTATTTGAAAAAAAAATGGAAAAAATCATCCCATTTTTTCAATTTTATTATTAAATACAAGGAAAAAAAGAAAACAAAATGTGTAGGTTTATAGTTGAATTTTTAATTTTTACAGTCGTGAAAGCATTTAGTTTTATTATTGGTTTACTATCAAGAGTTATCTCGGGCAAATGGAAAAAAGTTAAATATTTGTCTTTGTATGATAGATTTTGAAACAAGGTACAACACAAAGTGATACCTGACATTCTGAACACTGATATTTGGTCTCTTTTGTTATTGGCTTACCTCTGAGATATTTTTTTACGGGAGTGGTAAAGGACTAATACTGGGTCTTCCAGATGTGGCAGAAAACTCGTCACGATGATTTTCTTAAATAAGTTTTCTAATCAGTGGAAAACACGTGACCAGTTCCGCCAAAAAGACCGCGAAACCAACAAAACTTGGCAAACTACCTATCAAAGCTGAATATTTCCTTTCATTTCCTCCAGGCCGAGTAAAACCGTGATAAAACAAATCATAAGACAAATTCTGATTCGCCCGAGTTTTCTCGGGATAATAATTAACTGCAATATATGCGAACCCGAGATAACTCGGGATAATCAGGCAAGCGGTTAATAACCAATTTATCACTTCAATAGTAACACACATATTGATATTCCCCTTCATTCGTGGAACAAAAATTAATTTCAGTAATACAACAGTTGACATATCACAAGACGTTGTCTGCATTCAGATGTCATTGAAACGTCAAAAAAGAAATTCAAGAAAATTATTAAGGTACATAAATTTTTATGTATTCCCTACAGATGGCGGTGTTGTTATCAACATCAAATTCTTACTCAGAAAGCTTATACGTTACACAAACATCATTTATCCTAAGATACCTGTCGTCCGAATTTCCCAAAAGATTAAAGTGTGTAGCGAACACGCATATTTTACTTTATTTTTTGTATTTATTAAATTACGATTTTTAAATGATATTTTAAATTTTAAACTATGTTTCACTATTTCTGCATTTTACGTTCCGTTTCATTCCTGTTTTAAAAATGCTGTGCTTAAAAGAAGAAATTGTATTATCCGAAGTAAGCATTCCCAGTCCACATGCATTTTTAAAAACAAAACTTATAATGCAAGTTCATAAAACACATGTGTTTAGAGTTTACCCTTCAAAAATTTCCTGCTTTGATTCGCCTTGGGAAATCATCACATGTCCTTCACTAAACTAATTTTTTTTCTGAATGATGGCCCCGTAATACTTACTCCGGAAACATTATCTTGAAGAAGAAAATAAACATTGAAATAATGTAATAAATAATTTAAACTGGCATATAAAATGAATAATAAATGCCTTACCTTACCATAAATTTAATATTTGCGTGTCTCTTGCAGAGAAAAGAAATTGTTCCTGTTTTCTAACTAAAAGATGTATAAATGGTGGAATGTATTAAACCTTTGAGGTTATTTAAGCTTAAGAAATTCTGCTCGCATTGCATGCCATAGATTAGCATTGCATGCGGCACAAAATTCTTAAATCATTGCCGTTTGAATGACATGCAATTCCGTGATCAGGATTCCTGATTGCTTTAAAGCTTTTAGATATTAGTCTACAGCTTTTTTATATTGTATTTTATTTTTGTACTTGCGCATTCTGTAGGCATTAAATTAATCGAATAAGAATACAGGAAAATGTGATTTTTGATAGCTAAAGTAAACGTTTGTTGCGGTATTTTGTTATAACAAGTATACTGAATTATGTGAAAACAGAGAAGGAAATAGTTCAAAGTTATACCCCTTTTTTAAAGTAGATTAAACTTTAAATAAACAGGTCTAAAGATATTGTAATGAAAATTGTGTGACTAGGAGCAAGATATTAAATTATAAATATTATAAAAATTTAGGTTGAAAATTGAGAAGTAAAGTATGTAATTATTTTATACATAATTATATCATTTAATAATTATGTACGATTTTAAAGGATTGTAGACTCAAAAAATATGAACTTAGTTCTGTTTTTCGTTTTTTTTTCCAATAAGCTAAAAATAGTATTTCAAACATTCTATGTCAATTAATTAAAATTATGTTTTGAAATAATTTGGTATTTAACTTTTTGCTATAGGTGTTGTTACATTGATTTATAAAAGATATGATGGGAAAATATGTGATACAATGAAGTGTTATTCCGAAGTACATAAATTGGAAGAACGTTTTATATTAACAATTTTCAATACTTATTTTTTGTATTTTTGATACTGCTTTTTATAATCTTCAAATGCACTTAAACGGCTTAGCATCTATCTTTATCAATGTTGCTTGCCCCTTTCTGATTCTGTAAGTTTAAATGAAAATTTGGAAATGGATAGTTAACAATATAAAAAATGTCACACGCACTATTTAAATGGGTAGTACTGTTTTGAATTGATTATAAAATATGAAGACGGTATAGTTCCTAAGAAATTTTCAGTCAATCTTTGACAAAAATATTAAAATAAAAATGTCACAGATACTCGAAATCATCTACAAAACTTACCTTAGAAAGTTACAGTACATGTTAAAAATTCCTACCCAAAACAATTTTTGAACAATTAAAGTAAATTCTATATTTTTTCTGTATTATGTGACGTCGCTACACCCCATTGGCTTCACAAAGAAGTTCTGTTAAAGCCCAGGCCAAGGCGACTTTTTGTCTGGGTTTTTGACACTATACTACAAAGGGTTTTTGCTTCTACATACCTTGAGATGTCCGAGGTGATTAGAAGTTCGGACGCGACCCCGAAATGTCAGACTGTGAGGCACCAACGAAAGAGCCAATCGGAGGCTAGCAGGACAGATACGCGGTAAGAAAAAGCCAATGGGAAGAGGCGAAAGGTGACGTGAGTCGGCGCGAGTTTTTCGCCGGAGAGTTCCTAGGACGAGAACGAGCGGAGGTGGCTTGTGGCGGTTGGTCTTTTGGAGAGCTTTACTCCAGTTTTGTGTGGGACACAAGAAGTCTCACTTGTACCCCTGTACAACGGTATTTGTCGGCACCTGCTTGCAAATTTTTTTTAGGTTCACCTCGAACCCGGGACCTTTATGTCCGCACCAGCTCACCTGAGCCCTGTGATTTCCATTCGAAAAATTTGTACATAACTTTTATTTAATCAAGAATAAAAGTTGTTTTTGTTCTAAGCTGTACGACGTTTCATAACCGCTTCGACACCCACACGCTAGAGAATCCCGTGATGTTACAATTACTGTGATGGAGTACTAATACTATGTCTTAGTACTCTATTATACTCCATCGTATAATGTACTCCATCTTTAACTTGCGCAGACGCGTGCCGGGCATCTGAGGCCCGATTGTTATAAAAACATCCCATACAGAATCAATCACCTAATAGAAATAAACTTACCAAATTTTCAGTAACTATTTTATAGGTCATCTAGACCCGAATAACTTGCATTTCCGCAATTTTTCTCTGAATATTGTTCAAAGAAAAAGATACTTTTAATTTACTCGGGCTCCAGAGTCTCAGTGCACTTTTGGATACACTTTTGCATTTTTATTTAATGTTTATGGTGGGAGGAGAGATGCTGTGAAAAATACACCATTATCTGATTAAAATGATGAAATATATGGATGAGATTTAAGTTTGTAAATTGTGCATGTCTTCAAGTTTGTGCTTTTGGAATGCTAATTAAAAAGATCTACAGTACAAAATAATTACAAAAATATGAAATAATTTTATACTTCCTTACGTCTTTATACAGTTTTCCAATATGTATTCAATATTTATTATTAGACGTGAAATGACATTTCTTCCTTGATTTATCTTTTGATTTTTTTTTTGTTATAAAAATTATAATCTAACAAGATTTACATTCGTATAAAATTAGTAAGTAATATTTGCGATTTTAATACGAAAGCAATTAGATTTTTGTTCAAGCAGTTTTATCACAAGTATAGTAAAATGCTGTGTGGGTTGACTTATTTTTTCGATTCATCTTTCAAAACCTCTTCGCTAGTATTAATTTCTACTTCGGATGTATAATTAAATCAAGTCTTTTACTGCTATCCAAAACAAATTTTCTATTTTGCTTATGGCATTCAACCTACGCAAAAGCTGTTAAGTTTTTGCATCTGTCAACTTATGCTAGACTCAAGTGAAGCCATATTCTCAAGGATTAACAGGAAAGAATTTTCTGAGTAAACTGAAAAGTAGTTGCACTTAAGGTGAATGTACAAAAGTTCCTTCCTTCCAGCATGTATCGGAAATATTTAATCCCGGTATACACTACTAATAATTCTCCGTCGTAGGCGTTGTACCTTTTTTTGGTTGCTGAGAGCTTTCGAGAGAAAAATTCCGAAGAATTCTAATTGATTGTTAGTAATTTGATTTAATGCGCAAATACGCAAAGTAAAATTGAGATTTTTGCATACTTTTCGAGGGTCAACAGATGCCCTTCTCTAGCATGTATTCAAATTCCTTTTACACCGCCTCCAATTGTATAGGATCGCCTAGTGCGGCAATGATGGACCAACTGTTTCACAGTATAATGGAGGGTAGTGTGTTTAACTTTTTTAAATATTGGGGTGGGGGATATAATGTCATGATATTTAAGTAAAACCGAGTAGTAATGAAAATTTTCGATATTTACTTTGATCGCCATCTGTTTACTATAGCGAATACTTCCTACGGATTTAATTTTGTTGTGCCTTCTATTTATCTCTTGTTTTACAAATCAATTTAGACTGTCAGAAAATCATATTATTAGTCAGAAATTTAAATTTGTCAGAAAATCAACTTCTATAATAGGTGTAGAAACATCTGCGACATTAAAATGCCATTTAAACACTCGCCGTAATTGTAAACGAAGGTGTAAAAAAATTCCATATTTTTTAGTTTACAAGCGGCTAGCAGAGAAAATTTCTAAACAACCTGATGTTCCCAATTTATTTCCTCTAACAGGCAGACACCACACTCCACTTCTAGCGCCTATTAAGTACTTGGTATTTGTGTTTCGTCGTATATAATATTGGTGCTTTCAGCTACATAAATGACGCCACCGCTCTGAGTTGAATCTACACGCTTCCCCGAAAATGAAAAAGGGTGTTAACATTTCATGGCGGCATTACCAAAACAGTAATGAGAATATCATTATTTTCAGTTATAGTCGTGTTACGTGTAACACTCCTCTCTTTGCTCCTAAACCGATGGCGAGAGTTTGAACACCTCTGAGTGCGGAAACGGCTTCTACCACAGGTTATTGTTTCTAACTGGAAGACAAGTGTACAATTTGGGTTTTGTAGACCGGACAGAGTAACAGGTGAGATTGTTACTGTCACAACGTTAATTTCTGTAGTGTAAAATACGAGAAGCGTCAGACGTTACCTCGTACACTTCTGAAATCTCAGATCAAATCTAACACCCCTTTCTGAAACCGCTAAAATTACAAGCTGAAGTAGTTTTTCGCTGGACGCTAAAAGAATTGTCTGAATATTTAATCGTAACCTTTGTAGCCATAAATTCTAGAGAAAGTCAATATTTAGTTCATATCTACAGCTTGCAGGAGGCCGTAAAATTATATCGCTAACATGCTTTAATGTTTCTTCATCGCTATTCGTGACGAGTTTGGAAGATTTTGTTTCGTCGGGATTGATACCGAAAGGGTAAATGAAGCATCCACATGAGAACACCAGAGTTGTATGCTATTTCTCTAAAACAGATTTATTCTGAGGGTGATTCTAATAACTTCCGCAGGGGCGGACTCATTGTTTGCGCTGAGTGACGTGATCGCAGAAATACGCAAAATATAAATCAAAAATTAGGCAAATATACTATTAAAATATTACGAAATCTAAACTCGCTCACTGATAAACTAAAATAGAACTTCTGCGACTTTCTGTTGGCTCGTTCATACCTGTCGGTATCTGGCATCAATCTCAGTTGGTAGAGTCATTGTCAATCATGTGAGTTGCAAATTAATCCTAAAGGCAGGCGAGAAAGTCACGTAAAAAGCGAAATATTTTCATGTTCCACATCACAAGAAAGTGGTGAAACGAGCAATGGAGTAGCATGGTTTTATGATGAGCGTGCACCAATGTTCAATATTTTTCCATTCACGGGATAAGTGTCTTTGAAGTTGAAGATGCGGAAGTTAAGTTGCTCAAAGGGTCACTACTAAAGTGAGGCATAACCGATTCTAATTAATTTAAGAACATTTAATCAAACACATAAGATAGAAACAGAAATACGCGCATGAGTGTTACTCAAGAGTGTCCGCATCCGAGTGACCCAACCTTTGTCTATCAGCTCGATTTTGCACTAGCGTTAGAGTAGAGTTGCCCAAGCTGCTACATTTGATTCGGAGCTAGTGACTCACCATGGAGTCGCAAATTATGGACACCACACTATATCACACCAGTTCTACTGACCAAACTTAATTACTATAAAAAGGACTATATTGAATCATCCTTACGAGCTTGAGCAATTTTCTTTTTCTTCTTTACTTTTGTTATTCAACTTATTGTTAAATTTAGCATTTGTCAACTCACGCTAACATGAAGTTATTTTATTATGGACTACCTCCAAACAGTTTTCTAAAGAAACTGAAGAGTAGTTTCACTGTGTACCATACCACTATCTACTGAATCTTGTTATATACTGTCAAATACCTTTGGGTTATATATCGAATTGGCCATATGTGTCGGATCAACTTATGATAGGTTGAACGTTACTATCACGTAAGAGCTATTTTTTCCATTTTCTAGTTTATAGTTTTCATGACCACCCCTGCATTTTGCAATGTACTCGCCTGATGACGTGGAAGGCACGTGATCCGGTGGAAGTAGTATTTAACTGCTGCTCAAGAGTCTGAAGAATCATTCTCATACACAGGTCTTGGACATATCTTGGACGTCTCTGGGACCCGTGGTTATGGTAGAACGCTACAGGGTATCTGAACATCAATACGGACTAGTTGCACCCTTACATATCTTCTGCTTTTCCAGCTGGAAATTGAATTTTCGAACAGTACAACACCCCGTGTCACAAGACTAAAATTGTGTTGAAGTGTTTCCAGGAACATGATGCTCAATTCCAGTTAATGTCCTGGCTGCCTAACTCACCGAATCTCAATCCGAT
>CM063506.1:43085858-43100858 GCA_032207245.1 Pardosa pseudoannulata
AATTTTAATATATTTTAAAAACTTTCCAGTAAGAATATTTTATTTTGAAATTATTTTAGATTAAGGTTACTTTTTATAACGGGGCTTTTCACGTTTCTTTGAATTTTTACGAAATAAAAATGTGTTCCTCTCATTATATGACTATTTCTTTATTTATCTCTATCTATTTATCTATCTATATAAGTAATAAAACACCGTGATTGAATACTCTAGCAATGAAAAGAGATGTATTCACAATTAATAGAAAAATATGGTTATAATTTTAAAACCTCTGTTGCCCATTCTATCATATAATATGGTAGAAGAAATTAAAGTTGGTAACTAACATACTGTCAGTAAAGATTAAAAAAATTTTTTGAGCTTGTACCAGATAACTCTCAGCCAAAACTCAAACATTTTTTCCATGGTCATAAAGTACGTTATAATTCTACAAAAATTAAAAATTTTACTGATCCCGTCATATGACAGGCTATATGCTAGTACATACGTTTTTACGTTTGTCTGTCCGGCAGGTAAGAAACGAATAGATGCAAATACTCGGAAAGCATCGGCGCGGTTTCACCCATGCATCAGTATAATGTAACCTAGCAGTTTTAATTATGAAGTCCGTCAATCGAAGTCACGTAAAAATTTAAAGTTAAAAGTAATTTTTCTATCGCTACAAAATTGTAGTTTGTAAAATCAATATCTTAAGTTTAAATGTACATAAAGCGCACACAATGTTTTAGTTATACTAGGTTTGACGGTGTGGAGTTAAAAAAATGAGAATTGTAAAATGTCCGAAATTCTCGGTAACCATCGCGCAATGTTTCGCCAAGCGTCGTTGGAAGGTATGTTGAAGATTTTAATTATTAACTACGTCAATCAAAGTCACGGAAAAATTTAAAGTTAAGAGTGATTTTTTTTTCAGCTACAAAATTGTAGAGTGTAATATCTGAAGCTTAAGTGTACATAAAGCGTACATAATGTTTTACGTTTGCTGGTCCGTAGAGAAAAATGTGGGAATTGTAAAATGTCCGAAAATCTCGGTAAAGATCGAAGCGCAATCTGTTTCGCCACGCGTCGTTGGAAGGTATGTTAACGGTTTTAGTTATTATCTCCGTTAATCAAAGTCAATCACATTTAAAGTAGAGAGTGATTTCAGTCAAGGATATGTAGTGTGCAAATTCTCGTAGTTGCGGGATATACAAACACCCCAGAAAATTCTTTGTACAAATTAATTAAAATAAAAGAAAGCATAGAACGATATTTTAATATTATGAGCTTACTTTTTTATGGTTTACCTTAGAAAGACAATCACGTTAAGTAAAAATGGAATATTTTAAACGCAATATTTTTAAGAACAATTAAGCTTTCATCTCATTAGAAGTCATTAGTTTTAGTTATACAATTTAATCATTTGAAGAGACATGTGGTAAAAAAAGAGAAACTGAAAAGAACTAATGTGCCTAACAATGCATTTAATGACGTTCTTTCCCATTTCGTGTGATTAAACATATTTTTTATAGTTTAATTGATTATTTCGCTTAAATAAGGATGTCACGCAAGACATACATGCATATATTTCTTTTAAACTATCGTGCATCTGTAATTGTTTTCGAAAACTGAATAGATTTATGCTGAATCCATTTAGAAATTCATAATTTGAAAATAATAATTCTTATAGTTTTAAGAAGTTACTGAGTTTAAGAAATGGAGTTAGAGTAACTTCATTTAACGTTTAGTTAATATAATTTTTATTACAATTTCAAAATTAATTAATATAGACAACATTTTACGTGGTGGAAAAAGGTATGAGACTATTAACTTAAAGTGTTTAGAAAGATTTTAAAAGGTCGTGTTAGTTTTATACTTCTTTTAGTGAAATAGGATAGAAAGAAAATTGAAATTCCCTTAATTGAATGGTTTAGCATAAAGATAAAATTTATGAGAGTGTTAAATGTTTAAAAACAAAATTTTAATATATTTTAAAAACTTTCCAGTAAGAAAATTTTCGTTTGAAATTATTTTATAGTAAGATTATTTTTTATAACGAGGCTTTTCAATTTTCTTTGAATTTTTACGAAATAAAAATGTGTTTCTCTCATTATATGATTATCTCTTTATTTATCTTCATCTATCTATATAAGTAATAAAAAACCGTGATTGAGTACTCTGGCAATGGAAAGAGATGGATTCACAATTAATAGAAAAATATGTTTTAGTTTTAAAACCTCTGCTGTCCATCCTATCAAATAATATGGCAGGAGAAATTAAAGTTAGTAACTAACATACTGTCAGTAAAGATTAAAAAAAAATTTTTGATCTTGTACCAGATAATTCTCAGCCAAAACACAAACATTTTTTTCCTTGGTCATAAGGTACTTTATAATTCTGAAAAATTAAAAATTTTACTAATCCCGTCATATGACGGGATATCTGATAGTACATAATGTTTTACGTTTTTCTGTCCGGCAGGTAAGACACGAATAGATTCAAATACTCGGAAAGCATCGTCGCGCAGGCTTTTCACCACGCGTCGGTGGAATGTATACTGGCAGTTTTAATGATGAAGTCCGTCAATCAAACTCACGTAAAATTTTAAAGTTAAAATTAATTTTTCTATCTCTATATAATTGTAGTGTGTAAAATCTCGTCAATATCTTAAGTTTAAATGTACATAAAGCGCACATAATGTTTGCTGGTCTGGAGGTAAAAAAATGAGAATTCTCGGTAAACATCGCGCAATGTTTCGCCACGCGTCGTTGGAAGGTATGTTGACGATTTTAATTATTAACTACGTCAATCAAAGTCACGGAAATATTTAAAGTTAAGAGTGATTTTTCTTCCGGTACAAAATTGTAGAGTGTAAAATCTCGTCAATAGTTTAAGTTTAAGTGTATGTAAAGCGTACATAATGTTTTATGTTTGCTGGCAATTAGAGAAAAATGTGGGAATTGTAAGAAGTCCGAAAATCTCCGTAAACATCGACGTACAATCTGTTTCGCAACGCGTCGTTGGAAGGTATGTTGACGGTTTTTAATTAATATCTCCGTTAAACAAAGTTAATCACATTTAAAGTAGGGAATGATTTCAGTCAAGAATAAGTAGTGAGCAAATTCTCGTAGTTGCGGGATATACAAATCCACAGATAATTCTTTGTTCAAATTATTTAAAATAAAAGAAAGCATAGAACGATAATTTAATATTATAAGCTTACTTTTCTATGGTTTTCCTCAGAAAGAGAATCACGTTAAGTAAAAATGGAATAGTTTGAAAGCAATATTTTTAAGAACAATTAAGCTTTCATCTCATTAGAAGTCATTAGTTTTTAGTTATACAATTTAGTCATCTGAAGAGACATGTGGTAAAAAAAAGAGAAACTAAAAAGAACTAATGTGTCTAACAAAGCATTTAATGACGTACTTTGCCATTTCGTGTAATTAAACATATTTTTTTATAGTTTAATTGATTATTTCGCTTAAATAAGGATGTCACGCAAAAAATACATGCATATATTTCTTTTAAACTATCGCGCATCTGTAATTGTTTTCGAAAACTGAATAGATTTATGCTGAATCCATTTAGAAGTTCGTAATTTGAAAATAATAATTCTTTTAGTTTTAAGAAGTTATTGCGCTTAAGAAACGGCGTTAGAGTAATTTCCTTTAACGTTTAGTTAATGTAATTTTTATTATAATTTCAAAATTAATTAATATAGCCTCTTCACTACCAGCTATATAAAAAATGTATAAATATAATTTTTTTTCGTACGTGGACCTATATAAGTATCCCTCTCAAATGCACAAAATGCACGTTTAAATCTAAAAAACTATTTTAACACAAATTTTAAACAATTTTTAATTAGAACATATTAATTATAGGACTTAAAAACCATTAAAAACAAATGAAATTTAATTATTTTTACGAGCACGCTGCTTCGACGCAATTTCTTACGAATCACTTCAGAATAATAAAATTCCGGAAGAACTTCTGATTACTGCTGCAATTTATTGGTATCAGTCAGAAGCTTAGACATCCTCGCATGTGTACCTAAGTTGTTAACTACCATTTTTTTCAACAGGATTATTTTTCAGACGAAAGAGTCGAGGTCCACATATGTGGACCTCTACTGATAGTGAAGAGGATAGACAACATTTTACGTGGTGGAAAAAGGTATGAGACTATTAACTTAAAGTGTTTAGAAAGATTTTAAAAGGTCGTGTAAGGTTTTATACTTCTTCTAGTGAAATAGGATAGAAAGAAAATTGAAATTCTCTTAATTTAATGGCTTTAGCATAAACATAAAATTTATGAGAGTATTAAATGTTTAAAAAAGGAATTTTAATATATTTTAAAAGCATTTCAGTAAACATTTTT
Organism: Pardosa pseudoannulata; assembly: GCA_032207245.1. Lineage (NCBI taxonomy): Eukaryota > Metazoa > Arthropoda > Arachnida > Araneae > Lycosidae > Pardosa > Pardosa pseudoannulata. Next base: position 43,090,218 of record CM063506.1, read on the forward strand.
TATTTTGAAATTATTTTACGTTAAGGGTAGTTTTTATAACGGGCTTTCTCAATTTTCTTTGAATTTTTACGAAATAAAAATGTGATTCTCTCATTATATCATTATCTCTTAAAACAATATCTATCTATATCTTCCTCTCTCTATCTGTATAAATAATAAAACCTTGTGATTGAACACCCGAGCATTGAAAACAGACGGATTCACAATTAATAATAAAATCTAGCATATAACTCGTCATATGACTGGATAAGTAAAATTTTTGATTTTCCAGAATTATAAAGTACCCTATAAAGCAGATAAAAATATGGTTTGTTTTTTGGCTGAGAATTATCTGGTACAAGCTCAATCATTTGTTTTTATTCATACTCCTCTAAAGTCTCACGATATTTTGAATGCAGTTTAGAATCATGTTGAAATCATTTAGAAAGATAATTCAGTTTTCTTAGCTAAGTCGAAATTATCGTTAAGTTCTTCCAATTTTTTTTTTGCCACAGTAATTAATTTAAGTAAACAAATGAAACTATCATTTTTTACTACACCCTGAAGGTAGATAGAATTTGCTTTTATTATCGGTGATAAAATTTTTATTGCATCAAAAAATAATCCATCATTAAATTTAAAATTATTGCATTTGTAATCTATTATTTAAGCTAAATATAAAAGAAAATTATTTACGTAGTATTTACGTAAGTTCAGTGATAAAAAGTATGAAATATGAATAATATATTTAAATAATTTAAGATAAGAAATGATTAAATGCGATTTTTAAAGGAATTACATCATAATGCTAGAAAGAAATGCTATTTTTACTTTTTATTATGTGACAAATTGATAAATTTAATCACCTGCTCTTAAACGGGGAAAAGAGGGCTTCGAATAATGGTATTAAAAGCTAGAAAAGGGGAAATGGGGTGGATTTCGAGCGTTGCTTACCCTAACTCATAAGAATCCAATATGGATGTCATTATCCATTGCAGGTCCAATTGCTTTATAAATTCGGTTACAGACAGATAACTTAGACTATTATTATATAATGGATGGTATTAGTTTAAAAGTTTTGATAAATAGTGCAGTCAAAATTGGTTAATTTAATTTTCATGGAAAAGGCAGACTATTTCGAACCATTTAGAATTGGAGCTATGAAATATCATTTAAATATATAACATACTGCTTATCTATTTTAATATATCCATGTAAAAAATTAAAAATTAAGGGAAAGTTCAATTTAGATATATTTGAAATACAGAGAAAAGTATTCTTCCTTTATCAAAAATTTGCAATTATCATTCTATTTGTTTTCTTTTAATTTACACCATAAACGCTTCAAGTGCACATACAGAATGAAACACTATACCTGTCAGATTATTTTGCACTTCAATATAAAGTCATGGTAATTGTTATTAAGCCAGTGATACAATTATTTTATCAGTGATAAAACGTATGAAAATAATGCAAAAGATATTTAAATAATTTAAAATAAGAAATAATTAAAAGAGATGGTTAAAGGAATGGCATGATATAGCTAGCAATAAAAAAAAAAAAAAAAAAAAAAGATAAATTGATATATTTAATCGTCTGCTCATAAGTAGGGAAAATAGGGCTTGAAAATTGTACACTGTTATTCTTAACCCATATGATCATAGTCTAAATTTGGTATTGTTGTTGGATGCAAGGTATAAATTAAAAGAAGAAATGTATTTAAGAGTAATTATTCCGGCAATTAGATAAGTCATCTAGTCATCTAAGTGTTGTTAGAAGCCTAAGATACTAGCGCTATTCTTAGTGGTGGCACATTTTATACATGTAGAAGCATATAACCCGCCATATAACGGAATCAGTAAAATTTTTAATTTTCCATAACTGTAAAGTATCCTATGAGGCAGGTAAAAAAAATAATTTGTTTTTTGGATGAAAATTATTTTGAAACAAAAAAAATCGATGATTATATTTAAAATTATCATATATGTACCTAATTTATTACTAAGCCAAATATTAAAAAAAAATTATTTACGTAATACCTAAGTTCAGTGATAAAAAGTATGAACATAATGCAGACGATATGTAAATAGTTTAAAATATGAAATGATAAAATGAGATGGTTAAAGGAATGACGTCATACTGCTAGAAAAAAATGTTATTTTTACCTATTTACTGCTCTTAACTGGGGAAAATAGGGTTATAAATAATGACATTAAACGCTCCAAAAGGAAGGAAGGGGTGGATTTCGAGCGTTTTAAAGAAGACGGTATTTTTTGCTGTGATATCATATACATTTATACGAATTTATTTTAGAATAGGGTAGATAGTTTAATAAAAGATAATCGCTTTGAATTGTGCTAACCCTAACTCATCAAGAATCCAATAGGGATGTCACTATCCATTCCAGGTCCAACCGCTTCATAAATTTGAGGACATACGGACAGATAACTTATGATATTATTATATAGGAAATGTATGTGTGTGCATTTTTAAAAGCAAACCTCCTTTATAAACTCGATACTTTATATAAAATTAAAATTTTACTAAAACTTCGGAGCGTTATCTTCTCAAATAGTGATCACTTGCGGAATCCCTGTCAAAATTCTAGAAAAATTAGCTACCGCGGAATCCAGGTTCAAATCCTTTGAGCTAGAGCATTATTAAAAACTTTATAAAAAATTTCTAAAGGAGAAGGAAATCTTATTTTATAATAAACTGAAATTATTGTTACAATGGAAATTATAAGTTTCGAACAATTTTATGGCCCCTTTACACACCATGAATCGTTGTTAAGTATGAAATTTTTTTTAAACGAGGTATTACAATATGAGTTAGGTGGTGATGTGACTCTGAACGCTAAATAAATTTTATTTTGATAGCCGTTTACGCTTGAGAAAAATGTCCCATATTAGTGAATTAAAATGACGATGAGATAAAATTATGTTGTCGTACGTATTAAATTTGTAACCATAAGGAATGAAATAAGACAAAGGGTGACATTTCTACCTAACTTCGATAATATTAAGATTTTATTAAAACTTTTAATTAAGTTATTATTTTTCTTTAACCCACTGAACGGACGCGTAGATGGGAGTTCGACAGCGAATTTCTGTTCGAAAATGTTATTATTGTTACAATGGAAATTATAAGTAACGGACTGGTCGACCCCTTCTCGTTCGTTGTGTTTATTCTTATTTCGGCACGGCCGACACCCTTTGGACGGAGGTGGTCTGTTCAGGTGCTCATGGCGCGTTTCACTGCAATATTCTGAGGATTATTTGGCACCTGTTCTACTCCATTCTTGGGCTCTTGCCTTTCACCCCCCAAATACACACTCATTCTCCGAACTCCAGATAGTGGCCTCGAAATGTATTGATAGTTTTCTTGAGAAAAGAATATATGTTTTGCAATTAATTCCTAAATCTTTGACACTGAAAAATATTTTGAACAAGGATAATAGGTTTTATTTTAAATGCAAATATAAGGCAATGCATAGTGTTAAGTACTAAATCTCTTTTGAAATCACTTAAGAAAAGATATCAGTCACGTGGAGGAATTAATTTTTGGGTTCTATGAAAAATTTATTCACCTCACTTGTTGCATTTATGCATTACATTATTCATTAAGTTATGCATTATCCCTTGCTTTGAAATGTATCACACAAAAGAAGATTTTTAATAGTACAAATGTAAGTATATTTTGTGCAATAAAACTTAGTTCTCATTAAATGCATTATAAATTAATATTTAATATCTTTTTTATCACTATCTCCGTCCATGAAAATTTTAAACTATGTTCTTTATAAGACCAAGCAATGGGGAAGGGGAGCAACGAACTAAAGTTTATTTTCTGTATGTATAATACTTGTAGAAAAATATTTTTGAGAAAAAAAATTATTACAAAGCGATAATAATTGAAAGAAACTAATTTTGTGTAGCGGAAGTCCTTTACCTTGAAGGGAAAATAACATAAAAGTAGCCTGACAACTTTTAAACGGGCAACTCTCGTATGGTACGGTAAGTTCCGTCTGGAATTTACGAAAGGGGTGACTGCTTTGAAAGGGAAAAAGGTGGGGAGGGTGGTCGGTGGATGGTTAAACACCATAAATCATTTTGTATGCAAAGAATAATTTAGACGGTCAAGAGATGCAGTTGGAAAAATAATTATTTGAACACTACATTTTCTTAAATTATAGTAAAATAAAATAAATGATTTTATATTTTGAAGTAAGCAAAAATTTGATATTTTTTATATTTTAACAGACAAATATAAAAAAAGGTAGAGCATAAAATGTATTTGAATACTTTGTTAGATGTATTAATTAAGAAACGTTTAGTTACATAGTATTATTTAATAATTTATGTAACTTTCTTTATTACTTCAGTGGTGATGACATATATTGGGATAGTTGGGGCTGTGATGTAGCATTTTATAGTACTTTTTTTAATTTGTGCATTGAATAACATTTATAAATTACTTATTGTATTCAGATCTAAAAGTTTTGAAGGAGTTTCAGGCACCTTCAAGCATTTTAGATTAAGAATGGACTGGCAGTTATTCTGCTGAAAGAGGAAAGTTTGCTCTAATGTACTAGCTGTTATGCGAAAAATTGCTCTGTTTGTTCGAAACATCCTTAAATGTCACAGATGTAATTTTAAAATCAGTAAATTCCAGATTCATTACTCCATTAAAAGTAACAAATCTCCAAACCATAACAGTTCTTTCATACTTGATATTTAATCATATATGTTTTCAATCTAAATTAGTCTTATATTTGCGCCAAACTTTTTTAATTCTTGGGGGAAAGAATATTTAAAACTTAATACCCTGAATTGTTGTAAACATATTTTAACTCTGTCAGTGTCTTACACTAATATTAGAATACGTTGCAAGGTCTTCAGCAAAATTTTGAGATGAACCCAAGGTTTTTTGTAACCTGTTTTAAAATGACTTATGTTTGATCTCTTCAGTCATGCTGGAGTGAATTTGTTTTCGATGCAGCATTGAATTCTTCATACTTTGTTATTATGATTCCAATAGTTGTAAATCGCAATTTCGTTTCCAATTTCTTGTTATGATTTTTCATTTTTGAAGCCATGAAGAAAGTTATAATCTACTTGAAAACAACCAAAGACATGAAATTGTGGATTACAAAAGAGAAGAAGCCAATACTTTCGTGTTACGTGGACGCAGATTGGGGAAATGACGAAACCAGGAAATCGACTAGTGGATGTATTTTCCAAGTTGGAAACAACACCATCTTGTGGAACTCTAAACGACAGAACGCAGTTGCACTATCATCCGCCGAAGCTGAATATGTCGCTCTGTCACACGCCGGACAAGAAACACAATACCTGTAATCAACCTTGTCAAGGATCTCGGACTACCACAACAAACTCCGATAAAATTTTTTGAAGATAATCAATCCTGTATTAAGATGGCACAGTTTGGAAGAATTAGTAACAGGACAAAGCATATTGACATCCGATGTCACTACATCAAGGACTTACAAAACAAAGGAACTATTGATATTGAATACTGCAAGAGCGAAGACATGTTAGCGGATTTCCTGACTAAGCCCTTACCAAAACCACGATTTGAAAAACTGAGAACTCTAACCCAATTACGAACTTAAACATTTCAGGGGGGGATGTTGGATGAAAATTGTTGAAGTTCAGCAGCAACACTGTGAAGCGGCAATTTATCGCCAAATCTGTAAACTCTCTAATCCTTCTCTCTCTATTTTTTTCAGATGTAGTTTTGTTCCGTCCCATGCTGGCAGCTGTTTTTATGTGATGTAAATTTGTAACTTTTTCGTTTCGTAATTAAATGTTTTTATATATCATAATTTAAATAGTTTCATGGATCACATGCTTATTAGCTTACAACAAGTTCCTGGAGTTTCTCAAAGAGATCGAAACCGGAATCTACAATAAAAGGTAAGTGAACAATTTTCACTACCTTAATTTTCTGCCTACCGACGGTATATAAATCTAACATAATGTACTCTCAAGTTTAAGGTGTTATTCTCAGTTACTTAAAAATATACGAAGTTAATAATTATATACATCAAATATGTAAGTAAAACAACTAAGACTATGAACATAGTGCATATATTAAGGGAGATGTGTTCATTTCATGCGAGAAATATATAAAATTTGGATTTTAGTAAGTTATTACTAGAAACTTTTAGTAACTTATTACTTTCAAAAAATATTTTCTTCTATTATTTAAAAGAATGCAAAATGTACTGCATTAAAACCATTTTCTGTCGAAATGCCTCGTTTATTTAACTTAAAGCATTAGAATATAGAAATCTTTATTTTACCAATTATACCATATAAATTAGCATTGATGAAGAGATAAACTTTACTCGCTTTTAATTTTTCTAACAGTAACTTATCAAGAATCCAATATGAATGCTTCTACCCATTTCAGATCCAACCGCTTCATAAATTCGAGGACAGATGGATAGGGAACTTAGTTTATTATTATATAAAATATTTATGTATATTAATTTTTACAATTAAATCGCCTTTTCAATCTTTTATAAAAATTAAAATTTTACTAAAACTTTAGAGCATTAGCGTCTCAAATAGTGATCACTTGTGGAAGCCTTGCCAAAGTTCTAGAAAACATTGGCTACCGCGAAACTCAGGTTGAAGACCTTTGTTGCTAGAGCATTATTAAAAACTTTATAAAGAATTCATTCTAAAAGGAGAAGAAAATCTTATTTTATAGTAAAATGAAAATATTATTACAATGCAAATTATGAATTTCAAACGATTATATGATCCCTTTAAACACTATGAATCGTTGCTGAATGTGAATTTCAAAACAAAGATATACTACAGCATGTCTCTCTGAAGACTGAATAAATTTTATTTTGTAGCTAGCGGTTTACACTTGAGAAAACTTTCCCTTATTAGTGCATTAAAATGACGATGAGATAAAATTATGTTGCCGAATGCATTAAATTTGGTAGCAAAAGAAATGAAGTATGGCAGAAGCTGGCATTTTTACGTAACTTACATTATTTCCTAGGATCTTATTAAAACTTTAAATTAAGTTATTATGGTTCTTTAAACACCTTAAATCATTTTGTATGAAAGAGATAATATAGACGATATAGAGATGCAGTTGGAAAAATAATTATTTGAACATGTTAATAAATTATATGTTCAAATAATTTATATTTAATAGTTCAAATAAAAGGTTAAATAATTATATGTTTAATGAATTTGAAGATATTAATATAAATTTATAACTACATTTTCTTAAATAAACACTTTGTTAGATGTATTAAATAAGAAAAGTTTAGTTACAGAGTATTATTTATTAATTTATGTAAATTTATTACTTCAAGAAGGGATGACATATATAGTTTTGTGACAGTTGGGGCTGTGTGTTTTAACACATTGTGTGCGAGTACATTTCGCAGCGCATTTGCACCGGAAGAGGCCGTTTTGTGCTTAAATTTAGTTATTCAGTTAAATCTCAATAGATCGAAAATTCTTTAATTTTTTAACCAACGTGTTTTATACTGAAATATATAAACAAATATATAAATATAAATATATAAATAACATCCATAAGATTTTTGTAAACAAAAAACATACTTTTTAGTGGATAAATTTATAATAGTATCGTAAATATGAAAAATCAAATAGAAATAGTATTATATAGTTTTAAGTTTTCGAATTATGTTATGTATAAACATTTTTATATTACAAAAAAATGAAAAGAGCAATCATAAAACTAATAATGTAAAAACTAGTTGTTACTTGTCTACATTTTTCTAGAAACTACATAGTACAAAAGAACATTCGGCTTCGTGTTCCTGTATATACCGTTAATTTTGTACCCATAAACAAACCATGTTGTTACACTAACCCGTACCAGTACGTGACCCGAGCTCAAGTATCAATCGTCAGAAAACGTACTAGTACGTGTCCCGCATACAATGTGTTAAAATACTTTTTTTTAATTTTTGTATTCAATAACATGTATAAATTATTTATTGTAGTCAGATCTAAAGATTTTGAAGGAGTTTCAGTCACCTTGAAGCATTTTCAGTATAAATAAACTTGGCAGTTATTCTGCTGAAAGGGGGAAGTTTGCTCTAATATCCTAGCTCATATGCTAAAGTTGCTCTAATTTTGTTCAAAACATCCCTAAATGTCACAGATGTCATTTTAATTTCAGTATGTTCCAGATGTCTTATTCCATTAGAATCCACACATCTTCAAACCATAACATTTCTTCCGTACTTGACAGCTAATAGCATATGTTTACGATCTAAATCAATTTTTGGTTTGGTTTAGTTTAGTTTGGAGCACTACAGTCTACTGTTTTGCACACGAGGGCTAACTAAATCAGTTTTATTTTTGCGCCAATTTTTTTTTAATATTCTTGTCGAAAAGAATATTTAAAACTTAATACCCTGTATTATCGTAAACATATTTTAACTCTTTCAGTGATAGATTGTGACTCAAATATTAGAAAATTTTGCAAGGTCGTCAGCAAAATTTTGAGAGGAACATACGGGTTTTTTTTACCTGTTTTAACATGACTTATCTCTGCTGTTCTCATTCATCCTGGAGGGAGTTTGTTTTAGATGTAATCATTTGTTCGTACTTTGTTATTATGAATCCAGCAGTTGTAAATATCAATGCCATTTTAATTTTCTTGTTATAATTTTCCTTTTCATAGAAATCAATGGTGCCATTTTTCATGTCTAATGTACTCTCTAGGTTAACATGTCATTCTCAATTACTTAAAAAATATACCAAGTTAATAATTATATATAGGAAATATTACGTAGTCCTTTGAACAACCAACATTATGAACATACGGAAGCTGTTCACACAATTTTAGACGATATATATTGTAGTCACAAAACTAAATTACATAAAATTCTTGTGTTTGAAATATTCTGTTTGATAGCCCATGTTTTGAACTATGTTGAGACACCGTAACTTCCAGGATAATAATGCCTTTTGAAATGTCAGAAAGGGTATGCTATCCCATTCCTCACTGAACAGCTTTCCAGAATCCTGTAAGGGTTGTGGGACGATGTTTAGATAATACAGATTTTAAAAGCCCGAAGGCACAAAACTCCGTAGGTGATACATCGGGAGATTAAGTAGGGATATCAGTGTATGACCTTGATACCGGATTTTTGTTAAGATCCTTTTAGGAAATTTACAGTGGATTTTGATGTGGAATTGCTAGCTTTGTCTTGATGGAATGTCACAGTTTGACTGCACTGCGGGTAAAGCGACGGTATTTCATTCAGAAAAATTGGCTATAAAATATGTTCCTGATAGTACCTGGAGTTAATCTTGATATTTTTTCTACTCGATTCTTTGAACCATGTACTTAAATTTTTCCCCTTTTATAATAATAAATGGCTATTTTTTGTTGCAATCATTTAAATACACCCATGATTCATCTATTCTGACATTTGTTTTCCATTTTTCTTTGGATAAATGTTTTTCATACAGAATTCTGCAGCGTGTCCTGCATTCAGCGAACTGCTTTAGAGAAAGACGATGCACATTGCGTATTTTCGCTTTCTTAAGATTTAAATCAATGTTTATTATTTTGATTACAGTGGACACCGAGAATTTTGATGATTTTGAAACTGTCCTTTGACTAAGGGGATTTTCTTTTAACATTAAACAATTTACCTTTGCAATAGCCGAAGATGTATTTTGTTCCTTGGATACTTGTTTATAATATTTGTTCCACTTGAGGTTCCAATTTGATGCTTTATTCCTTTCTTTTTGACAATATTACCTATACAACCTTTAGGTATCACAAAACCATGACTCTCACATCGTTTTTGGATAACGGGATATCAATACTTTTCTTCGGAAAGAGCATAAATATAGCCTTCTAACTATTGCTTCTTTAAAAAGGGCATTTTGAATAAATATAAACCTCTCACGCCACATACGTTAATTTTGACTTTTAAAAACATAGTACAATTGAAGTTATTTATTTTGCAACAAACCATTTATTAATACCGCTAACCAAAATCGTCTAAAAAATTTGCGAACAGCGTCTGTAGTACATATGTTGATGAAGATGTGTACAAATATTTCTTTTACAAGAAACATTTAAACTTTTGATTTTAGTAACTTATTATTGTTTTTCACAAAAGTTATAATTCTATTATTTAACTTAAAATCAAGATGTATTGCATTAAAGTTATCTTCTGACGAAATACCTTGTTTATGTAATTTAAAATTTAAACTATTATAGTGTAGAAATCTTTATTTTACCAATTGTACCCTATAAATTAGCATTGATGATTGACTACAGACAATTCTGTAGATGATAGCCTACTTAAAAGACTATTCTTTTAGTGAACTAAAATAATGTTATAGTAAGAATGATGTTCGACAGCATATTTCTCTGACAACGGGTGACATCTTTATGTAACTAAGTTGATTTTCACTAGTTTTGTTAAAAGTTTGAAGTACCTAATTGTTAAGAAGATGCAATTAGTGATTTGCAACTTCATTCGAAGAAAGAAATAAACTTTACAGCGAAAACTTTAGCTACAATTTAATAAAGAATTCTCTTTTCAAAAAAACAGTCATCTCTGCATTCAGCAATTATTCATTACCTGACATTTTTATTCATTTCCTGTCA
>CM063506.1:43105858-43113358 GCA_032207245.1 Pardosa pseudoannulata
AAGCATGAATGTCAGAAATAGTACCGAGAAATAGTATTCACTGAATGTTTGTATCAATGCAGGTGGACTTAAAAAAATATATATTTTCCTATGAACTCTGAAGATTAAATGGCAGTTCAGAAAATTCTTTATATAAAAATGAAATTTTTAATAATCAGAAAAACATTTTGTAGTATATATGTGTAATTACCAACATTTGTATATTCAAATTGGTAACAGAACAAAGCACAAACATAGAGTAATATAACTTGTAGATCACAAAACGAAAAAAAAAAGATAAATTGTTTTTTATAGATTTTATATAGAATTTTTATGGAATTTCTTTAATAAATAAGCTCCTCTACCCAGTAAACGGGGAATAGATTTTCAAAGACAACTAAATTTATACGCAATAATTTTATATATAGTACTTTTTTTTATTTCTCCGACACTTTGAGACAGAAAAAAAAAATTCTAAATTTCACCAAATGTGCTACAAAGTTAATGCGATACAGTCATATATGAAAGGAAAAGAAACATATAAATATTTAATTTAGAATTTGAAACATTATTTTCTTTTCGTATTTGAGAATAAAAGTTATTTTGAGAAGAAAAAACATTCGAAATATTTTATTTTAGAATATATTATAAATATTTAAAACTTCGTTGCACTTCTTTGAAAAATTTTTTAGTAAAAAATTTGAAGAAACTTTGGCAGCATTTTAAATATTTATTGGTATTTTGTGAAGTAGCGGTATTAACGAGGCAATTTTAGTTTGTCTGATAAAAAGTATTATGCCATGTGGCGAGATTAAAAAATTAAACAACTATGATCCAGGGCTGTTGTCAAAGTAGAATAGACACAAGATAAAAATGAGAAAAGAGACTTTGACGACAATTTATTTTAAAATTTCACTTAAAGCTGAAACATCATTACAAATCTATTTATATTTTTGAAAATTTGACCAAGTCTGCTATAAATTAGTTTTTGATTATATCCTGGAATGATAGTGTCCTGATATAAGGGAAGATGGTGTTTAGAAATCACAAAAAAGAAATAAAAATGAGCTGATGTTCTGCTGCTCTGATTCCTCTCTTTTTTGTCTTTTTTTTTGCCGTGATCTCCTGTTAATTGTTGAGAGGACAAACACGCCTATGATCTTCATTCTTATCATGGGTGATTGTGGGTAACAAACCCAACCTTTCCAGCCAAGGTTGAAGTAACCATACGATGCCCGAAATTCCGGTGTTTTTTTCCTTTCAGCCTATTCTTAGAAACACTATTTTTCTTTCGGTATTTCAGAATAAAAGTTCTTTTGAGAAAAAAATATTCAAAATATTTAATTTTAGAATATATTATGAATATTTAAAACTTCGTTACATTTCTTTTGAAAAGTTTTTAGTAAAACAAATTTGAAGGAACTTTGGAGCAGCATGTTAAACATTTATTGGTATTTTGTAAAGTAGCGATATTAACGAGATAATTCTAGTTTGTCTGATAATCAGTATTATGCTATGTTATGAGATTAAAATATTAAATACAGAATAAAAATGCAACCACACGATAAAGTATACACGAAACTATGATTCAGGTGTGTTGAGAAACTCAAATAAAATAGACACAACATAAAAATAAAAGATTTACCGTTGATGACAATTTATTTTAAAATTTCACATAGAGCTAAACATCAATATATATTTGTTGAAATATATAATCGCACTTATATTTGACGACTTGGCCGATTATTGTTGTATATAAGTAATAGCTTTCTTTGACGTACGAGGTTTTCTTTAGTTGATCCTTTTGTGTTTTGATTCGCTGTGTTTAATTAGTTTTTGCCTGTAGTTTGATTGCCTGGACGCAGGATCTTAAAACTATAAAAGCCCAATGTACCTCGTATTTCTTGATTATTTTGGTGTTTTCAATAAAAGGTGTTTGCGATCTGCGGTTTTTCATTATGCTTCAAAAATATTTATTTGTAATATTTCTCCAAATGTGTTTAAGTATTCTTAAAATTATTTTTTAATTATATCCTGGAATGCTTGTGTTCTGCTCTCAGAAAAGATAACAATCAGGAATCACTAAAAAAAGTGCAACAGCTCTGCTGCTCTGATTTCTTTTTCTTGTTCTTCCTTTGATCACCTGCTAACTGCTGAGTGGCCTGCAATTTTCACTCCCTCTCATAGGTAGTGAGAGTGGCAAACCCGATCAGTCCAGCCAAGATTGGAGAAGCCATACAGTGTCCGAATTACTTCTGGTCTTCTTTGCGTTCAGCCTCTCCTTAGCCGGAATGGTATCAAAGACGTATATTAATGCAGTTCTTTGTTACAATCAGTATCCGACTCGTAGTTGCAAATGGCGTCTAAAATGGAAATGCATTCATTGATTTCTCTTTTGAGGGTAAAAAGATGTAATCCCACTGAAAGTGATCTGCAGCTGAATGAAGCGTATGTTGGATATAATGTCAAGCTATGCAGCTCATGACGGTATGCAACAAAACAAACAAGATTATCTGAAAAAGTTTAGTTTCGAAGTGTGGTATTACCCTCGTCATAGTTTATATCTTACACCTTGTGACTTTTGTGTAATTAGATAAGAACTTTCTATGCTACAATACCATTCAGATGGCGAGATAAAAGCTACATCCTAAGAATGATTATTGAACGTTGAGGGATTTCTTTGTAAAATGCATTAAAATTTTGTGCCACACCTCAAAAATGTTTAAATAACGGAATTAATTATTCTGAATAGTAGATTATACGTGAAGATTAACTTCAGAATTCAAATAAAGTAATATAAATTAATATCCAGTACTATTTTCTGAAGCAGTACAGCCAACTTTCTTATTGATCCTCCGATATATGTTGCTATAATCTCTCTCGTTTACAGAAACGGTTTTAGATATTCTCCCCTTTTTTAAGTTATTCTACCCTGTTTATTATTCCCCTCTTTAAAATAGTTCGTAGATATTCTATTGGGGTTATTAAATCCTGAATTATGATTCATTAACTTACGTTTAAGCAACCAAACAATGGTTGAATTACTAAGGTGTAAAATTTTAATTTAGCACTTTCTCACTACGAAATCTCACTGTAAGTATAAAATGACGGGTCTATTTGGAAGAAGTATTTTTGTATCTGATTATATATTTAATCGCCACTAATTAGCTGGTTAAAAATATTACGTTAAACAACGACGGCTAATTGGTATTTAATGAGATAGTTTATATGGGTAAATAGTTTCTTTAATTAAGCCCTAAGCAGTAGATATCGATCACTTAAGACTCATAGTGTAGCAAAAAATAGTCCGTAGTGCTCCAACCAAATCAAACCAAAACCTTTTTTGAAATAAGCAACCAACCAACGGTTGAATTACTAAAGAGTAAAATTTTAATTTAGATCTTCCTCATTCCGAAATCTCGCTGTGAGTATAAAATGCCGGGCCTATCTGAAATAAGTACTCTCGTACGGGATTGCATATTTACTTACCACTAATTAGCTGGTTAGAAATATTACGTTAAACAACGACGTCTAATTGGTATTTAATGAGATAGTTTATGTGGGTAAATAGTCTCTTTAATTAAGCCCTAAACAGTAGATCTCGGTCATTTAAGCCCTACAGTGTAGCAAAAAAAAAAAAAGTAGACCGTAGTTCTCCAACCAAATGAAACCAAAACCTTTTTTAAAATAAACTAAATTTTGCAGTGTCATTAATTCATTTTCGGGATATTTTAGTGCATATATTTATGAATATCATATCAGGTATTATTTCATATAAATAATTTGAGACTTCTACCCATTTTCGCTTAAAAGTTCTGCTGACATATCGCAAACGTCCATTCTTCATACATACCTTGAAAACAAGCCAAAATTGGGTTGATACTTTCGATAACGTTCAATTTTAGAGTTTTTAGAAATGGCATTTCAACCGGGAATGGGAATTTGAGGACAAGAAAATTAATGTGTAATATATTTTATGTTTGATATGTTCTTATATCTTGCTTCGACACTTTTAGACAGAAAATGGAATTCTAATTTTTGTCAAATGTGGTAGAAAAGTCTCGTGATACAGTTTATATAAGGAGAGAAAGAAATAAGTTATGTAAATATTTAATCTATGCCTTCGAACGTTACTTTTTATTCCGATATTTTCGGATAAAAGTCGTTTTTTAGAAAAACGTTTCAAATATTTAAATTTGTAAAATAATACACCGAAGAAGAGAGAATGATATAAAACGTCTTTTCAATAGTAATTTCAAGTTGTTTTTTTAAGAAATGGTTTTTATCCAACAATTTCTATATCTAAAAATATAGATTATACTATTTATTTTTGAAATATAACTATATATTATTAAGCTCTTATCATTTACCCTTACATCAAATAAGAAATATATTTCTGATGATATCATTAGAAAAAGTGAGCTTTGGCAAGTGCATTAGCTCCATACACATTTTCGGTTATACTATTTCTTGTAATGTACTTACAACTTTTTTTTCTATTTATAATGGCAAATCTGGTTAAAATTATAAAAATAACAATTGTGGAACAACTGTACAAGTAACAAAAGTAACATTGACCGAAGTCATTGCCTCAGGCGTTCTCTGGCTCTCCAATACAGGGTAGTCTCGGAGTCGGAAGAACCGCGAAGTGCCCCGCATCGACGCAGATGACCTCTATTTAAAGGTTCTCCAAGGTCACATAAAGAACAAAGAGGGGAGTCAAAAATGCCAATTCTATGGAGATGTTCACTTAGTCATGTCCTGTCACTAACCGGAACAACGCCACTGCCTCACGTCGAGGACGATCGGGAATGTTGGCGAGGTCTTCGGCACTCCAGGTCTTCAGTTTAACACGATCTTGCATTTGGGATTCGAATTTCATATTCAAAGCTTGTTTCCAAAAGAGCTTTTTTGAGTGAAAAGACAGTCCAGAAGCATTTGTTAGCTGTGCCTTTGTTGCACCTTTACGTGCGAGAAGATCAGCCTGATCATTCCCATAAATGCCGCAATGGCTGGGGATCCATTGTAACTTGATATATTTGTCTTTTCGACTAATACAACGCATCAATTCTCGGCATTGTAGGACCTCAGCAGAGATAGGAGCTTCAGCGGAGCCAATAGCCTGTATGGCTCCTTGTGAGTCCTGTACTTACAACGTAAACACCAGTGTTCGTTCTCAAAGGGGAAACACAGTAAAAAATATATGCTATGGAATTAAAGATAAATATCTAATATTTAAACTCAAACATTTATTATGTACACTATTTACAAATTAATATATTTCTTGATTAATATGTAACATAACCAGCAATCATTTGGCTTTTATATTCATCAATATACAATAATAATTACAATTTTCTTTTTTATACATTATTCCTTAATCAAAATATTGCATTAATAAGGCCCAAGTAACAATCATGAATATGTTAAATCTGTTTATCTCCAGTAATTACAGGGGAGCAGGCTGCAGCTGGCAACATGCTGGACGTTGGAGGCGGGCGTAAAGGATGTCGTACTGGGGTAGCGATCATACGCATGTGGGTTCGGGAATAGATTGCTGGACCGGGCGCTCTCTGGCTTGATCACGGGATCTGGTTGTCTAGCAACTCTTGAATCCCGACATCGACTTCTTTTCCACCCTTTCACGTCGGTTCAACGCCCCTTTTTTCTCTGTCCTAATTATTTGTTAGTGAAATTTTCCCACATCTGGAACCCCTTCGGGTGTGCAGATGAGATCATTAAAATGGCCCCTTTGGGGAAAGTTGACATTATTGTTTAGCCCCTGCCCCCATATCTCACGACTACATCCCTGTTTGAGCTTGACCGTTACACTTGTGCCACTACGTGAGCTATAACTCCTCCACAGGGGTACTCACTAAAACTCAACAGCTGTACTTTAATTCTTACTTAAATTCTTCTTGGAAATTTAGTCCACAGCTGTGTATGCACGTGGTGACCATCGTGGGAAAGTACATCGGTACACTATTATAAGCAATACCAGCTGAGGAATGCTGTGGTTAACGTTCCCCAAAATCCGATAGAGATGTTTAGATTTTAGTTATTCTTTTAGATTTTGAAATTTTCAGGAGAAAAATAATTGTTTTTTGAGTACTTGCCTCGTTGAATTACAGATTTTTAGTAAAACTATTTAGAAGAAATGTTATGCACCTGTTTTGGTGGGAATTTGTGTAAATTGGACTCCCTAAGCCTTTTAGCCCTAAGCTCAGTTTTACAGAATAGCTTTTTCAGGATAGTTTTCAATATATCAGAAAAACAATGATGGTGTAAAAAAAATGAATATTTTAAGTTAAGACATTCGAAATATAATTAACTCACATAAATAGCTCAATTGTTTAAACTGAAAAAAAAACTTTTCATAACAAATAACGCTATTAATCCACTTCTTAAACTAATTGATTCATGATTTAATAATAATATTAACACAGCCAGACAATGGCTTAATTAAAAACATGCTGGAACTCAAACTGTATGTGAAATATTCTTAATAATTAGGAATTAACTTTAAAAAGTAGTTCTACTTCTTATCTATCGGAAGCTTAGTTTAATTGGTAGTTTAATGTTTTAAATTACTTTTCTTTAAACAATTAAGTTTACTATCCAAAATAATCTAGCATAGCTGTTTAGGTTGTAGCTTTTTTTTATCAATTTTGAAATTTTAAGAAAAAAAAATTAATTGATCTTTGTGTACTTGCCCAGTTGAATAACAAATTCAGAGTAAAAGTATTTACGAGAAATGTTATGCACCTGTTATGGTAGTAATTTGAGTAAATCGTATCTGAAAATTTCGCATTCTGATATATTGAGTTGCATTTTGATACATCACTTGTGAATTTTGAATTTGTGAGATAAGTTGTATTTCAATATCACAAAGTTCAGTGTATCAAACTTGACAGTTAATAAACGCTTTGATTAATAAATTGTTTATCGCTTTAAAGTCTATCAAAAGAAAATTTTAAATAATTTGCTTTACAAATTTGGTTATGAAATATTATTAATATAAAAATGATATTAGTTGCATATTGTGCAGTTCATTATCCCCTATATAATAACAGCCTAAGTTATCTGTTAGTCTGTCCTCAAATTTATGAAACGATTGGACCTGGAATGGATAGAGGCATCGATATTGGATTTTTGATGAGTTAGAGTTAGCAAAATTTAAAGCAGTTAAAGTTTATCTTCTCCTAAACTATCGATCCAATTATAAAATAAATTGGTATAAATATGCTTCAATCACAGTAAATATATAGTAACACGTACAAATCCACCAATTCTTTTGTGCGTTTAATGCCATTATTTGGACATATTTCAAAGGTTAAGAGCAGGGGATTAAATTTATCAATATCACATTATAAGTAAAGTAAATAACTTGTTTATTTAAATTTGACGTCATTCCTTTAAACTAATCATAATCCTTTCTTATTTTAATTATTTAAATATCGTATCAATTTATATTAAATTTAGATATCACGCAAATAATTTTTTTATATTTTGTTTTAATAT
>CM063506.1:43118358-43145858 GCA_032207245.1 Pardosa pseudoannulata
AATAAACATATTTCTTAAACAAATATAAATAAACATGAGTTTATACCTTTATTCCATGATACATTAGAAAGAAATTGAGATACAATTTTTTCTTTCACTTTTTGCAAGCAAATCTTGCATTTAATGTGCACTGTGAAGATCTACATTGTGTTGTTTGTCAAGAAAATGGCCATCACTTTTTCTCTGTGATATAGGGCAGTAACTTTGAGTCCAGGTTCAGGCCTAACTTTCCTTGGTGCAATTTCTTAGAAGAGAGGTTGTAACTTGTAGTTCACAGACAAAATACATTTAACACCTTTCAATAATATCTGAGAAGCGAATGCACTAGACTGTTATAGAATTGAAATGCCTTTCATAAAATTAGGGAATTCTTCATTTCCTACCCTTTCAAGAAATGCTCTCCATAGAGGAAATTATTTCATCGAGTATAGCGGCAACAGTCCATTGTTAGCAATTGGGAACATCAATAATTAATAAATTATTCCAGGTACGTTTCTGTATATTAATGTCGAATTTCATATTTTTTAAATAAATTAAAGTTGTTTTAAGGATACCAATCGGATTTTAGAAGCATTAGATTTTTTTACATTTATGTGAATTTTTAATGTGCTCTATAGAAAATGATGAAGAGGGTCATTTTTGATTTTTATACATTTTTCTATTAATCATAGAAATATAGCTTTTATTTTAAAAATCAGTAGTCCTTTTACTACATTTGCTAATTTTTTTTGTCAATATTGATGAAATTTAATTTTAAATATTTCATTAATATTATGTTCCTTTTGGGAACAATGGACTGTAAAAGGTTATCCACTGTGCCAAACACAGTGAAGTGTTTCAAATATTATAATCTCAATAAGCATCCATATGATATTTTTTAATCATTCATTTAACATTTTTTATCGGATCAAATTGTGAATCTAAATCATTCTCGAATCAACTTATTTACTTACACAAAATTTCATCAAAATCAGTCCAGCCGTTTAGAAGGAGTTTGATACAAGCACACGGACAGAATAATATTATACATAAAGATTATTTAATATTAATCATTAAGATAATGCAAATACAAAACATAACCGTGATAGTATATTTTTTATCTTAATGTATAGTAGGAAGATGTTTAATAAAACTATTACGTTTTGAGAATTAAAAGTTGAACAAAATTTTTTGATTCATTGAATAAAATATAGGTTTCGTTTGTAAATAAGTTTACAAATTCTTTTATATCGTCTATCATAAAAATTATATTTGTCACTTATGCAGCCTGTTTATAATATATAAAAATTCACCAATAAAAAAATAAAATATGTTTAGGCAATTCTTAATATGTAGATTAAAAACTAATTTTTGATATCAAGTTTAGAAAAAATCAGTTTAGTTTTCATAAAGATAAAGATAAAAAGTATTACATGTTCTTAAAACGAATATAAAAAATTAAGCTTTGTCATTTCAGGTAATATATTTTATTAAAATAACATATAAATATTTTCCAACCTAAAAATCAAATTCTTTATCAGCATATATAAATTTTCATCTATATCAAAACGCAATTTTTTCAATTTTAAACATATTTTACCGAAATCTATAATTTTAATAAATTTTTTCTTATTTGATATTTTTAATGATAATTAAATGTTGAAATTGATTTTAAGTAGATTAATAGTTAAACTATTAAAATTAAATTTTACCTATTTGTATAGTTCATTGAATAAAAATGATTTTTAGCTTCTTTTTAAAATTAGTTTCAATTTACGTATTTAATATAATTTTTTCTGGTAAGTATATTTATATTTCTTTTCTTTTGAAGTAGATTTGAATGTTTTTTTTTTCAAATGTATTGCTCTACACTATCCATGTAATATTTTATAAAATTAATAAAATATTTTAATTAGATGTTAACCTAGAACCAAATGTATCCACAATGATATAGGCTGTTGTAATAAAGAGTTTTCTTCTCGACTAGTTGTATCTCTCCTAATATTTGAAAAGATTTCCTTTCTACTGAGAAACATCCATATAAAATCCCGTTACAGCGCCTAATACTCAAAATGTAAGCATATCTGATATAGGCTGTTGTAATAAATTTTTCATCTCAACTAGTACTATTTCTCCTAATAGTTGAAACAATTTCCTTTCTAATGATAAACATCCGTATAAAAGCCCGTTACAGCGTCCAATACTCAAAATGTATGCATATCTGATATAGGCTTTTGTAATAAATTTTTCATCTCAACTAGTAGTATCTCTCCTAAACGTTGGAACAAATTCCTTTGTACTGAGAAACACCCATATAAAATCCCGTTACAGCGCCTAATACTCAAAATGTACGCATATCTGATATAGGCTGTTGTAATAAATTTTTCATCTCAACTAGTTCTATCGTTCCTAATAGTTGAAACAATTTCCTTTCTACTGAGAAACACCCATATAAAATCCCGTTACAGCGCCTAATACTCAAAATGTACGCACATCTGATATAGGCCGTTGTAATAAATTTTTCATCTCAACTAGTTCTGTCTGTCCTAATAGTTGAAACAATTTCCTTTCTACTGAGAAACACCCATATAAAATCCCGTTACAGCGCCTAATACTCAAAATGCACACATATCTGATATAGGCTGTTGTAATAAAGAGTTTTCATCTCGACTAGTTGTATCTCACCTAATATTTGAAAAGATTTCCTTTCTACTGAAAAAAATCCATATAAAAGCCCGTTACACCGCCTAATACTCAAAATGTGCGCATAGTTTTCATTTATTACATTGAAAATGTTAAGTTTTATTAAAAGAGCTATAACTTGCAACTGTTTGTAAAACTTAAAACTTATTATATAAAATATTATATAACAAATATTTGTAATTTTAACAATTATTTGACTAGATTACTGTAGTTAAATAAAAACACAGCATTCATATAGAGAATTGGTTAGAGGCATCAGAATACAGTTCTTAATATAAACAGCTTAGATTGAAGCTTAGATAATGTAAAATTTATATTCCCATATGATATTTAAATCATGTAATTATATTTGGCTGAAATTTATACCTGTTCAAAACATTATTTTTAATAAATATTTAAACAAGAACGAATTATAATAAAATATATGAGCTTTAAATTTTTTTTCAGTAATGCGTGACACACTTATTTTTCAAATTAACCGTATCAAATATTTAAATTAAAGATAATGTAGATTTTATATTTCTTTGCGTATGCTATTGTAATCATAAAATATATTGCTTTATTACATTAAGTTGAAAATTGCTCCTTTCAAAATTTTAGAATTAATGAATATTTTTAACACTATCTATTGATAATAAACAATATCTGATAATATTATACATAATAATATTATACATAAAGATTATTTAATATTAATCATTAAGATAATGCAAATACAAAACATAACCTGTTATCAACGTATATAATAAATATTTAATGTATTAGTAGAAAGATGTTTAAGGAAACATATTATGATTTTAGAATTAAAATCTTCAACACAATAAACTTCTTTTGATTCATTGAAAAGTAAAATAGTAGGTTTCGTTTAAAATAGATGCTTTACGAATTTTTCAGATAGCTTTGAGACATCATTAACTCTTAATTTAATCATATTATACATTTAAATTAAAGAATTAAGAAATTTTCAGTAATCTAAGGATCGTTGATTCTTAAACTAAATATACTGTAAATTTAAATTAATGTTACTTTAGATTTTATATTTCTTTCCGTTTACTCCAAAATTACGTAATATTTAATTTTTATTACAGTTGGTTCCAATTTGTCCCTTTTCAAAACTTTGTTATTAGTAAATAATATTTTTAACAAGAATAATTTATAATAAAAAATAGATGTTTTAAGAATTTTTCAGATAGCTTTGAGACATCGTTTACTCTCAATTTAATCATATTATACATTTAAATTAAAGATACTGAATATTTTATATTTCCTTTTATTTTATATATAATCATATAATATATTGTATTTACTGCATTAATTTGAATTTGCCTACCCGTCTTTAAAACTTTATTATTAATATATATTTTTAAGAAGAGTGATTTAAAATATTCAATATATGCTTTTAGAATTTTTCAGATATCCATGACACATCGCCAATTCTCATATTATAATTTTAAATTAAAGGTACTGCAGAATTTATATTTCTTTCATTTGCTATAAAATTCTTAAATTTAGTATACTGTAATTATAAATTAAAAATATTACCGATATTATATTTCTTTTTGTATAATTTAAAAATCATCTAATATTTCAATTTTACAACACTGAGTTCAAATTTTCCTACCTCTCTTCAAAAGTCTATTATTATTAATAAATATTTTTAGGAGAGCGATTTATAAAATGTACCACAGATGTGTTGCGGCGAATGAAAAACGTGCTAGTAATAAATAACTAGCATTTTACTTTTTTTTGTGGCATCACTTACGTTGTTGTATTCATAAATGTTTTTACTTGTTCTTTACTTTTGATTGTAAGTTAGGAAATAAATACTTGTGTTAAGAATACTATCTACTAACAAGATGTAAGAGTTGTTCAGTAATCTGAGACATTGTTAATTTTCAAATTTAGCATACTATTGATTTAAATCAAAGATCCTGTATATTAAATATTTTTTGTTTGTTTTCCTTAAAATTATGTAATATTTCGTTTCATCAAGATGGGTTAAAAATGATCCCTCTTCAAAACTTGAGTATTAATAACTGTTTTCGACACGAGATTTTTCAGTAATATGACATAACTAGCTGCAAGTACCCGGTTTTGCCCGGGTTTAAAATAAGGTTTTCTGTAGAAGCGTACAAAACTGTATATTTGCATGCAATAAAAGTGTACATTTATCTTAAAGCAATGTGATAGACAAGATTTTATATTCCATTTAAAGTGTGTACAAAGATTTTCCTCTTTACTCTGTAACAGGCCACATACAACTGCCCATGTTAAGTATGGTGTCTGCAAGTCTCCAGCAATAAGAGAATTTTCTGTGACTTGTTGATTATCGAACTGTATTCTCTTAAATTGTATGGCTGAGGGAATGATAGGTATTCTTGGAATGAACACATCCTCACCCTTACCACACTATGTGAGTACTGTGGCTTGAATGGCATGTTGCATTAGCTTTTTTACAATTAAACGTTTTCCTTTGCACAAACTGGGTGCATCAATATTTCGGATCAGCATTATTGGAGCACCAACATCCAGAATCAAGTTGTGGGCTTGCAAATAAGGAGTCTGGGTTGAATTCAAGAATCAATCAAAGGGATATTGTACTGCTTCATCATCATTAAGGATGCATTCTATGGACTTGTAGGCATATTTTTTCCCTGGAAGCTGCTTCTGAAGGGTGACATTGACCTTCTTAACCACATCATTTCTGCTTGCCAGAATTGCTCTGTGAGAAAACCAGTCCTGATTCTTAAAACTTTACTGAATGTGATATTTGTTGCAGTATTTGCTTGCAGTAAAATCAATATAACAAAGAAGTATTGCTTTTACTTACCACTTTTGTTTAGTAACATTTTCTTTAAAATATACCGACGGCTCAGAACAGGCACATGGAGCATTACTTTTGACTGGAGGAGGCCAGATTTAGGTTGGGATGGAACGAAACCTATTTAAGAACCTTCCCCATGTAAAATGACTGCTGGGGGGTGAGGTCCATTCTACAAACATGGCGCTTGAGGAAGGAGGGGGGTTCCTACCATCGTCCCACCCTCTTCCACCCTACACATGTATGACCATCCCTTTTACTTACATCTCCATCATCTCATCATCACCACAAAAAAAAATACAAAATCACTCTCAATGACCAACTTGCATGATTTCTGTTTTGTTTCTTTTTTTTGGTTCATTATCACACTGCTCAGAACAGGCACATGGAGCACTGCTTTTGGTGTTTAAGAACAATCCCCATGTAATTTTGTGTACGTGTACCAAATTTCATGTTATTTGGTTGTATGGATCTTGAGTTATAAGGGAACAGACAAACAGACAAAAAATGCGTCTTTTATATATATATATATATATATATTATATATATATTATATATATATATATATATATATATATATATATATCTATATATATATATATATATATATTTAATATAATATATTATATATATATATATATAATATATATATATATAGATATAATATATTATATATATACATATATACATATATATATATATATATATTTTTATATACACATATATACATATATACATATATATATATATATATATATATATATATATATATATATATATACATATATAATATATATATTATATATAGTATTATTAAATAATACTATAAAAGAAAAATATACTATATATATATATATATATATATATATATATATATATATATATATTATATATATATATATATATATATATATATATATATATATATATATATAATATATATATATATATATATAGTATTATTTTTCTTTAGGGGTGACCGCCAATTTTAGACCACAGAACTCATGAGCAAGTGGGTTAATTTAAAATCATTGTACTGTGGTGCAACTTCAAGAAACCTGTACTCCTAGTACTCTTACTCCTAGTACTAGTGTTTGCTTAAAGGACCCTTTCTTCACGTACGACATTGATGTCCTAAGTAGATGACACTCTAGACACTAATGAAAATACCCAGCTCCTCAGTGTCAAATTTCTGGGTCTTCAATTATCTTTTCATGAGTTAGTTGCAGTAGACGAAACTTTACAGTGCTGCAAAGAAAATTTGAATGAGAACGATTTTATTACTCGTATTACTGGAAATGAAGAAATCTGCGATTCCGACGACGGAGAAGAAATCATCCAAGCTTTTGAAAAAGTGAATGAAAAAGAAGCCTTCAATGCAATCAATGCCTTGCGTAAAATATTTTGAAGAACAATTTAATTCTGAAGATATTTTTCAAAATCTAACGGATATGGAATCAGTGATAATGAAAAATTTCTAAATGAACTTGAAACAGGAGTCAAACAAAGACTTTTTTTTCCAAAATTCAGCAATCCAAATGCAAATTAAATATAAGTGTTCTCTAGGTATGTACTGTTTCATCATTCTTTGCTCATTTTTTTATTATTTTTTCAATTCTTTAGAATAACCATATGATGTTGGTCACACAGGGGCGTTATACCGAGGTTCTACTGTATTAATAAATATTTTAACACAAACCAGTGATAATATTACCAACAGCTTAAAGAATTTTTCGGTAATTTGAGACACCGTCAATTGTCAAATTAAGGATACGTTTCTGATAACAATAAAGTATGGGTTTTAAATTAATTATGTCAAAAATTTAGTATTAATAAATATTTTTAACACAATCTAGTAATAATATACACCAACAGCTTAAAGAATTTTTCAGTAATTTGAGACACCGTTAATTCTCAAAGTAAGGATACATTTCTGATAACAATGGAAGTATGGGTTTAAAATTAATTCCTTCAAAAATTTAGTATTAATAAATATTTTTAACAGAAGCTAGTGATAATAAACACTAAAAGCTTAAAAAATTTTTCAGTAATTTGAGACACTGTTAATTCTCAAAGTAAGGATACATTTCTGATAACAATGGAAGTATGGGTTTAAAATTAATTCCTTCAAAAATTTAGTATTAATAAAATAAGTACAGTATTAACACAATCTAGTGATAATAAACACCAACAGCTTAAATTTTTTCAGTAATTTGAGACACCGTTAATTCTCAAAGTAAGGATACATTTCTTATAACTATGCAAGTATGGGTTTAAAATTAACTCCTTCAAAAATTTAGTATTAATAAATATTTTTAACACAAGCTAGTGATAATAAACACCAACAGCTTAAAGAATTTTTCCGTAATTTGAGACACCGTTAATTCTCAAATTAAGGATACATTTCTCATAACAATGCAAGTATGCGTTTATATAGGAAACCCACAAATAATTTCCTTCTATAATGCGAAACACTAGAAATATAAATGAGCAAGGCATCACGAAACGAAATTACATTCTCAAGAGTCTTAGAAAGAAGTGGCTAGCGTGTTAATCTTTCCTAACCAGTTTAATTCGTTTCGGAAAGTTTTATTAAAGAATAACGCAGCATTCACCTTGTAAATTAATTCGAATTATTTAACAAAGAACCAACTCTTCCAAGAAGAAATTAATCACGAAGGAATCGTGTAACGTAACACCTCCAACATTCTGCATATTTAGGTTGGTGTAATGCAACTGTTAAACATTGTTATGCATGTTATGCTTTTATTTCTTAATGCTCTAAAATCGTGTTTAGCAGATTTACTCAGAAGTAACTTTATTTTAGCATCCGATTTTAAGGGATGGGGAGTCACGGATGATTTTATTCTGCTTAATTGAGAAAAATTAATGTTAATGGAACATTTTATTGGATTATTCTTTTCATAATTCTGCCCTCTGAATTTTTATTTCAAATGATATTTTATTTACGCAGTGTCAAATTTCAGATTTTAAACTTATTTCATTTCAATTATTTAATAACCCTTAATTTGGCAAGATGTTTTTCAAATATTATTTTATTTTAATTTCTGTTATTTTCCTATGTCTGTATAGATATTAGGATCTTTGTAAAGTAAACAAAAAAATATATCATCTTCCATATTTGAGATAATTAATGTCTGCTGTAGTGAACACTGATAATTATGTTATTTAGTAGTTATAAATATACATGTCCGGTGTAGCGGACTTAGCCAAATTAAGAGATAATTAACTTTAATTTCTAATGCATTTCAAAATACGATTGGAAGAAGTTGAAAATTTTACATGGCGATAAGATAACAAGATTTATTACATCATGATTTAACTATAACCAATGTAAGAAACTATATTTTAATAATTATTACGCTTGTTTTAAAATGTATTACATTCTATTATTATGAAAAAAATTTAAAGTACATATATGAACATCTATAATGCTCAAATGAGCGAATGGATTAAAGTATATGAACAGAACATTCATTACATTATGACCACCCTAATAATAACATGTAGGACCACATTTAGCCCTCAAAACCACCAGCACCCGGAGTGGCAATGGCTCAACAAGGTACTGATGGGTAGTCTGGGGTAAATAGTACCAAGTTCTGACCAACTGTCCTACAATTCCCGCACATTACCAGGAGGTAGCATGACAGCATGAATTTGGGTTCACAGGTGGGATCACAAATGCTCTATTGGATTAATGTCAGGTGAATTTGGAGGCCAAGTCATGATTTGAAAGTCACAGGAATGTTCTTCGAACCACTCCCTGACGATTCGACCCATATGACATGGAGCATTATCCTGTTGGTAAACACCATCTTTCACCGGAAATAACGTTGTCATGAATAAGTGAATTTGGTCTGCAACGATGTTCATATAGAGCACATATGTCAAGGATTGTTCTATGAGGATTATGGATCCTAATGTGTTTCGAGACAAAATTACCCACACTGTTATACCTCGACTACCGGGTTGCCTCCGTCCAACTGTGCATCCGGGAGCCAGGGTTTCCTTTGGAAATCAGCATATTCGTATATGTCCGTCGAAGTGAAAAAGTGATTTGTTGGACAATATTGCTTTAGGATTATGTCTAAAACGCTGTTGCATTGGAAATAGAAATAAAAAATTTCTCTAATAATATAGGGATTCTAGATTTAAGTTGAGCTTTTCGTTTTGGACCTCCTTGAGTCTCAAAAGACCATTTTTGTAATTATGTGAGTCTCTCTGCTTGGGAAAAAAACTCGAGTACGTTTTGGCTTCAAAGAACTAAAACTGGGTTTCGTATATTATAGCAAAATTGTAGTTTTGAATCAACTTTGGGTTAATTTTTGGTTACAATTAACTTTTAGGTTACGGCAACCTGAACAGATTTTAACCAGAAATAGCTGGTAAGTTGTTACTTAGCAGCTACTTCTGGTTAAAATCTGATTTTAACTATGTATGTGCATTTATTTTATCAGGAACAGTTGGACACTGAAAAAAGTTGATGTTACCAAAAGATGGGAAATGATCGGATGTTATCATTTCGGATATTAGCATTTTGAAGTACCAATTATTAAAAGGCTGTTAATTTAAACAAACCTAAAATTTTTTAATTATGTGACACATTCATTTCCATCTTTGATTTGGCTTGAAATAGTGAACATTCTCTCATTTTTGGCATGACTACTGTATTATATTTTGTATTTCATATATATAAACGCTATTAAAATTCAAGAGGCCGAGCAATGGCAGAATAGTAGAGCGCTGCTATTCGATACCGAAGTTCGCGGTTTCGAATCCTATTATTCGAATCCATGGTTGTTCGTAACCGTTCGAAATACTCTGTAAAGAGTAGCTCCATTAACCGTCATTAGCCGTCGTGAACAAAACAGTAGACTGTAGCGGTCAGACTAATTATAATAATAATAATAAAATTAACAATTAATAATTAATAATAGCTAAAGTAATTATCAGGAAGGATGCCACATGTATTTCCAAATAATACTAATGCCTGAGAATAATTCTAGTAACTGGGGGGTTGGTTAACCAAGATTTATCACCAATATTATATCAATACTATAATGGTGGCTGGCTTAATACATAACATGCTAAAACAAATATGCATAATCACGAACTCCTTAATGCTGAATTTATTTATAATTTTTAAATTCCAAAATTACTGTCTGCTAAAAAATAATATTAAATTAGCAAGAGTAAAGTATGGCGCAATATATTTACTATAACTGCAACTATCAGTTATAAGGTACATATTTTATTTTAATTAATATCTTACGTCCTACAAATGTTACACTATTAAAACCACTTTCCTTTATGAGAATATGAGAAAGTCGAGGAATATGCTATTTCTGAATTTCATAGATTATTAGGGATGACCTTTATATTAACTCGAAGATTAAGGTAAGCTATTTAATTGCTTCCATTTGTACTGCTATCTAATAGTAAGTCCCTAACTTTTCCATTATTAACCCTTTTAAGTCATTTGATAAAAGTTCAACTCCTGATATTATTTATCAACAAATTTTTGAAAATCACAAACAATATTTTAAAACCTACACTCCTGTTTACACTGATGGTTCAAAATCCACAAACTATGTCAGCTGTGCCTGTATTATTGAGGAAAATATCTATAGCTACAAATTATATCCCAAATTGTCCATCTTTTCTGTTGAAACCTTTGCTATATTGAAGGCTTTTAGAGGAAATGAAGCATCACAATAGTAAAAATTTCATTATTTACACAGATTGTCAAAGTTTTTCACATTCTTTGCTCTCTCCTGATACTCAGAACCCTCTCATTTTGAAAATACTTTCTGCAATAATTAACCTTACATCCATGGGATTCTCGTTAATTTTTAGCTGGATTCCCTCTCACGTCGGCATCAAAGGCAATGAACTTGTAGATAAAGCTGCAAAATCTGCTACTAATTACATTAATTCTGGTATTCCTTATTCTGACTTAAAAAATTACATCAAAGAATTAATACATGCTAAATGGCAGAACTGTTGGAATAACGTGTCGTCAAATAAATTGCGAGAAGTAAAATTAAAAATTACCGAGTGGCCTCAACTCCCTTCAAGGAGACATGACGTAATACTCAATCGTCTACGAGTGGGCCATTGCAGATTCATCCATTCCCATCTTTTACTGAGTGAGGCACCTCCACAGTGTGCATATTGTAATACACCTTTCACAGTCGCACACATTTTGTCATCTTATTCTTGTCTCAGATCAATGTATATAAAATTTTTAAAAATTTATCGCCGGATCGTGACACAATCATCTGTGAAACGCCACATTCCAGGCTTGTTTCCCTTTCTTCGCTGTACTGGTTTTTATTATGAAATCTGAATTCTGTGAATTTTATTTTGTACGGTAATCTTTATTTTCAATTTTTAATTATTAATTTCTAATTTAACAATTTTTTGATTTTCAATTTCTGAATTTTAAATTTTGTTTTTTAATTTTCTTACAGTGTAATAATCTATCTTGTATATATTTGCTATTTTACTATCTCCATTTGTTTCACTTTGTGCTTTTAACGTTTAATTTATTGTTTATACTATTTCATCCTCAGAATTCCTTTCTCCTGTGTTTATTTTTCTTTTTTATCTGTTACTTTGTTTTTTAATTTCGTCTTGTTTGGCGCAGTTTGTCCTTTCAGGAATTAGCGCCACTAAATTCCAACCAACCAACCAACCTAACAGTAAGTCCATGTTTTCTAAAATATTATGGAAAATAATATGGTTTTTGTAATTTATTAATAAAATATTCTAATAATATTAAAACATAAAAATAAATAAAGGAACCTTTTCCAGCTTATAAAAATTTTCAACTTTTTAATAGCCCCAAGCACTGGGTAGAAAGCATTGCTATTATCCATAAAAAGTGTATTTGTCTAATAAAACCAATAAATTTCTTTTCTTAAGTTGAGAAATTACATGTAAATCTTACTGGAAATTGCAAGTTTATCTAAAAAAATGAAGAATTTGTAATCCTTTTCTTTAATAAAAATTAAGTCGATTCGTCAAAACGAACTAATTTATAGTTAAAAATGCATACACATTTATAAATTTTAATTTCCTTTTCTTAAAACTTTTATTCCGAACCTTATGCACAATATTTTATAAAACTAGGAAAGATAAAACTTTAAAATTTCGTATATATGTGAGTATAATAAGTTAGCAAAATCTGTACTCTATTTAAGTAAGTGCTTTTAATAATTTTAATACTTTTTTAGATTTGACACAGTTTTTTCATTTTCCAATACAAGAAGCTGAAAAAAATATTTTTATTCGTATTATAATAACTATTTTACATGCAAGTTATAGAGTAAACGTTTGAAAAGACTTTTTAATAATTAAGTGTCTCCGATTAATAGATTTTATAAAATTTTTCACACAGTGCATTAATATCAAAATAGCTATTTGAAAAACACAATATATATATATATATATATATATATATATATATATATATATATATATATATATATATATATATATAATAACATTTAACATTTTTCAATTCATACTTAATGGTTAATAAAATTTGGTATAATTCAACTTCAAGAAATTTGGTTTAAATCATAAGATTTAAAATGTTTAAAAGTGAATGAAAATTGGTTAAAACATAGTTATTGTATTAGTCTGTAAAAATAATCTCCCATTAAAATAAACTCATTTTTAAACCTATTTTAATTTAACATTATTAGAAATAAAACTTCCTTAAAACTTTAACTAGAATAATCTGATCCAACTGAAATTTTCTAAGAAGTTCTACTTTTGAGATTTCTAATTATTTCAAAGGTGAGATAAATGTAATCATAGCGTAAAAAGGCTAGAAAAAGTGTATAAAACGTTTTTGACATAAATGATAAATTTTCACACTTTATTATTTATTTCACATAAAAGCTATAAAAGATTATTTCTTAATAATAAGTCTTATTTAGATTTGATAAATATTATAAGCAAACATAAGAAAACTATTTTTGAGTTGTAAATTTAATTTTAAAAGATAGTGTGATGTAGAATATACGTAATTATACACAATAAGAGTAAAGTCACACTATATTGTTTATGTCACATAAAAGCTATAAAATATTAGTTCTTAATAATAAGTCTTATTTAGATTTGATAAATATTATAAAAAACATAAGAAAACTATTTTTGGGATGTAAATTTAATTTTAAAAGATAGTGTGTTGTACAACATACGTAATTATACACAATAAGAATAAAGTCACACTTTATAGTTTATTTCACATGAAAACTTTATAAAAGATTATTTCTTAATAATAAGTCTTATT
Organism: Pardosa pseudoannulata; assembly: GCA_032207245.1. NCBI lineage: Eukaryota > Metazoa > Arthropoda > Arachnida > Araneae > Lycosidae > Pardosa > Pardosa pseudoannulata. Next base: position 43,132,191 of record CM063506.1, read on the forward strand.
TAGATTTGATAAATATTATAAGCAAACATAAGAAAACTATTTTTGAGTTGTAAATTTAATTTTAAAAGATAGTGTGTTGTACAACATACGTAATTATACACAAACAGTAAAGTCACACTTTATTATTTATTTCACATAAAAGCTATAAAAGATTATTTTTTAATAATACGTCTTATTTAGATTTGATAAATATTACAAAAAAAACATAAGAAAACTATTTTTGGGATGTAAATTTAATTTTAAAAGATAGTGTGCTGTACAATATACGTAATTATACACAATAACAGTAAAGTCACACATTATTGTTCATTTCACATAAAAGCTATAAAGGTTTAGTTCTTAATAACAAGTCTTATTTAGATTTGATAAATATTATAAAAAAAACATAAGAAAACTATTTTTGAGATGTAAATTTAATTTTAGAAGATATTGTGCTGTACAATATACGCAATTATACACGATAACAGTAAAGTCACACTTTATTGTTTATTTCACATAAAAGCTATAAAGGATTAGTTCTTAATAATAAGTCTTATTTAGATTTGATAAATATTATAAAAATCATAAGAAAACTATTTTTGAGTTGTATGTTTAATTTTAAAAGATATTGTGCTGCACAATATAAGTAATTATACACTATAACAGTAAAGTCACACTTTATTCTTTATTTCATATAAAACCTATAAAAGATTATTTCTTAATCATAAGTCTTATTTATATTTGATAAATATTATAAAAAACATAAGAAAACTATTTTTGGGATGTAAATTTAATTTTAAATGATAATGTGCTGTACATAATAACAATAAAATCACACTTTGTTGTTTTTTTTCACATAAAAGCTATAAAGGATTAGTTCTTAATAATAAGTCTTATTTAGATTTGATAAATATTATACTCAAATATAAGAAAACTATTTTTGAGATGCAAATTTAATTTTAAAAGATAGTGTGCTGTACAATATACGAAAATGAGATATAAATGTCACAGAATAATGTGAAGTAATTCTATAAAATAACTCTACTGCTATTATCCTAGAAGAAAAGAAATTTTAAGCTAACAGAAAAGAACGGAACGCCACGAAGAAAGAAAGTGTATATTTGTTCACAAATGCCCATTAAAGGAAAGCATTATGCAAGATCTACAACACGATCTGCTTATGTAAGTAAAGTGCAAAATAAGACAAATATTCAAATCATGGAGCAGAAATCTTTACAAATCCTAACACCACGGCATCTAGGCAAATAACATTAGGAGTAATATCTTATGTATTATTCAAAAATTTCACTCAAATCACCGAGCGCAAAATTCCTGTCTTTTGGAGTGTCAAGATACACGAAAAAATAATCTGAAAGATAAATAATTTTTACCTTTCACTGATGTCAACAATGCAAAAGGAAAAGGGATGTTTAGCATTTGAATGGTACCCTTTTAAGAGAGTCTGGGTACTTCGTGTCTTTAGGAATTTGAACAAAGAAAAATATAAAAACTTAGATCCTAAATGATATACAATTTTTTTTAGATTTGCACAATGATATTGCAGTGAAATGGACGAACAGCGATGTAGAATCAAATGCATTATGTATAATGGAAAAGGAAAAGCTGTGCAAATAATAAAACCCTGAATTTGAGGAATGTTTAATCTGCTAATGGAAGAAGTAGAGCTATTATCCATAAAAAGTGTATTTGTCTAATAAAACCAATAAATTTCTTTTCTTAAGTTGAGAAATTACATGTAAATCTTACTGGAAATTGTAAGTTTATCTAAAAAAATGAAGAATTTGTAATCCTTTTCTTTAATAAAAATTAAGTCGATTCGTCAAAACGAACTGAATTTATAGTTAAAAATGCATACACATTTATAAATTTTAATTTCCTTTTCTTAAAACTTTTATTCCGAACCTTATGCACAATATTTTATAAAACTAGGAAAGATAAAACTTTAAAATTTCGTATATATGTGAGTATAATAAGTTAGCAAAATCTGTACTCTATTTAAGTAAGTGCTTTTAATAATTTTAATACTTTTTTAGATTTGACACAGTTTTTTCATTTTCCAATACAAGAAGCTGAAAAAAATATTTTTATTCGTATTATAATAACTATTTTACATGCAAGTTATAGAGTAAACGTTTGAAAGACTTTTTAATAATTAAGTGTCTCCGATTAATAGATTTTATAAAATTTTTCACACAGTGCATTAATATCAAAATAGCTATTTGAAAAACACAATATATATATATATATATATATATATATTATATATATATATATATATATATATAATATATATATATATATATAATAACATTTAAATTTTTCAATTCATACTTAATGGTTAATAAAATTTGGTATAATTCAACTTCAAGAAATTTGGTTTAAATCATAAGATTTAAAATGTTTAAAAGTGAATGAAAATTGGTTAAAACATAGTTATTGTATTAGTCTGTAAAAATGATCTCCCACTAAAATAATCTCATTTCTAAACCTATTTTAATTTAACATTATTAGAAATAAATATTTCGCTAAAGTTTTAACCAGAATAACCTGATCCGAACTGATAATTTCTAAAAAGACTTTGAGATTTCTAATTATTTCAAAGGTGAGATAAATGTAATCATAGCGTAAAAAGACTAGAAAAAGTGTATAAAACGTTTTTGACATAAATGATAAATTTTCACACTTTATTATTTATTTCACATAAAAGCTATAAAAGATTATTTTTTAATAATACGTCTTATTTAGATTTGATAAATATTACAAAAAAAACATAAGAAAACTATTTTTGAGATGTAAATTTAATTTTAAATGATAGTGTGCTGTACAATATACGTAATTATACACAATAAAAGTAAAGTCACACTTTGTTATTCATTTCACATAAAAGCTATAAAAGATTAGTTCTTAATAATAAGTCTTATTTAGATTTGATAAATATTATAAAAAACATAAGAAAACTATTTTTGAGATGTAAATTTAATTTTAAAAGATAGTGTGCTGCACAATATAAGTAATTATACACTATAACAGTAAAGTCACACTTTATTATTTATTTCACATAAAAGCTATAAAAGATTATTTCTTAATAATAAGTCTTATTTAGATTTGATAAATATTATAAAAAAACATAAGAAAACTATTTTTGAGATGTAAATTTAATTTTAAAAGATAGCGTGCTGTACAATATATGTAATTATACACAACAGTAAAGTCACACTTTATTGTTCATTTCACATAAAAGTTATAAAGGATTAGTTCTTAATAACAAGTCTTATTTAGATTTGATAAATATTATAAAAAACATAAGAAAACTATTTTTGGGATGTAAATTTAATTTTAAAAGATAGTGTGCTGTACAATATACGTAATTATACACAATAACAGTAAAGTCACACATTATTGTTCATTTCACATAAAAGCTATAAAGGTTTAGTTCTTAATAACAAGTCTTATTTAGATTTGATAAATATTATAAAAAAAACATAAGAAAACTATTTTTGAGATGTAAATTTAATTTTAAAAGATAGTGTGCTGTACAATATACGTAATTATACACGATAACAGTAAAGTCACACTTTATTGTTTATTTCACATAAAAGCTATAAAGGATTAGTTCTTAATAATAAGTCTTATTTAGATTTGATAAATATTATACTCAAATATAAGAAAACTATTTTTGAGATGCAAATTTAATTTTAAAAGATAGTGTGCTGTACAATATACGCAATTATACACGATAACAGTAAAGTCACACTTTATTGTTTATTTCACATAAAAGCTATAAAAGATTATTTCTTAATAATAAGTCTTATTTAGATTTGATAAATATTATAAGCAAACATAAGAAAACTATTTTTGAGTTGTAAATTTAATTTTAAATGATAATGTGCTGTACATAATAACAATAAAATCACACTTTGTTGTTTTTTTTTCACATAAAAGTTATAAAGGATTAGTTCTTAATAACAAGTCTTATTTAGATTTGATAAATATTATAAAAAAAAACATAAGAAAACTATTTTTGAGATGCAAACTTAATTTTAAAAGATAGTGTGCTGTACAATATACGAAAATGAGATATAAATGTCACAGAATAATGTGAAGTAATTCTATAAAATAACTCTACTGCTATTATCCTAGAAGAAAAGAAATTTTAAGCTAACAGAAAAGAATGAAACGCCACGAAGAAAGAAAGTGTATATTTGTTCACAAATGCCCATTAAAGGAAAGCATTATGCAAGATCTACAACACGATCTGCTTATGTAAGCAAAGTGCAAAATAAGACAAATATTCAAATCATGGAGCAGAAATCTTTACAAATCCTAACACCACGGCATCTAGGCAAATAACATTAGGAGTAATATCTTATGTATTATTCAAAAATTTCACTCAAATCACCGAGCGCAAAATTCCTGTCTTTTGGAGTGTCAAGATACACGAAAAAATAATCTGAAAGATAAATAATTTTTACCTTTCACTGATGTCAACAATGCAAAAGGAAAAGGGATGTTTAGCATTTGAATGGTACCCTTTTAAGAGAGTCTGGGTACTTCGTGTCTTTAGGAATTTGAACAAAGAAAAATATAAAAACTTAGATCCTAAATGATATACAATTTTTTTTTTTAGATTTGCACAATGATATTGCAGTGAAATGGACGAACAGCGATGTAGAATCAAATGCATTATGTATAATGGAAAAGGAAAAGCTGTGCAAATAATAAAACCGTGAATTTGAGGAATGTTTAATCTGCTAATGGAAGAAGTAGAGAACTGGGTTTATGTGTCAATGAAAACTACATATAAGTAAGATATATTCTGCTTTTTGTCCACATAGCATCTGCAAAGCTCTCGTAAAAGACATGATAAAAACAAGGTATATTTTGCTCGTCACCTTCCATTTGTTAATGTTACTTTCTATGTCAATATGTGCACCTAAATCTGGATTGGAAGGAAAGGATAACGTTCAAGCTGCTGTGCCTCAGAAAATAGCAAAACTGATTGAATTTTCTTTCCCTTCGTCCTCCAGCCAGAAGTTTGGGGATAGTTACGAATTAAGCGATGGTCAGTTCCAGCTTGACCCTTACAAACCGGGATCAAGTCAGTTCCACCAAGAATTCAGAGACTTTAATGGAGTTCTGAAAGGAACATACGGATTCGACGATCCACTTGGATATTACAAAGAAGTGAAATATATAGCCGATGATGACGGCTACAGGGCTGTGGTGAAAAGTAAACAACCCAACTTGGTATTATGGAACGACATGCTAGGTTCCTATAACATTCCGTTAGATAGAAATACTGAGATGTAAATGAAATTCCTACGCAATCTGTCATCAATCTCATAGGAGTTTCATTTTTTTTTATCTTTTTCAGAGTTAATGAAACATTTTTAATCTGGTTTACTTTAATACAGTAAATCATTGCATGACTTTTAACTCACGTCAGTTCATCTGTAATGTATAAATACAGAGCTATTATTCTTATCTAAAATGTAATTCAAAATAAAATACATATTTTAAAATTGCTCTTACGCATTTATTGGGAAATGATTCAATACAATGTAATATGTTATTTATTTTATTATATATGGAACATAGCGTAGAATGCCATGCTTCAGGAATGTAACGTGGTCGAAGAGGTATAGTCGTTGACGAAAAGAATAAGATTTATGAAGAAAACTGTAGCAACATCTTTATTTAGCAACGTTCAACAGCGAAAACCTCTCAAAAAATGTCGTACGATCTTTTATAACTTTGGGGATGTCACAGGCATGAGAAAAGTAATGTGCTTAATCAGCAAAGTAGGATGGCTAGTTAATTTTTCCAACAGGAAGGAGATTTTTCTAGGACAAAAGAGTTTAACTCTAAGAGGCTACTAAGATGATGACGAAATCTCGCGGATTTGGTGGTTTTTCAATATATGATTAAGTAATTTTAGTTTAAGACTAAAGAATTACATTTTTACATTACTTACACACACACACACACACACACACACATATATATATATATATATATATATATATATATATATATATATATATATATTATATATATATATATATATATATATATATATATATATATATATATATATATATCAGATTTGTAAACATAAACTTGACAATTTAGGGGTTTGAAAGCAGAAAATGCAGTGCACTCTTTCAATGCAGATACATGAATCTTTAATAACTCATTATAAAAGCACTTGACGCATAAGGTTTACCAGAGAGCGTCGTGAGAAAGGTTTGCTGCATGAACCCTGGATGAGTGGGACTCCTCTGTTAGAGTGTGGATGCCAGCCATTCACAGTCATGTTTGATGGATGGCTGTTAAACTGTGCTTAATCCCCTATATAATAATAGCCTGAATTGTCTGTCCGTGATTATATGAAGAGGTTGTACCTGGAATAGATACAGTAATCCATATTGGATTTTTTATTACTTAGGGTTAGCAAAATTCACAGCGAATTCGAAATCCACCCCATCACTACTTTTTGAACGTTTAATGCTATTATTTCAAGCTGTATTCTCGCCTGTCAAGAGCAGGAGATAAAATTTATCATTTTGAATATCATTCATATATACCACCAAATAATCACTGTCAATATTAAAGAATCTGCTGTCCATTCTATCACGTACGCGACCCTCATATACTCTAATTAGTTTTCTCACCATGTGTAGGCATGGCGCATTCAGTATAGTGTCTGTCCATTTGATTGTCGTACTTCTCGGGTTAACGGTTCTGACCCCGGGGTTGCCAAATTTTTTCTAAATATCTAATTAATTTAATATATTCTGCTTTTTTTTAAATTCTTATTCCGAAAGTTGTTTTATTATTTTTAAAATAAATCTTTACTATTTTTTACTATTTTTTATTATTTTTACTTTATTAAATTCACGTATTTTGTACGGATGTCCCTGGCCACATAAACAGTCTATTCTTAAACTTTCTTTTCCTCTATTTTTATGTGTCCTTTCACCTTTTAGCTGTTAATTTTTCTGCTCAAATTCATTTTTGTGTTTATTGAAAGAAATCTCTGGATTAGAGGGCTCGGCCCATGCAATCCAGGCTCATGTTTACCGGGGTGATAGTTTCATTCCTTTACTTCTGTTAATTACTGTTGGAAAAAAATTGAAGAACTTAAAGATAATTTCGATGTAGCAAAGAAAACCTTGAATTATCTTTCCAAATATATTCAATGTGATTCTAAACTGCATTCACAGTATCGAGATACTTTAGAGTAGTGTGAATATAAACAAATTATTGAGCGTGTACCTGATAATTCTCAGCCAAAAAACAGATAATTTTTTTACCTGCCTCATAGGGTACTTTACAATTCTAGAAAAGGAAACAATTACTAATTCCGTCATATGACGAGCAATATGTTAGTACAGGAATAAAGGTATTATGAAGAAATAATTGGCTCTCTAACTTTTTATGTGGCTGCAATGTTTGACATATATATTTTATTTTATATACATAACCATATACAGTATCCATGATATATGTTTGAAAATCCATGATATATGACATTTTAAAATAGCACGTTTACACAAGAATAAACGTGCATACATTCATACAAACAGACGCACAATCTTAAATTTCATACATTTATCTGGTTTTAAATTTGAATTGCCTCTGTAAGTTTACACTTATATGCAAATAAAGAGATTGGTTACACACATATGGTAAAACACACACACACAAGTGATTTTGTAATATTTGCAAAGATGTTTTAATAAAATTATATACTGCAAAGAAAAAAAATGTTTGAAAAACGTTAAAGGAAAGAGAAGTGATTTTTTCCAGTTGATTAATAAGTTTCCCAACTATATTAAAGCATTTATTTTAAAATATATGTTTAACTTTATTATTTAATTTTTTTCATTGCTGTTTTATGTGTTTTATAGCTCCAAGTTTAATATAACTTATTTATTAGGCAGTGTAATGCATATAGGAGGATTTAAAGACGATAGTTAAACTTGAATGGGTAAATAAACTTATCAGGAAAAGCAATATGTAAAAGAAAATTACAGGGATACATGGTGTAACATTGTTGAGAAGGAAACAAAAGAATAACATGTACGTTAGAAAACAAAATTTAATACAGAGTTTACAATAATGCCTAAAAAGAGTGACCGCAAAATTTATTATTTAATTTAACTTTTTAGATTTCAGAGGAGTAAAACAAATTATTGAATGTGTACCAGATAGTTCTCATCCAAAAAACAAACAATTTTTTACCTTTCTCATAGGGTACTTTACAGTTCTGGAAAATTAAAAAAATTACGGATTCCGTCACATGACGATCTATATGCTAGTGCTGAAATCATTTCAATTGAAGAAACTAAAACAGTGGTTTTATAACTTTTTCAATAAATAGACATTTCTACATTTTACCTTGTATTCTTGACACACAAACATTTTCAATCATTGAATTCTTAAATCAATCACGCTTTGCAGTCCCATCTTTAACGCTGCAGAAAATATTTTACGAAAACAGGATTAATTCCTTTGAGTGATTCCGCACCGCGCGATTTGTCTCCCAAACCATAATGAATACGTTCAACAACAAATGTTTTTCTAATTAGTCCACCATCCTTGTTTCCTTGTAAATGTTTGTTTGCGGTAATTAAAATGATTCATAAGACTGTTCTCTTCTAACAAGACGACCAAATACTCTTAACAGACAAATATCTAGAGAGACGGTAAGTTGTGTTAGAATGGTCTTAGTGATTATAATGAATCCCCCTTCAAGCAATAGTTAAAACTTGTTGAAATTTTGAGCACCCTTAGGAATAACTGCAAAAATAATTCCTTACAAGTTATCCTCACATGTGCATATGTTGCTGTGAGCGGTACGTTATTTTGTGAATGACTAATGACTCTGGTTAGAAAGCTGCGCGTTTTGAGGAATTGCGTAGATTGTTAGCGCTTAAGAATTTTGTAGTGATTGTATTTGGTATCATAAAACATTCCCTGAATTTGTGTAATATTGTTGAAAATAAGTGCACGATTTTTGTTTGTGTGATCTTTTCATTACTTTAAATGGCACCCAGTAACTTTCAGGTTTAATTCATATTATGCATTCTTTGGGGAAAATTGTTTATATTGGTATAAACTGTCACTGCTTAAAGTTTTTCCCACCTTTTATAATATTATTTCTAGTAGTAATGCAGTATGACTTTATGTTATATTACATTATAACATGCTGTAGAATCCCTTATATAATAATAGCCTAAGTTATCTATCCGTTTGTCCTCGAATGTATGAAGCGGTTGGACCTGGAATGGATAGAGACAGCCATATTGGATTTTGATGATTTAGGGTTAGCAACGTTCGAAATACACCCCTTCGCCCCTTTTCGAGCATTTCAGGATAATTATTTAAGCTTTATTTTCACCGGTTAAGAGCAGGCGGTTAAATTTATCAATTTATCATATTATAAGTAGATGAAAATCATATTTTTTCTAGCATTTTGACGTCATTTCTTTAACACTCTCATTTAATCATTTCTTATTTAAAATTATTTAATATCCTCTGCATTATTTTCGTACGTTTTATTACTGAACTTGGATATTACGTAAATAATTTTCTTTTATATTTGGCTTAAATAATAGATTAGGTACGTATGTGATAATTTTAAATTTAATCATCGATTAATTTTTGTTGGAATAAAAATTTTATCACCGGAATTAACAACAAATTCTATCTACCTAGAGTGTGATAGTTTCATTCCTTTACTTCCATTAATTATTGTGACAAAAAAAAATTAGGAAGAACTTAATGATAATTTCGACGTAGCTATGAAATCTTTGAATTATGTTTCTAAATGAATTCAACTTGATTCTAAACTGCATTCACATTATCAGGATATTTTAGAGGAGTATGAAGATAATTATCAGTCAAAAAAATCATTTTTTACCTGCCTCACAGAGTGCTTTTACAATTCTGGAAAATTAAAAATTTTACTGATCCCGTCATATGACTGGCTATATCTTACTGCTGAAATCAATTCAATTGAAGAAACTAAAACAGTGGTTTTATAACTTTATAAACAAATAGATATTTCTACATTTCACCTTGTATTCTTGACACACAAACATTTTCAATCACTGAATTCTTAAATCAATCACGCTTTGCAGTCCCATCTTTAACGCTGCAGAAAATATTTCCGAAAACAGGATTAATTCCTTTGTGTGATTCCGCACCGCGCAAAACTTGTCTCCCAAACCATAATGAATACGTTCAACAACAAATGTTTTTCTAATTAGTCCGCCATCCTTGTTTCCTTGTAAATGTTTGTTTGCGGTAATTAAAATGATTCATAAGACTGTTCTCTTCTAATAAGACGACCAAATACTCTTAACAGACAAATATCTAGAGAGACGGTAAGTTGTGTTAGAATGGTCTTAGTGATTATAATGAATCCCCCTTCAAGCAATAGTTAAAACTTGTTGAAATTTTGAGCACCCTTAGGAATAACTGCAAAAATAATTCCTTACAAGTTATCCTCACATGTGTATTTCTCGCTGTGAGCGGTACGTTATTTTGTGAATGAGTAATGACTCTGGCTAGAAAGCTGCGCGTTTTGAGGAATTGCGTAGATTGTTAGCGCTTAAGAATTTTGTAGTGATTGTATTTGGTAGTATAAAACATTCCCTGAAGTTTTCTAATATTGTTGAAAACAAGTGCACGATTTTTATTCCTCTGATCTTTTCATTCCTTTTAATGGTACCTAGTAACTTTCATCTTGGAATCATATTATGTATTCTTGTTATGCATCCAGTGTTTTGCATCAAGTTTTTCTAATATACTTTGTTACATATTTTGTTATATAATCATTATATAAGTTTTAATACATTAATTATAAAGTATTGCATTTGGTATCATAAAATATTCCCTGAAGTTGTGTAATATTGTTGAAAAAAATGTACGATTGTTATTTGTGTGATCTTTTCATTCCTTTTAGTGGCACCTAGTAACTTTCAAGTTGAAATCATATTATGCATTCTTGTTATGTAGAGTGCTCTTAATGTTTTTCTAATATACTTCGTTACATATTTCGTTATATAATCATTATATATATTTTAATACATTAGTTATAATTATTGCATATGGTATCATAAAATATTCCCTGAAGTTATGTAATATCGTTGAAAAAATGTGCATGATTTTTATAAGTGTGATCTTTTCATTCCTTTTAATCTCCCCTAGTAACTTTCAGTTTGAAATCATATTATGTATGCTTGTTATGCATCCAGTGCTCTTAATGTTTTTATAGTATTCGTTGTTACATATTTTGCTATGTAATCATTATATATGATTTAATACATTAGTTATAAATTATTGTATTTGGTATCATAAAACATTCCTTGAAATTGTGTAATATTGTTGAAAATAAGTGCACGATTTTTATTTGTGAGATCTTTTCATTCCTTTTAATGGTACCTAGTAACTCTCAAGTTGAAATGATATTATGTGTATTTGTTATACATCCAGTGCTCTTAATGTTTTTCTAATATACTTTGTTACATATTTTGTTATATAATCATTATATATATTTTAACACATCAGTTATAAAGTATCTGTTTTTAACGTTTAGTATGTAGAGTAATATATAAAAGAAAAAAATCAAGATCTAAATTGGATAATCAAACTTTCAATGGAATTTAAAAGAAAAAAACAAGAAATTATTTCTTGAATTTGAGATGCTGTTTCCCAATAAGTCAGATAGTTTTACTTAGTATCAAATACTGTCTCAAATTTGTCAGCCGAACGATATAAATATATCCTTATTTCTTTTATTCATAAAAATAATGTTAGTTGTAGCTCTATGAAACCGCTAATAGAGGGTCTGCGCGAATTTCCAATTTGGATGCACTTGCAGATGCTGAGAGATGTTATACACATTGCACCGCTCAAAATTAAAAAGAGAAAATTGAAAATAACTATTTGGGACTCAAAGATAGGTATTTTTGAAGTATCTTCTTTCTAGATTTAAAAAAAAATATAAATAACTGCTAAATATAAAAAACACCATATAAAAACTTCAGATAATGAATTGGTTTGAAGACAAAAAGTGTACTTGGGTTAAATCAAATTCCGCAAATGATAAATTGAGGTAAATTTGAATATACAACACGTTTTAAAGCGTAATACTTTCGAATATATAGCATTTTGAAAATGACTGAATATTTTCTAGCAGTCCTCAATTATATTGTTTTCCAATATAAAATGAATTGTAAGATTAAAGATAAAGAATGTACTTGGGTTATTATCAAAGTCCGCAAAGAATAATTTGAGGTAAATTTGAATATACTACACGTTTTAAAGCGTAATACTTTCGTATATATAAAATTTTGAAAATGACTGAATATTTTCTAGCAGTCCTCAATTATATTGTTTTTCAATAGAAAATGAACTGTTGGTTTAAAGATAAAGAATGTACTTGGGTTATCTTCTAATACCGCTAAGGATAATTTGAGGTAAATTTGAATATTATACACCTTTTAAAGCTTAATACTTAAGCTTAATACGAATATTTTGCATTTTGAAAATGACTGAGTATTTTCTGTCTCCATTATATTGTTTTCCAATAGAAAATGAATTGTTGTTTTAGAGATAAAGAATTTACTTGGTTTATTTTCTAATACCGCTAAGGATAATCTGAGATAAATTTGAATATTATACAACTTTTAAAGTTAAATACTTTCGAATATTTTGCATTTTGAAAATAACTGAGTAATTTCTAACAGTCCTCAATTATATTGTTTTCCTATAGAAAATGAATTGTTCTTATTAACAGTTTATTCATTGTAAGAAAAATATTTTCATTAAATTTCACCTTTTCAATGATTCTGTAATAGCTCATTTCCTTTTAGAATGCCAATGAATTGCTGCTAACCTCCAGAATTTTTCTAGTTAATATTTCGTAATTATTTTACTAATTTTATCTCGGAGAGTAAACTATCGTAATCATCTTGCACAGAATATTTACTCATAATTACTGCGGATTATTTCATGCAACGGTCTTAATTAACTTCTAAGAAAATTGTCGCCAAATCGCGGTTCCAGGAAAATGATTCAAAGCGTGTTTTAGGAATAAAATATTTCAAGAGAACATAATGTCTTTCGGGGTTTAAAATATTTATTATAAAATAGTCTTTATTCAATTCATCTTAAAACAAAAACCTCTCGATGTTATATGTAAAATTTTTATTATCGCTGTAGTTAAAAAAATGATTTAGATTTGCCATTTCAAATTGTATGAATAGTTTACGATAAAATATACATTAAAAGAAAAAGAAAATTTACTCACTTGAAAATTTATTTCTTCATTATAATTATTAGATATATAAATAATTAATTTTAAGTTTATATATATATATATATATATATATATATATATATATAACTATCTAAACTTTTATATCAAATTGAAAAAAATTATCTATATTATTCGGTAAACCTAAAACTTTAGAGGTATCTGACATTTTTGAATTTAGAAAAGTAAAAAGTTTTCAAAAATCGTAAATTGAATAAATATAGCCATTATGATCCTATAAAATATAATACATTGTTAATATTAATAAAGCTGAGGTTCACGAAATAAAAAAATTATTTGCTTGTATTTGATATGAAAATAGTGTATGATTTACAAAT
>CM063506.1:43158358-43160858 GCA_032207245.1 Pardosa pseudoannulata
TGAGAATTATCTGGTAAACTCTCAATAATTTGTTTATCTTTACTAACAGTATGTTACTTGCCAACTTTAACTTATCTTGTTATATTACTTGACAATATGGACAGCAGAGGTCTTAATATCGAGGGTAATTATTTGGCGGTATATATGAATGGTGTCCAAAATTTAGAGAACCGATTGCAAACCGTGTGGTTAGGTTTAAAAAACAAACTTACAGACGAACAAACTTCTTAATTTTCAAAGATATATAACTTAAATTCCAGAGATTTATTAGCCCATGAAATAGACTCTAACAATTTTATGAAAAGTATTTGTTGTTAATGCCGGTGATAAAATTTTCATTGCAATATAAAGTAATCGATAATTAAATTTAAAATTATCACATATGTGCCTAATCAATTATTTAAGCGAAGCGTGATTGATTTGAGAATTCAGTTATTGAAAATATTTGTGTGTTAAGAATACAAGCTGAAATGTAGAAAAATCTATTTGTTGATATAGTTATAAAACCACTGCTTTAGTTTCTTAATTTGATTTTATTTCAGAACTAACATATTGTTGCCCGTCATATGATGGGATCAGTAAGAATTTTAATTTTCCAAAATTTCAAAGTACCCTATGAGAAAGGAAAAAAAATGTTTGTTTCTTGGCTGAGTATTATATGGTACACTCTCAATAATTTGTTTATCTTTATACTCCTCTAAAATCTCCCGATACTGTGAATGTAGTTTAGAATAAAGTTGAATTCATTTAGTGCGGAATCACACAAAGGAATTAATCCTGTTTTCAGAAATATTTTCTGCAACGTTAAAGATGGGACTGCGAAGCGTGATTGATTTAAAAGTTCAGTGATTGAAAATGTTTGTGTGTCAAGAATACAAGGTGAAATGTAGAAATATCTATTTGTTGATAAAGTTATAAAACCATTGCTTTAGTTTCTTGAATTGATTTTATTTCAGCATTAGCATATAGCCCGTCATATGACGGGATCTGTAAAATTTTTAATTTTCCAAAATTGTAAAGTACCCTATGAGACAGCTAAAAATGGTTTGTCTTTTGGCTGAGTATTATCTGGTACACGCTCAATAATTTCTTTATCTTCATACTCCTCTAAAATCTCCCTATACTGTGAATGCAGTTTAGAATCCCGTTGAATTCATCTAGAAAGTTAATTCAAAGTTTTCTTAACTACGTCCAAATTATCGTTAAGTTCATCCCAATTTTTTCCACGATAAATAATGAATGTAAAGGAATGAAACTATCATTTCCACTACACCCTGGAGGTAGATAGAATTTGTTGTTAATACCGGTGATAAAATTTTTATTACACCAAAACATAATCGATGATTAAATTAAAAATTATCACATATGTACCTAATCTATTATTTAAGCTAAATATAAAAGAAAATTATTTACGTAATATCGAAGTTCAATGATAAAACATACGAAAATAATACAGACAATACTTAAATAATTTAAAATAAGAAATGATTAAATGAGATGGTTAAAGGAATGACGTCATAATGATAGAAAAAATGTTACTTTTACCTATTTATTGCTTGATAAATTGATGAATTTAATCGCCTGCTCTTAACTGGGGAAAATAGGGCTTGAAATAATGGCATTAAAGGATCGAAAAAGGGGAAGGGGTGGATTTCGAACATTTTAGAACTTGCTTTGAATTTGTCTAACCCTAACTCATGAAGAATCCAATATGGATGCCTCTATCCATTCCAGGTACAACCGCTTCATAAATTCGATGAAAGACGAACAGATAACTTTGCCTGTCATTATATAGGGAATTTGCAATATAACCTGTTTAATCTCTATTAGCTTCATACTTCCAAAAGATCTATGGAGAGAGAAAATGAAACATATAATTCAGGTAAAAATTAAGCCTCAAGTTTTTAGATTAAACGTTGTTTAGTATTACTTTTTTTTAATCATTATAACAATATTTCTCTTAGAAAAATAATAAATAATTTAATATTATTACCGAAATTTAACCGATGCCCTCCACGATATATGTTTCATATCAACACTAGTGGTCCTTTTTCAAAGCACGTATAACCAGTTAACATTGCAGAAGTAAAGTTTAATTATTATTATTTTTATACTAAACATGTGTTTATATTTGTATACCCTTAGTTCATTTTGTATGACAGAAATCACGGTAAAGGAATTTCAGGGTACAACATTTAATAGATATGTTGTAACGTACTGGAGATATGGTAGGCGAAGCCGTCAATGAAACAGGCTAGAAAACTGTTTAATCTAGACTAAATATTTTATTCAGGTGAATAAATTATGTACAGCTATGTACAGATTCAGTAGATTTCTAAATATTCTGGGATCTCGTGCTGAGATGACATTCACACAATAAGGATGCTTGGGTACTGGGTACAGTGTGGCTAGGGCTTCTAAATCACTGGAATTGTTCGCTAATTAGTGCCGGTAATAAACGCTGACACTATCACCTCAGGGCTGACGATTAGTACAGTCA
>CM063506.1:43165858-43190858 GCA_032207245.1 Pardosa pseudoannulata
ATGAATTTCGAATTTGAATAATCACGAATCTTGAACTTTGGGTTTTAAGAATTACTTCAAGTTAATTATTAACTGTAAATGTTTAACAGTAATGAAGAATCAAATCAGGTAACTGCTTACCCTTTGTTTTTTCTTTTGATTTGTATCATTAAAAGTCGAATTATAGATGAAATCAGAGGACAACTGTTGAACACGACCTTCTTTTTACTATACAACGCAACCTGATTCACAAAAACAACTCGAATCGAGTCATACTAGTTTATCACTCATATATTTTAGTTTTATACAATCGATGAATAGCACTATCTAGAATTCGGGGGCGAACTTAATATAACAATATATATATATATATATATATATATATATATATATATATATATATATATATATATATATGCGTATATATATGTATGTATGTATATATATATATATCAATGTACTTATGTATGTATGTATATGTGTGTGCATGAGTGGAGATTAAGCTGCTTGTCTTTCTCTATGCTTTTCGAACCTTCTGTAGTTGTGTGACTTGAATGGCAACGGAGAGAAGGAGAACATGATAGAAAGACTTAAGAGATGTATTAAGAACGACAAACTAACATGTTTATTATTTATGATGTTTTAAAATGATTTCGACAAACCATTTTTCCATAATATTTATTATAAACAAATGTTATTTTGTGCATTATATTCGTTAGTTATTATGGTGTGCTTGTTCTCTCTTGAATCTCAATACATATATAGAAGCACCCACACATATATTGTCACGTAGAGTCTTATTGTAAACATTAACACACACAGGAATAGAGCTAATCTAATTTATTAACTCAACTCAAAGAGCGAAGTACAATTGCAACCTCTGCACAACTCTGAACTCAGAACTTCTTGTGACTGATAGATCATTGCGGCTTTTACAGCATCAAGGAAAGTTCCAGAAATCTCTCTGTGAAGGCGATGAAAGTTTTACTGCGCAACGCAGAGATATGGAAAATAATCCAGAATATTTTTCTGGAAAACTAAAGAAATTTCCAGAAATCTCTCTGTGAAGGCGATGAAAGTTTTACTGCGCAACGCAGAGATATGGAAAATAATCCAGAATATTTTTCTGGAAAACTAAAGAAATTTCCAGAATCTCCTGGAACACGAAATAAAGTAGAACACATATAGAGTTCTTAAAAAATATTTGCACGTAATTTTAATCATGTCGTCGTCCCGACTTCTTGATTACATGACTAGGCTGATGATCATTTGGCTATGGAGACTCTAAAGTTTCTTTTCAATGATGCAATATGTATATTGACCAAAACCTTCCATTAAATTCTAACATGGTTTTGACTTATGAAAGTGGAGAGTTTCAACCAGGGCTTCGATCCGTAATTTTTTTTGTTCCGGTTTTCGTTCCGGTTCAACTAAAAAATTAATATCGGTTCAGTTCCGGTTTTCGCTCCGCCAAAAATAACTGTTTTCTTTTCAGTTCCAAATGAATAATTTCATTTTATATATATTCTTATTTGTACTAAAAATATAATTCTATCATAAACAAAAAATGTAATTCTATCAAATTTAGAAGATTTTATTCTTTTTTTAATTGGTACACTATGTGAATTGATACAAACAGCAGGTACGATAAGAGCGGCGAGCATTGGCATTGTTATCCATTATCAAAATCGCATTTGACAACTAGGTTCATGATTACCCACATTCGTCGTTTGACTCTCACATCGTGCACTTGGCCTTGCAATAATTATGTAAAAAATATATTATTTATTTAACATATGAAAATTGCCTCTAATTATTAATATATCTTCTAACGTGGTTTCACTGAGATTACTTCTGTTGTCTCGGAGAATAAATTTCAAACCTGAAAACGCTCTTTCAACACTAACTTGTGTAGCTGGAGCTGCCAAAACCACCATTGCAATCTTATACAAGTGCGGATATGTAATTTTATTCTCTATAGAAATCTAAAATATTACGCTTTATATCAAGCCTTTGTACATTGTCAAAATTATTTAGAATGAATTCAATGTCAATCTCGGTAGAAATAGAGGTTCTATGTGTTTTTATTACTGCCAATTCTTTACTTTTTAAAAAAGTCTCTAAATCGTCTTCATTTTCATCGCTTTCAGTAGAAGATTTTGTTTCCTCGTTTACTATTGAAATGGACTTTTCAAAAAATTGTAATTTGTTCCAAATATTCTTTAAATGTTGCACAGCCTGTACCTTTTGTGACGTGGAAAGCAAAATTTGATAACGCGGGTCCAAATAAACTGCTCCTACTAAACTATCAATTTCTATTAACAATGCTTCCCTGTTAAATAAAGTTTGTTTTCTTAAAAAATCATCTATACTTCTAGTTTAATCAACTGAATTAAATATGTCTTCTACAAGTAGTTTCATGCGAAACTGAAACAGAAAAATACTAGTGAATATCAAAATAGGAAATCGAGAAGCAGTATACATGTAATGATAATTATAAAGTTGACGTTAAATTAGAAAATATTGATAAGTTGGTAACAGTAACAAAATGATTGAAAGATATATCGAACCGAAATAAACCGATATTTTTTTCGGTTCAGTTCCGGTTTTCGTTCCGACCAAAATAACGGTTTTTTCCGGTTTTCGGTTTTCGGTTCAGTTCCGGTTCGAAGCCCTGGTTTCAACTACTAAAATTTATTATTTGAGTGTACCTTAATTATATCTTACAAATATTGCATGGATGTAAAATATTCGAATGATTAGTTTAATACTAATGTATTAAATTGCGTAATTTATGTTACAAAACTTTAATCATGAACAAGGTGTATCATATTGAGTATTAAAATATGATAATTCATCTTGAGTTGATTCGTTTTAAACTGTTTTATTGCTACCAAATTATATAAGCAAATAACAAAAACCTGACGTAATAGATATATAAATGCACTAGAGTTTCTTAAATCATTCTTTCATTTTATTAAAATTAAAGAAAAGTAAGGTATAGAATGACTCATAGAAACATTTATATACAGTCTATTCCGTAAGAGCGTGTCTCTCATAACTTCGTCAATAGATAATGCGTCTTATTGCACGTGTTCTTCAAACATTAGATAAGAATGCTTTATGGTTATATTCTTTATTCGATTGGTTTTGCTGTGTTTAAATGAACAATTCTAAAATGAGTGCCACGTATGAGAGCCATTTGGATGGCATCTTTCTGTGTAATTATCCAAAACGACCAAAAAAGTCTAGTGTAGCTGCAGTCCGGTACATGAGAAAGTCGGAGTCGGTCGTTATAAAGCGGTACAAAATGTTGTCGACCTACCGAAACGGGGTAAACGCCGCTCACCGTCAAAATCGAATGATGAATGGATTCTTGCATAATCGATAATAATGGGGACTGGACAACTTATTAGGTGAAATGCATTTCAGTTTAATATGTATGCTACATGGTACAAATGTATTTTTAACTAATTCGTTTGTATTTTCAGAGAAATAGACGACACGCTCTTATGGAACAGACTGTAGTTACTTCTGCATGTAGAAAAGTTCTTGTTCACATAGTTTTGAAATGCTATTTTTGTGATTACACAGCACTAAAACGATATAGCGAAGTAAAACAGAGTAAATAATGAAATATGTCCGTCAAAAATAATCAAGCGCTTGTGAAAAAAGAGATTTTTGAGTGATTAGTTAAGAAGTAATAGTGTGGTAGAAACAGTTTTTCAAGTTATCTAATGTAAGCGAATGAAAAACTTCCAGAGCATTGGGTTTCCTATTTTCCCTTTTCAAAACCAAGAGAAAACTTCTTTTGGAGGGATTTTCCAGGAACTTCTTTCAGGAGATGCGACTAAAATTTGTTGTACGGAAATGCGGTATCAATTTCCCTACAATTTGTTATGTATTTCCGAGAAGGTTTATTGAAGGATTTTCTAGGAAACCTCCCGAAATAGAACTGGATAAGCTCACCATGAGTACAACAGATGCTATCATGTGTAAATCTGGTTGTTTTAACTAAAGTTTTATTTAATTTTTTGGGCAGTAATTTTTCATGCTCTATTTTTGCTACAAAATGGAAAAGTATTTAAAATTCAAATATTTATTACGTGACTACAATGTATATCTTTTTTTTATTTTCTACGGCTGGGATTTTTACGTGTCACCTTGAGATTTGTAGAGACTATTTGTAATAATGATCATTCCTTTAAAAGCTAATTACCCCTATTTTATGTCATATTACCCTTAATAAATTACAAGTGGTGATTAAAAAGTAATTACAAAGGCCTATATATCTGAATTTTTTTTCTCTTAAAGTAAAAATTAGTCTATTTTTGTGATTACTCAGCACTAAAACGATATAGTGAAGTAAAGTAGAGTAAATAATGAAATATGTCCGTCAAAATAATCAAGCACATGTAAAAAAAGAGCTTTTTGAGTGGTTGGCTAAGAAGTAATAGAGTTATAGAAACAGTTTTTCAAGTTATCTAATGTAAGCGAATGAAAAACTTCCAGAGCATTGGTTTTCTTATTTTCCCTTTTCTAAACCAAGAGAAAACTTCTTTTGAAGGGATTTTCCAGAAACTTCTTTCCGGAGATGCGACTAAAATTTGTTGTACGGAAATGCGGTATCAATTTCCCTACAATTTGTTATGTATTTCGGAGAGGGTTTATTGAAGGATTTTCTCAGAAACCTCCAGAAATAGAACTGGATAAGCTCACCATGAGTACAACAGATGCTGTCGTGGATGAATCTGGTTGTTATAACTAAAGTTTTATTTAATATTTTAGACTGTAATTTTTCATGCTCTATTTTTGCTAGAAAATAGAGTAAAGTATTTAAAATTCAGATATTTACTTTTTATTACATGACTAAAATATATATTTTTTCAATTGCTGTGGTTGATATTTTTACGTGTTCCTTTGAGATTTTCAGAGACTATTTGTAATAATACTCACTCCTTTAAAAACTCTTTCCTCAAATGAAAAATCATTTATGGTATTTTATGTCATATTACCCTTATTGAATTACAAGCTGTGATTAAAAAGTGTAATTATAAGGCAAATATTTCTGAATTTTTTACTGTTAAAGAGTAAAGTTGTAGTGTACGGTTATAACACGTCCGTCATTAAATTATTTTATGTTCACCGTTATTTTGCTTAACTTTGCTTTTAAAGAAATCGATTAAATCTTCAGTCAGGTCATTTCGTTAGCTATATACTAGTGTTATATCTTTACATCATTACTAATGATGTACTCGCGTATACTATATGTAACAAAAATGTAGATATACTGGTACTATATCTTTACATCTTTACATATCTTTATACCTTTACTAACGAAAGTATAGCTATGACTATACTTTTCTTACCTGAATCTGGTTATTGTAGCTAAAGTTTTATTTATTTTTTTGGGGGGGCTGTAATTTTTCATGGTCTATTTTTGCTAGAAAATAGAGTAAATTATTTAAAATTCAGATATTGACGGTTCATTACATGACTAAAATGTATATTTTTTCATATGCTGTGCCTGAGATTTTTACTTGTTCCTTTGAAATTTTTTGAAGCTATTTGTAATAATACCCACTCCTTTGCAAGCTCTTCCCTCAAATGAGAAATCATTTATCTTATTTTATGTCATATTACCCTTATTGAATTACAACGGTGATTAAAAAGTGTAATTATAAGGCCAATATTTCTGAAATTGTTTCTGCTAAAGAAAAATTAGTAGTGTACGGTTATAAACGTCTGTCAAAATATTTTATGTCCACTCTTATTTTGGTTACCTCTGTTTTTAAAGGAATCCATTAAATCTTCAGTCAGGTCTTTTCGTTAGATATATACTCAGTTATTCAACATTCTTATACAGTCAAATGGAATGGAGCTCCTTGAAGAGGCAGATTATTGAGTTTTCTTACTACAGTGTTTTATCAGCACCCAATAAAAAGTTAAAGAAATAGATACTTTAAGCTTTCTTCAAATCTCTTATATCATTTAATGAGTTATAAATAAAAATAAATTGTGGAATGATGTTGTTAAGTTAAGATCATGGCAAAGTGTGCAAAGTGTGATAATCTACGGTATTTTCGTATAGTGGATTTACTCAAGTTCCCAAATCAAAATGAGGCCAGTGATTACCCTCAATGAATGCTAAGCCCATAAAAAGGGAGAGCACGTGCAATAATTAATACTATCACTAAAATTACATTATGACACATGCTACTCCAAATGCTTTGCGCCAAGCGTTTTCCTTGGCGAATTTCTGGCGACGAGTGTGTGTTCGACGCCAAAGTTTATCAGTGCTGTTAAAGTTTTGGATCTATGTAGTTGCCGTGCGGCAAGCGGGTGTTCAGCCCCAGTAATAAAGGAAGAAAGATTTTTAAATGTTAAGAAATTTTATTAGTTTTCTTTTGAATTTGTCTAACAAGTAAAAATTACAGTAAAAATTATCCACTTCATAGTTATACAACAACACATTTATTTCATATTAACAAGCACCAAAAATGAATTACAATATATTGGGAACACAATTACCCATCTCTCTAATAATGTACTCAAAAAAGGAGAAGAATCCCCAAAAAATGGTTCCAACCAAAAATGCCGCCTCATCAAAAAGAAAAAAAATCTAATGGGGAGAAGCTACCGTTCACTTCTTGTAACCTCACCGACGCCATGCACGGCAAGAGCACGCCAAGCAAATAGTATGCAACTTGCCAACGTGCAACACCCCATTGGTCAAAGTTATCATTTGGGACACAGAGAGCAGCAGTAATCGCTCCTTTATCGACAAGGCATGAATAACCAGTCAATAAGGCGATTTCAAAAAGCAAGGCACATCCTATGATGTTCTGGCTTTAGTTTCAAATGGAAGGGCAGTATATTGTTTGTCTATTAGCTGTTGTAAACATAAAAATGAATGTGAAGGGCATTAGAGTAGTTAGTGACGTTGAGACAAATTGCTCTTTTGATACAATATGCGCAAAACCTTTCCAAGTCGCCCACACGTCATGACAAGGCATGTACTTCAACCCCTGAACAGTTCGGTCAGAACCATCCAAGTGATCAAAAGCCTACACTCCTTACTGATGTTCAGGCGAACTCAAAGCAAGTAATGCACAAATTGACAAATACTAAAAATTGGGCCACAAGCAATAACTGCCTTATGTTGGGTAAATGACATATTCGGTGTGATGAGGCGATTTAGATTAATTATATAATTGATTCATTCATACAAGAAGTAAAATGCTCGGGATCTAAATCTGACCTTATCACATCTTTGTAAAAATACAGAGAATCATAAAATTATATACTAGGGATATTGTTGTCTTGTACGGTGGTCTCGAGTGGGGTTCTGATCCCAGTCCCAGATTAGAATCCCGTCTCCGTACTTGTCCTTAAATAAGAATGTACCTTTGTGGAGTTATTTATGAGTACCTAAGGGACAGTGCCCAATTAGAAGGGATAAAGTTTTCCACGTTGGCGGTCTCAAGGCGGGGTTTAAACAGACCAATTAGATTCTTACAACTATCCCGATTAGACGATAGAAGGAAGAGGGGACAAAATTAATAAAATCAGAAAAATCTAAAAAGAAGAGAAGGTGATAGGGAGTCTAGACGAGGAGAGAGTCCGAGGAAGGTGTTAGGAAGTCCAGACGGTGAGAGAAGTCCGACGGAACGTGTTCGAGAGTCCAGTCAAGATCGACGGGAAGTGTTCCTGTATCAAATAGCACGGCCGCAACCCAAACACTCAGGAGGAAGCCCCTGACCAGACCAACGGAAGATCTATAGATACCCAATCCTGATCAGCCATAGATACCCATTAACCAGCAGTGTTCCGAGCACACCATTTTAACTCCCCAAAGGTACCCCCTTTTACATACATTTTGAAATTGAGATTAGGTCATCTCTCTTATATTTACATATTTACTTAAGTATTGAAAAATTATTGTCAGAACTAATTTATAAGGTGTTGATAAAGCATATTTTATGAAAATTAGAATTAATTTGTGTGTACATAGATGTTCATATATTATAATAAATTTACATTTTTATATTAACCTAGTTTCATTTAGCTTTTACTTTAGCTTTTAGTTTATTTTCATATCTTATGTATGTAGTTTCTCAGAACTTCTGGTTAAATTTAGTACTAAAATATTTTTACACAACGCAATCAAAATAAAATCCCACTATACATTTGATTACAGGTTAATACTCAAATAAAAACGAGGACTACACGACATTCGGATGATCACTACACAACAGATATAGTCATAAAAAATATTTAAATAGCTACTTATGAAAGCGGACAGACCTTCTTTAGATATATATCTGAAATACTATTATGATTATACGAAACGAAAAACACATACAAATACAAATGTATGTAAAGAAATATATATAGAACAAACATTAAGTTTATATAAAGAAAATAATTCCTTTCTGCGAATAACTGGTAAATAATAGTTTTGAAGGAACAGTTTTTATACAGAGCACATGGATAAATAAAATCCAGATCGTACGGTTGCTTATTTTCCATTCTATAAACCAAGAAACTATTCTTTTAGAAAGGTTTTGCAAGAAACTACCTTCTGAAGTTGCGACTACGGTTTGTTGTTAGGAAATGCTGTATCCAATTCCCTAAAATTTATCATATATTTCAAGATTTTTTGTCAAAATTACCTGGAAGCTTTTTGGATATACACAGATATTCTTTTCCTGCATATGTCAGATATTGCTGGGAATCTGCCAGTTGCACATGAACTGTTTTTAGTTGCATTTTTTTAATAATTTATTTTTAAAGAAAAAGGGAAAAAGTGGTAAAAATTATGATTTTTCATTTTATTCAATGAAGACGATGTTTTCTATTATTTTTATTTTTTAACTCATGGTTTTTAAAGTTTTCTTACAAAAGTTACGCAAATAATTTTAAGAGTTGCCGTCTTTGGAAATATCTTTGTTCGAATGCAAAAGTATTGATACTATTTGGCATTTTATAAATGATCTGATCTTATGCTGTCCCTTATTTTACTTCTGTTTGCCTCGAATTTAATCATTTTAGTCAATTTTTGTCATGTTCATTTCTCAGCCTAACAGAAAAAGCGTAAAATGTAAGACACTGGAAAGAGACCTGTTCAGTCCACTTGCTACTGAGTTTTATACATACCGAATGAACATTTATGGAAATACATGCAAAACCTGCACCAACTTTCTTCAAATCGCATATTTCATTTCATTTTAGGAACACTAAGAAAAATTAAATATGTGTTAATAAAATAAAAAATAAATACCATTAATGTAAGCGTTTCTGCATGTAAAAGAAAACCGTTATTTAGCTATATATCAGGTATAATACTCTTCGTGATTCCACGGAAATGAAAACTAAATGAAATATTAAGAAAGAGTAAATAACAAAACATACATGGGAAAGATAGCAAAGTATCCCCTATATAATAATAGCCTAAGTTATCTGTCCGTCTGTCCTCAAATTTATGAAGCGATTGGACATGGAATGGATAGCGACATCCATATTGGATTCTTGATGAGTGAGCGTTAGAAACCTTCGAAATCCTTCCTTTCCCCCCCTTTTCGATTGTTTAATACCATTATGTCAAGCCCTATTTTCCCCGGTTAAGAGCAGATGCTTAATTTATCAGTTTATTACATAATAAATAGGTAATTTTTTTCCTAGCATTATGACGTCATTACTTTAAACATCTCATTTAATCCTTTCTTATTTTAAATTATTTAAATATCGTCTGCATTATTTTTATAGTTTTATCACTGAACTTAGATATGACGTAAATAATTTTCTTTTATATTTGGCTTATATTATAGATTTGGTACATACGTTATATTTTAAAATGAATCATCCATTATTTTTTGTTGCAATGAAAATTTTATCACCGGTATTAACAAAACCTATCTACCTCCAGGGTGTAGTAGATATGATAGTTTCATTCCTTTACGTCAATTAATTACTGTGGTAAGAAAAATTGGGAAGATCTGAACGATAATTTCTACGTAGCTCCGAAAGTTTTGAATTATCTTCCTAAATGAATTCAACTTGATTCTAAACTGCATTCACAGTATCGGGAGACTTCAGAGGAGAAACAATTGAGTGTATACCAGATAATTCTCTGCCAAAAAACAGACCATATTTTTATCTGCCTCTTAAGGTACTTTACAATTCTGGAAAATCGAAAATTTTACTGATCCCGTCATATGGCGGACTATATGCTAGTTAGAAAATAGTGGTAATTTTCTATAACTAGGATAATGACTAGAAAATTGTAGCTGTACAGAAACATGTCTCATCCAGTTCTGATAAATCAACACATCGAGTGTTCGGTTGTATATTTTCCCTCCCACAGCCGAGGATCTTTTAGAGGGATTTTCTATAAACTTCCTTCCGGACTAGAGATTGGAATTTGTCGAACGGGAATGCGGTATTAATATCCCTACAATTTATCATGTATTTCGGGAATAGAGTATTCGGTTGTATATTTTTCCTCCCACAGCCTAGGATCTTTTAGAGGGATTTTCTATAAACTTCCTTCCGGACTAGCGATTGGATCTTGTCGAACGGGAATGGGGTATTAATATCCCTACAATTTATCATGTATTTCGGGAATAGAGTGTTCGGTTGTATATTTTTCCTCTCACAGCCGAGGATCTTTTAGAGGGATTTTCTATAAACTTCCTTCCGGACTAGCGATTGGATCTTGTCGAACGGGAATGGGGTATTAATATCCCTACAATTTATCATGTATTTCGGGAATAGAGTGTTCGGTTATATATTTTCCCTCTCACAGCCGATGACCTTTTAGAGGGATTTTCTATAAACTTCCTTCCGGACTAGCGATTGGAATTTGTCGAACGGGAATGGGGTATTAATATCCCTACAATTTATCATGTATTTCGGGAATAGAGTGTATGGTTGTATATTTTCCCTCAGACAGCTGAGGATCTTTTAGAGGGATTTTCTATAAACTTCCTTCCGGACTAGCGATTGGATCTTGTCGAACGGGAATGGGGTATTAAGATCCCTACAATTTATCATGTATTTCGAGAATTGTTGGCGGGATTTTTCGCACATTTCTAGGAGTGAATCAGATATACTCTATTTTCAGACCTACCTCAGATAGTGTTGGGAATCTGTCAATTTAAACTTTACTTCATCCAAACTAAGCAAACTGTCCGGTTGGCTAATGGAAAATTCAGAGAATCTGCAGGCCCCGTAACAAGGCAGATTCTGAATATATAGCTTTCACTGAACTGCGATTTTGCATTTATTTATATGCATTTTTTTATTTTAATTTAATTTTTTTTTAATTTTATGTTTATTACTTCTTTTTGTATTTCCAGTGTTATTTGCTGTTTTGTATTTGTATGTGTTAGTTTGTGATATTTTTACTGTATTTACTATAATGCATTGTATATTAAGAGCTTCTGTGGATTGTACACCAGGAACCCAAAACATCTTAAACCTTTGTTTTAAGGTAGATGGTCCTCGTTGGTGCAACCAAACTTTACCTAGACGCTTAACCCTTAGCGCTCCGAACATTTTTGTACCACTGTCTACCAGCAATACCGACATATTTTCGCAGCGGAACTAGTGAAATGGAGTCTTATATTAAGTGAGAAGAATCACACAAGCTTGTGAATGT
This sequence comes from Pardosa pseudoannulata, assembly GCA_032207245.1. NCBI lineage: Eukaryota > Metazoa > Arthropoda > Arachnida > Araneae > Lycosidae > Pardosa > Pardosa pseudoannulata. The sequence goes on from CM063506.1 coordinate 43,177,500, forward strand.
TATTAATTTTGTTTATTTTATACATATGCACTTCCTTCTTGCATTTGAAAGATAAATTTTAAATTTTGTATTTCACCATATTGTGATATCTTTGAAAACAACCTCCCATATCCATTCTGGGTTTCCTTAGGTAGTATAATTTTAGAACCACTATATGAAGTGTGAGAATTATAATCAACATTTGTCTTTCGCAATATCTTTTAAATCTTGAAAATCAAACACATCTTTACTACTCAACTCTGAATTCTCTTTATCATAATTATTTTTCTCCATGTTAATAACCATTAAAAAAAGTCAAACAATGGCTTAATCGTAACAATACAGAGACTTAGCACGTTTTAACTACAGATAACAAATGCCAACGCAGCAACTTAAACTTAGTCAAGGTCAAGGTAATTGGGTTTAACGGAGTACCTAGCAAAGCGAAAGGTCTTCACTTTAACTTCCGAACGTAAGCAGATGAAAACATAAATTTAGGCCTCTAGGCAAAAAGTAATCCAAACAAAAATTTAATACACTCCAGCTCACAAGGAAGCGAGGAGGTGAGGACGTTCTCATAAAAAAATATGAGTAAATAACGCGTTGTCTAATTAGGGGACAATTACACTGTAACCTTGACAATGACCATTTAAACTTAGTCATGCTAAAAACATTTGCTACGGAGCTGTGGAACAAATGTCGGATGGCCTCGTAAAGGAGCAAACGGAGGGCTAAGGGTTCATACTCTATTTTTGCAAGAAATTAGAAAAAAGTAGTATACCTCAGTATTTTTCTATTTAACTCTATAAACACGATGTTTTTATATAGATTTTTTTTAATTAATAGGATTTGTGTTTTTTAAATATTTTACAGATTATTTGTTATATGCTTTTTCTTTTTTAAAAGTTGTTTATTCGAAAGCATTAATCCTGTTTTGCGTTTTATTATATATCCATTATTGAATTATCTAATGTTCTTTTTTATTTTACTTCTCTTTGCTTTGAACGTAATAATTTCAGACAGATTTCTGTGTGTTCTCTTTTCTAATAATTTGTCAAGTGAATACAAATTAACGCAAAATGTAAACTCTTGGTAAAATAATTTTTGAAATGATCAGTTATTTAGATTTATGTGCCAAAATGAAAAATACAAAAGAGTACTAACTTTCTTCAAATGTTTTGTTTCACTTTAAGTACACTGAATGGAAAAAATAAATGAAAACAAGACAGTATAGCCATCTATACAGGCATTTCTGCAAGTTTAAAAACCTTGTTTAGATAAATATTAAGCATATGCTCTTGTGAACTCAATGAACTTAGGGATGAGAAAAAAAGTGTAAATAATAAATATATATGAAAGAAGTAGAAACACACACTCAAAAGATAATTTTTAAGCATGTAAAGGGGAAACAATAGCTCAGTATGAACAATTTTTATGCTGATTTCGGTCGCTTATTTTCACTTCCCTATGTTTGGGATCTTTTGGAAAGATTTTGGCTAGAAACTTCCTTCTGGCGTTGTTACTAGAAATTTGTGTACGGAAATGCGGTGTCCATTTCCCTACAATGTCTCATGTATTTGGGAGATGTGATATTAGTTGATTTTCTTCGACAGCTGCTAACCTCTGCTTGCAAACATAAAAAATTGTCGCGAATATGTCAGATTGAACTTTAGTTGTACTTTTATTACTTTATTTTTGCAATAAAATTTGAGAAAGTTTTATTTTGAGGCTTTCTTTTTTAATCTTTCATTTCAATTTTGTTATTTTTCTGACTATATAGTACTATACTGTTACTATGCTGTGATTATACTAACCTGACGTGACCTGACTATACAGTGAATATACTAACCTGATGTGACCTGACTATACAGTGAATATACTAACCTGACGTGACCTGACTATACAGTGAATATACTAACCTGGCGTGGCCTGAGTATACATTGACTATACTAACCTGACGTGATTGGACTATACTGTGACTATATACTGTTTTTATAATATTTTACACGAATTGTTCAACTTACTTGCATGACTCTTCTCCTTCAAAAGCTGTATATTCAAAAGCACTGACTCTATTTTGCATTTTAAAAAAATGCCCATGAGTTACCTTATGTTTCTATTTATTTTACTTACTTTTCTTTGCTTTCAACGTAACCATTTCAGTCAAATTTCTTTGTATTTAATTTACCATTCATTTCTCAAGCTAATAGAAATTAGAGCAAAATGTAAGCTCTTAAAAAAAAGATAAATCCTTTCAAACACCTTGCTACCTATCTTTATGTGCACTAAACGTAAAAAATACGGAAGGAAATACAAAATTGTACTCACTTTCTCCAAATCGCCCTATTTTGCATTTTAATTAATATCCATGATTGTGTCATCTTATGTTTTCCTTTATTTTACTCCCCTTTGCTCTGAACATAATCATTTCAGTTAGACTTATTTGTATTCACTTTATTATTAAATTTTTTGGAAAGAGAATCCTTGCTAACTAGTTTTATATGCAATAAATGGAAAATTAAGGTAGCAAATACAGAAATGTACTGACTTTCTTCAAATTGCTTATTTCAATTTAGGAACAAAAATTGAAAAAGAAACAAAATATGAAATGAAATCAAAGCATTATAATCATCTAAATAAACACCTCTGCAAGCTAGACAACCCTTGTTAGACATATATCAAACATACAACACTTGTTATTATTGGGAACTGAAAGAACATACGGATAGGAAAAAAAGAGTAAATAACTAAACGTATATGAAATAAATAGAAAGACATACATAAAAAATCTTCTTTCGCGCAAGTAACTGAGAAATAATAGCTCTGCAGGAACAGTTTTTATCGAGAGAAGACGGATCAATAGATACAGCGTTCGGCTGCTTATTTTCACTTCCCTAGGCTGGGGATCTTTTGGAGGGATTTTGCCTAGAAACTTCCTTCCGGAGTTGCGACTGGAATTTGTTGTACGGAAATGCGGTATCAATTTCCCTACAATTTGTCATGTATTTCGGCGATGGTTTATTGGCGGATTTTCTCGAAAAGCTTCTCGGCGAGAGATATATAACCTCTTCTTGCATACGGCAGATAGTGTCGTGAACCTGTCAACTGAAGCTTTAGCTGTATTTTTAATTCTCTATTTTTGCAAGAAAAATGGAAAGAAAAATGTATTAAATCTCATTATTTTTATTCTTTAACCTAACTATAAAATGTTTTTGTATTTATTTTCATTTTTATTTATTTTTGTTTGGGAGGTTGATATTTTGATATCAACTTACAAGAATTTTGCAGATTTTTTCCTTCCTTCTATATATCCCTTCCTCTTATATATATATATATATATATATATATATATATATATATATATATATATATATATATGAGACTTCTCGATGGGGGGTTGCAGTCATGGCCATAAAAATGATACCGTTTCAGCTAAAGACCTTTATTGGGATAACTTTGAAGGACGGGTTCCCACTTCATCATAGGGACAAACTGAATGGTCAGCTAGCATGAAGTTCTATGTATAAGACAAATAACACCTGGGTCAACATCTGTGGGAAAATATCTCTAGAAAAATCTGTCTCCGCTAGCGTGTATCTCCTTTTTATTTGGAAATTTCCTAAATTGTCCGCAAGGGCTATGTAGGTTTATAATTGGCCAGGCCCCTTCTCTGAGGGCGTAATCTGTAGCCCCAGTGGTCAATTTAGGTTAGGGGTTAAAAAGGGGAATGTAAAAAGACATGGGAATTTTTAACATTGATTTAGGTTTTGAAAACCCCTGAGAATTTTCCTTACATATATATATATATATATATATATATATATATATATATATATATATATATATATATATATATATATATATATATATATATATATATATATATATATATATATATATATATATATATATATATATATATATATATATTAGGTACAATTTTATCTCATACATTATATACTGAAATTAAAGTAGGAACACTGAAAAAAAAATATTGTGAAAATTAAACGTGCTTGTTACTTGAATAATTAATATAAACATAACTCAGCATTCTTTAAAAATATTTTTTTAAAGAATGCATCTTATGTATTAAATTTATTTCAGCGACAAACATTCAGCTACGGTCACAAAAATAAAAATTGTTTTTCTTTTACTTTAGTTTCATATTTCCAAACAGATATTTTTAAGGACTAAAACAACTTAAATATTATATGTATCTACCAAAATCCTTACATCGTGTTGATTTAAATAAGTACTGGAATTACAATTCATTATATCAAGAGTACTAAAAATGCACTAAAAATTCAACATACACAGATAGGTTTGTTTTTCCCATTATAATAATGAAAAACATTTATTCATGTTTACGTAGTAATCAATGAACACAGTAAGTTAACTGATTTGTTTCTTTTTCAGGTTCCCATGGAGACGGAATTTCCTTCATAAAATATCACCTTAAAGTCTTTTCAAATTAAAATTTTTCAAATATATTTCCAACGTCTTGCATTAGATTATTAACTAGAAGTCATGATATAATTTGTAAAACCCTTCTTAAAACGTAAAAAACAAGATTTCAAGAATTTGAATGACAACGTATCTATTCATTCCATTTTTTTTTACCAAAACCTTACTTATTTCTAATATTGAATTAAGACTCATTAATGCTAGAGTCATATCTGCGAATATATATATATTAAGGAATAAAACTGAATTATTAAATAGTTTTTAGATATAAGATATATCGATGGATATAGAAAGTTATTAGATCGTTAGAAAGTTATTAGTGAATATAGAAGGTGTTGTGGTATAGTACATTGCTGTTGTTATTTCAAAGTCATTTATAACCCAAAGTTGCTTTATATCGTCTTTAATTATAGTATAATACCACTGACCTATATTACAATGTTCAAATATAGAAAAAATGACAAGGAAATATGCAAAAAAAAATTAAAAAGTAAAAAAAGCACTCCAAGTGCTACGCCTAAAAACATTGCCAATGTCCAAGAGAACGCTGCATTCTTTTCCTTCCTTCTTTCTACTCAGGCAACCCTATACCTTTTTCCATTATCCTTTTTACAATGCGTCCTTTCCCGGCTCTGCCCAGAAGAACCGAGATTCCAAGGATGGTCCTGAATCGCCTCTTGGAGACCAATCACAATTCTCCAAATCTTGGTGAAGTTTAAGTGCAATTATTTTCACTGGCCACACTACACGTTTCCTGGAGTCGCGAAAAAAAACTTGGGCATTCAACCCACAACGTGTGTGTGCGGCGAGCAAATCAGTTTCGCAAATCCTATGTCAAACAAAGTTGAACTCTCACAGAAGGTATTAGATAGTAATTAGATTTAAGATGCATTGATCAATATAAATAGTTATTAGATTTAACACATTGTGTGCGGGTACATTTCGCAGCAGAATTGTACAGGAAGTGGGCGTTTTGATCGTAAATTTAGTTATTCAGTTAAATCTCAATAGATCGAAAATTATTTAATTTTTTAACCAAAATTTTCGTATTTTATATTGGAATATATAAACAAATACATAAATAGAATTACAGAATTAACAACCATATGATTTTTGTAAACCAAAAAAATTTAGTGGATAAATTTATAATAATATCGTAAATATGAAAAATCAAATAGAAATAGTAGTGTATAGTTTTAATTCTTTCGAAATATGTTATATATAAATATTTTTACGTTATAAAAACATGAAAGACAAGAACATTTGGCTTCGCTTTCCTGTATATACCTTTATTTTTGCACCCACAAACAAAACATGTTGTTACACTAACCCCTACTAGTACGTGCCAAGCGCTCAAGTATCAATAGTCAGAAAACGTACCAGTACGTGTCCCGCGCTGAAATATCAATCGTCAGAAAACGTACTAGTACGTGTCCCTCATATAATGTGTTAAGATATATTGATGAATACAAATAGTTATTAAATTTAGGATATTTGTTATCTGATTTAAGATATACTGATAAATTTCAAAATTTTATTTCTTTCTAATATTTGTTAAAACTTATTAATGCCAAAGTGATATATACAAAATATAAACTGATTAATAAGTCTAAATTATTAAAACTTATTTTATTTAAGATATAGATGAATACAGATAGTTACTAGATATAAGATAGATGGATTGATATATATTTTAAATACAATTAATAGAAACTGCATGAAGTGATACAAATATGACATTCAAACACCTTTGAGTGCTAAATTCTGTACTTAAAAGTAATTTCGTGATAAGAAATTTATTTTGTAGCACATGTAATCATTTTACTGCAAAGCAAAGCTCTTCAACATATAAATCAATTCATCATAATATAAGTGAATGTTCCTTCCAAAAACGTAAATTTATGTACATCGAACGAAATATCATAAAATATCGATCCAATGCACTCAAAATATCATACATTCAAACATTTGGCAGATTGTATAAAGTAGTGATATCATCCATTGCTGAATGGTAAAATAATTCCGAAGAAATATAAAAGGTCTACAATCTATTTTTAGGTGTATCTGAAAAGAAAAGTTAAGTATGAATGGGATTATTTGAGGCATAAAGCATTTTTAACAATTGGAAGATAAATTGGCAAAAGATATATCTACGCTTAATAGCTAACTGAAGAACTTATTTTTGTCTAAAAGTTCACTGAAAAGCAAAGCTGTTCTACATATAAATCATATCGTCATAATATCTGTAAATGTTCCTGCCAAAAGAGTAAATTTTCTCTACAACAACGAAAAATCCTAAAATATCGATCCAATGTACTCAAAATAACATATATTCAAATATTTGCCAAACTGGATAAAGTACTGGTATCATCCGTTGCTAAAAGGTAGAATCTATCTGAGGAAACTTAAAAAGTTTATAATCTACTTTTTAGTTATATTTGAGAAGGAGCAATATACATTAATAGGATAATTTGAGGCATCCTAAAGCATTTTTAACTACTGGAAAATAAATGATTAAGTACTGGTATCTACCGTTGATGAAAAGTAGAATTCGTTCCGAGGATACATAAAAAGCCTGAATTTTTTTAGTTGTATCTACAAAAGAATGTTCGGCATTAATGGGATAATGTGAGGTATAAAGTATTTTAATTGGAAGATAAATTTGCAAAAGATATATGTACGCTTATAAGCTAACTGAGAACATATTTTTGTCAAAAAGTTCACTGTAAAGCAAAGTTGTTCAATAAATAAATCAATGCGTTATGATGTATGCCAATGTTCCTTCCAAAAAAGTAAATTATGTACAAGCAACGAAAAATCATAAAACACCAAACCAATACACTCAAACATACCATACATTCAAAGATTTGGCAGATGGTTAAAAAGTACTGGTATCAACCGTTGCTAAAAGGTAGAATTGTATTTAAAAAGTAGCAATAGACATTAATGGGATAATTTAAGGCTTACTAAAGCATTTTTAACTGTTAAAAATAAATAATTAAGTACTGGTATCTACCATTGCTGAAAAGTAGAATTCATTCCGACGATACATTAAAAGCTTATTATTTTTTAGCTGTATCTAAAACAGAATTCTCGGCATTAAAGGGATAATTTGAGGCATACTAGAGTATTTTCACCTACTCTAAAAAATATGATTAAATACTGGTATTTACCGTTGCTGAAAAGTAGAATTTGTCCCTAGGATACATAAAAAGTCTATAATCTTTATTTTAACTGTATATAAAATGGAACGCTAGGCATGAATGGGAAAATTTGATTCATACTAAAGCATTTTAACTATTGAAGTATAAATGATTAAGTACTGGTATCTACTGTTGCTGAAAAGTAGAATTTGTTCCGATGATACATAAAAAGTCTCTATAATATTTACTTTAGCTGTATCTAAAAAGAAACGCTAGTCATTAATGGGATAATTTGAGGCATAAAGCATTTTTTACAATTGGAAGATAAATTGACAAAAGATATATGTACGATTTTAAGCTAACTGAGAACATATATTTGTCTGAAAGTTCAGTGTAAAGGAAAGCTGTTCTACAAATAAATCAATGTGTTCTGATGTATGTCAATGTTCCTTCCAAAAAAGTAAATTTATGTACGAGCAACAAAAAATTATTAAACATCAATCAAATACATTCAAACATATCATACATTGAAAGTTTTGGCAGATTGTATAAAGTACTGGTATCAACCGTTGCTAAAAGGTAGAATGATTCCAAGAAAACATCATAAAACACCACTTAAAATCCATATTTTACATGTATCTGAATAGGAACTATAGACATTAATGGGTTAATTTAAGGCATACTAAAGCATTTTTAACTATTGAAAAATAAATTGGCAAAAATATATATATAGGATTATAACTAACTGATCGCATATTTTTGTCTGAAAGTTCACTGTAAAGCGAAGCTGTTCTACAAATAAATCATTGCGTTATGATATGTGTCAATGTTCCTTCCAAAAAGGTAAATTTATATACGAGCAACAAAAATTCATAAAACTCCAAAATTTAGCAGATTGTATAAATTACTAGTATTAACAGTTGCTAAAAGGCAGAATGATTCCAAGAAAACAGTCTACAATCAACGTTTTAGTTGTATCTGAAAAGGAACAATAGACATTAATGGGATAATTTAAGGCCTACTAAAGCATTTTTAGCTATTGAAAAATAAATCACTAAGTACTGGTATCTACCGTTGCTAAAAAGTACAATTCGTTACTAGGATAAATAAAAATCCTTAATTATTTTAGCTGTATCTAAAAAGGAACGCTAGGCATTAAGGGGATACTTTGAGGCATACTAAAGTACTATTAACTATTAAAAAAATGTAATTAAGTACTGGTATCTACTGTTGCTGAAAAGTAGATTTTGTTCGGAGGATACTTAAAAAGTCTTTATACTATTTATTTAAGCTCTATCTAAAAAGGAACGCTAGGTATTAATGGGATAATTTGAGGCATACTGAAGCATTTTTAACTATTGAAAAATAAATGATTAAGTACTGGTATCTACTGTTGCTGTAAGTAGAATTCGTTCCGAGAATATATAAAAAGTCTATAATATTTATTTAAGCTGTATCTTAAAATTAACTCTAGGCGTTAATGAGATAATTTGAGGCATAAAGCATTTTTAACAATTGGAAGATAAATTGGCAATGGATATATGTATGCTTATAACTAGCTGATAGCATATTTCTGTCTGAAAGTTCCCTGTAAAGCATAACTGTTCTACAAATAAATCAATGCATTATGATGTATGTCAATGTTCCATCATAAAAAGGAAATTTATGTACGATTAAAGAAAAATCATAAAACATCAATCCAATACATTCAAACATATCGTACATTCAAAGATTTGGCAGATTGTATAAAGTACTGGTTTTAACCGTTGATGAATGGTACAATCATTCCGAGGAAACATAAAAAGTTGACAATCTATTTTTTAGCTGTATCTAAAAAGGGACGCTAGACATTAATGGAAAAATTTGAGGCATACTAATGCATTTTTAACTGTTGAAAAATAAATGATTAAGTATCCACGGATACATAAAAAGAATATAAAATTTATTTTAGATGTATAAATAATTAAGTACTGGTATCTACCGTTGCTGAAAAGTAAAATTCGTTCCTAGGATACATAAAAAGTCTATAATATTTATTTTACTTGTATCTAAAAAGGAACGTTAGGCATTATGGGATAATTTTAGACATACTAAAGTATTTTTAACTATTGAAAAATAAATGATTAAGTACTGGTATCTACCGTTGCTGAAAAGTAGAATTTATTCCGAGTATAAATAAAAAGACTTAAATATTTATTTTATCTGTATTTAAAATAGAACGCTAGATATTAATGGGATAATATGAGGCATACTAAAGCATTTTTCACTATTGAAAAATAAATGATTAAATACTGCTTTCTACCGTTGCTGAAAAGTAGAATTCGTTGCTATAATATTTATTTTACCTGTATCTAAAATTGATCGCCATGCATTAATGGGATAATGAGGCATACTAAAGTACTTTTAACTATTAAAAAATATTATTAAGTACTGCTATCTACCGTTGCTGAAAAGTATATTTTGTTCCGGGGATACACAAAAAGTCTCTATAATATTTATTTTAATTGTATCTAAAAAGGAAGGTTAGGCATTTATGGGATAATTTGAGGCATACTTAAGTATTTTAACTACTGGTTAATAAATTGGCAGGAACACTTATAAGCTAACCGATAACATATTTTTGTCTAAATGTTCACTCTGTGCAGTAACATATGAGGTAACTGATTATTTCCAGATTTTTAAAATAATTTTAAGCATACTAAAGCACTTTTAAGTATTAAAAAATATGATTAATTCCTGGTATCTACCGTTGCTGAAAAGTAGATTTTGTTCCGAGGATACACAAACAGTCTCTATAATATTTATTTTAACTGCATCTAAAAAGGAACGCTAGGCATTAATGGGATAATTTGAGGCATACTAAAGCATTTTAATTACTGGAAAGTAAATTGGCTGAAACTCTTATAAGCTAACTGATAACATATTTTGTCTAAATGTTCATTCCTTGCAGTAACGTATTAGGTCACTGATTATTTCCAGATTTTTAAAATAAATGACGGCGAAAGAAAAACCCAGAAAATCCCCGCAGAATCCCCTTAAAAGCATTTTCCGGTAAAGAGGCATTGGGAATTTCGTTGGAGAGGAAAATCGCAAGATATCATAAACGAATTTGGGCATTAAGAGAGGAAAAATGACATGTAGTATTTCCCCATTTAAGTGGCTTTTACGAGCCGAGATTTTATTATACGAAGCCATTTCTTTTTAAAGGAGCAAAACTGACATCAGTGATACAGAAGTCGTAGATGTAAGAATCCATTGTTCTGCATTTTAAGAATTCGAAACCGAGAGAAGATGTAAAGAGAAGGGGGATGACATCGACAGTCAATACCGGTAAAGCTGTTTTAGTTCCCCTTTTACATTTGAAACTTCTAACAATTGCTTGAGATACAAAAGAAGATAACTGATTACATTAAATTAAATTATTTTATTACACCTTTCTTTAAATTCGTGCTAAATATTACCATGCATGTGTATGGATAAAATATAATTGTTGGAACAAAACTTCTTTAACACTACTTATCTCTAATAGAAAAACAAAGTTCCAACATTAAGGAAATAACCTAGGAATGTCTACCCTACATTACATGCAGGTTCAGTTCTAAAAAATCTACCTTAACACAAAACACCTCATATAAGCTTCTCATTTCGCTCATATCAAACGGATGAGTACCAGAAAAATAAACAGTGTAGGCGTGCTTACCTGGGTAGTAATGCTGGAATAGGAGATAGATCCACTGTAAAGTGACAGCCATGGGACCTTTAATATACACCTATAAACTTATATATAACTCAAAACTAGGGCTTTTTATATTTTATTCCACACATAGAAAGACATATTTACAGGGGACTTAGCACTTTTCCCCGTTAGACAAAGCACACACATATACCACACAAAAAACAGAACGCACAACAACTTACATAACTAAGAACTAACTAAAAATCAAAAAACAACATTCCTTAGATCATAGACTGTTCCTCTTTTTCTTGGAACATCTGGCGCCATCTCTTGGCACTATAGACAACTAACGTTAATTACGCAACAATAATATACACCGAGTAAATTAATCTATTTATTCATTTATATATTTAATAAATAGCAATTGATAAATGTAATATATCAATAACATATTTCCCCGATATAATAATAGCCTAAGTTATCTCTCCGTCTGTCCTCGAATTTATGAAATGGTTTGACCTGGAATAGATTGATGCATCCGTATTCTTGATGAGTTAGGTTTACCAAAATTCAAAGCGAGTAAAGTGTATCTTCTCCTAAACTATCGATCTGATTTCAAAATTAATTGGTATAAATAGGATTCCTATCACAGGGAAAAATACTGCCGTCTTTAGAACGTCCAAAATCTATCCCTTCTTCGCATTTCCAGTGCTTAATGCCATTATTTCAAGCCCTATTTTCAACGGTTATCTGTCCGCCTGTCCTCGAATTTATGAAGTGGTTGGATGTGGAATGGATAGAGGCATACATATTGGATTCTTAGGATTAGCAACGGAGCCATTTCTGTATTATACGGAATTATACCGAGCCATTTCTTTCTAAAGGAGCAAAACTGACATCAGCGATACTGAAGTCACAGATATAAGAATCCATTGTTCTGCATTTTAAGAATTTGAAACAGAGAGAAGATGTAAAGAGAGGGGGGATGACTTAGTTCGACAGTCAATACCAGTAAAGTTGTTTTAGTTCCCCTTATACATTTGAAACTTCTGACAATTGCTTGAGATACGAAATAAGATAACTGATTGCATTAAATAAATTATTTAATTACACCCTTCGTTGAATTCGTGTTTAATAACACCATTCATATGTACGGATAAAATGTAATATACACCGAGTAAATTATTCGATTTATTGATTTATATATTTAATAAATAGCAATTGATAATTATAATATACTAATAATATGTATCACCTATATAATAATACCCTACTTTATCTGTTTGTCGGTCCTCGAATTTATGAAGTGGACTGGCCTGGAATGAATAGAGGCATCTATATTAGATTCTTCATGAGTTACGGTTAGCAAAATTCAAAGCGAGTGAAGTTAGCGAGTCTTATCCTAAACTACCGATCCGATTCTAAAACAAACTGGTATAAATAGGCTTTCTATCACAGCGAAAAATACTGTCGTTTTTAAAAAGTCCGAAATCCACCTATTCCTCCCTTTTCGACTGCTTAATTCCATTATTTCAAGTTCTATATTCACTGGTTAAGAGCAGGCGATTAAATTTATCAATTTATCATACAATAAATAGGCAAAACTAACATTTTGTTTCTAGTATTATGACGTCATACCTCTAATTTAATTATTTTTTTATTTTGAATTATTTAAATATTGTCTGCATTGTTTACATAACTATTATCACTGAACTTAGATATAGAGTAAATACTTTTCTTTTATATTTGGTATAATAGATTAGGTACATATGTGATAATTTTAAACTTAACCATCGATTATATTTTGGTGAAAGATAATTCTGAGCCAAAAAACATACCATTTTTCTTATTTGCCTCATAGAGTAATTTACAATTCTGAAAAGTTAAAAATTTTACCTATCCCGTCATATGAAGGGTTATATGCTAGTTACTAATATAACCTATATTTGTCTAAATGTATATATATATATATATATATATATATATATATTATATATATATATATATATATATATATATATATATATGTGTGTGTGTGTGTGTGATATTAAAATTATTTGAATTTAATATCTCTTAAAAATTCTCCACTTTCCATTT
>CM063506.1:43193358-43198358 GCA_032207245.1 Pardosa pseudoannulata
ATTACCATTGATTAATACATGTACTTCAATCATATTTAATTTAAATTTTAAAACAATGAAGTCTTTATATGTTATAAACAACTAGGAATAATGATAACATTTATAAAATTCGCATTAATATGAATGAAGAGGAACTTAAGGTATGAATGTGAGGAACATTGGTGTTTCTAATGCCCCCTTGGGCGAGCCAAGCACGTGAAGTCACACGAATTAAATAAAAAAAAGCATGTTTTGTTTGACGAGCACCGCTAGAGTAAAATAATGACTTTGCTGAATGATTCATCGAAATTTTGAAGCAAGAAGTCCCCAAGGCTTGGTCTATTCCCCGCAGATGTATCATTTGAGTACATTATGAGCACGAATCTATTTTACGTGCCTCAATCACCATTAACGTACACATCGGATCTTAGGCCGGCTTAAGATCCGACGTCACAACCATCCAATTGCGAGATCATTGTGTTTGAGTGTGCTACAGCGGTTTAGGTTAGGGTATATTAAGTTTAATCAAAGTTTTTCTGTCTGAACATTTGTCTATTCTTGCATTGTATGTAATTTAACTGCTACAAATGGGATTTAACAATAGAGAAACAAAATTAAGTTTAATCAAAGTTTTTCTGTCTGAACATTTGTCTATTCTTGCATTGTATGTAATTTAACTGCTACAAATGGGATTTGACTTTAAAAAAATAAAAGCACTTTCTACTACAGCAAAATTTTCTTTGTAAAATTTTAGCTGTGTATCAGAGTATCTGGGAATTATTTATGTCTGGATTTTAGAGTTAAATAACAAATGAATATCGAAGAAAATCCCACAGAGTGTCCTTAAAAGCATTTTCCGTACAGGAGCTGGATCGAGCTCCGAAGTTACAACCATCCACTTACGAGATCATTGCGTTTTGCAGATACAGCGGTTCAGGTGAGGGCACGTTAAGTTTAATCAAAGTTTTTCTGTCTGAACATTTGTCTGTTCTATAGAAAAATAAGATGACGAAAAGCTCTTTCTACCACGGCAAAATTTTCTTTGTAAAATTTTAGCGGTGTGTTAGCCTATCTGGGAATTAATTATGTCTGGATGTGAATTAAATTATAGAAAATGAAAATCCAAGAAAATCCCATAGAATGTTCTTAAAAACATTTTTAGTAAAGGAGCATTGGGAATTTCGGGAAACCGCAAAATATCATAAACGAATTTGAGCATTAAGAATGGAAAAATAACATGCACTATTTTCAATTTCAGGAGTTTTTTACGAGATAAGATTTTATTATACAAAGCTGTTTAAAAGCAGCAAAACTGACATGTGATGCATAATTTGTGGATATAATAATGCATTGTTCGGAATTCTAAGAATTCGAAACCGAAAGAAGATATAAAAAGTCAGAGGAATGAATTAATACGACAGTCAAAATAAAGAAAATTGTATTTGTTGCATTTTACCTTTAGAATTACTTCGAATTTTTAAAAATTTGTTGCAAACAATTACATTAAATAATCACTTTAAAGTTTACATAATATAAGGAAAGCATTTTAATCGAATGAAAAATCCACCACGTAATTTTAATTCATGTTAACGTTAGGGACTGATTCCCAAAATACAATTTTTCAAATTATATCTGTGTGTACTTATGTGCCTTTATGTGAATACGAAAACACGAGTATGTTTTTCCTTACATAAAGTAAGTTTTGAATATGTACATAATAAATAGACTGTAGTTTTTCTATCAACGTTTGGATTACTCTCTGCTACCGGAATAAAAAAAATAGGAAGGTATAAACACATCCATGTGCCGAAAAAACCATTGCCATTACTAGTTGTTAATTACTAATACAACATATAATAACACTATAATGAGTAAACACAAAGAAGCAGATAAACATGAAACACGAGTTGATTAACAGCAACTCAATATCAAACGTGTTTAGCACAAAATAACCTCAGACTAAGGGGAATCCAATTTGTTGAGTTAAGGGACAAATCCAGAAACACTTCCAGGAATACCTAAAAAATCTCCAGGAAACTTACAGAGAATACAAACAATGAATAGAACATAATTTTCTGAGAGCAACCCACACTTTAAACAATTAACTCGAAACGTCTGGTTTCGAACTTAAAACCTTTCCGCCCCCAGCCCAAGATGCTATCTCGGGGCGACGGAGGTTCGTTTATGTCGTAGCAATGTACTAATGTGTTACATAATAATATGCACGAGGATTGGAGCAAAATTCATGGTAACTATTTGCTTTCTGGAAGATACCAGTCCAGTTGGAAAATGTGACATATACAGACAAAAGAACAAGGTGTTAACTACACGTGTGGACAATGAGTAGCACTGAAATATCGTAACACATTCATTTATTACAGTAGTATATAGGGCAATTGGCCTTCACGTTGCAAAGGAATGACAACACAGTACACATAAAGTTGACATGACAAAACTGGGTTTAAAGACACTCAAAGTAGCCTACCCACCATGCTACTGTACGGTATGGTAGGGCATTATTCCCAAGGGCTACCACTTAGTCACTGTGATATTCCACTGTGATATTTTGATGTAAATGCGCTACTCACCACGGGTTACTTCCATCTCGCACAACACTCACAAACTGACTGATCTCACAATTCTCGCTGCAAATTCTTTTACCAATTTAGACATATTTATAAATCCAAAACCGGTTTTAATGGTAAGGATATTTTGTATATATATATATATATATATATATATATATATATATATATATATATATATATATATATATATATATATATATATATATTATATCGGTATAAATACCAGGGTTATGGGCATAAGTCATGACAACTATTTTTTTTCTTGTAGATATGTGAATGGATCACAAACGTATAAGTGTCGTTCTGCTGGAAGTTCTGCAGGCATAGTGTGTATGCAGACCAACAGATGGCTCTATGATAGCTCGTAGCAGCGAGAAATGAGAAATCAGTCAGTTGGTAGGTGTCGTTCGAGATTGAAGTAACCCGTGTTGAGCAGCGCGCTTACATCAAAATGGCCGTTCTCAGAGGTAGAAATGCGATGGAATGTCACAGTGAAATAGTGGAATACCTTAGAAATAATGCCAAACTATACCGCACAGTAGCACGGTGGGTAGAAAAGTTTCAGGAAGAACGTGTGTCAACCACTCATCACTGGTTTACCACTCATCATCTCACACGACACTCACCAACTGACTCATTTCACACTTCTTTCTGCGCTACTACCAGCTATCACAGAGCCATCTGTTGTTCAGCATACACATTATGCCTGCAGAACTTCCACACGACACATATACGTTTGTGATCCATTCACATATCTGCGAGAAAAATAATATAACCATGGCTTATGCCTCAACCCTTATATATGCATTAACATAATTTTGAGAGTAAACCCTGCAAAAAGAGGTATATCAAGAATCTACATTTGTCGCTTCCCGATTTGATTCTTGGTTACTCGCATATTTAAGGCGATGGTAGACTTTCAAATTGGCTAAAATCGACCGAAAATTCGAACTTTCGACTTTAGTGAATAGGGAAAGAATATATCATTAGGAATACGGAGCAAAAAGAATTTTTTCATTCCCATCATTTTATCATTACTTATGGGTATAATAAGCTTATCATTACTTAAGGGTATAGCAATAATAACTTCAAATGCTGTTTACTCAGAAGTAAAATTTTCATGTATTACAAATGTTTAAAGGACTCCAGGTGCATTGAAAATAGATCATTGTCTCTGAAATTCCAGTATTATTTACGCTAGAGCTCATAAAATAAAGTCTAGTTGAAAGGGTATATTTTGAAAAATATAATATGATAGTTATGCATTTTAATTCACCGCTATAGCTGTTTATTCTGTAAAATAGGGGTATCATCATCATAATTATTTTTTCCTCTTTATATTTTCTATGAATGTGTATGGAAACAACTATTTTTTTTTTGTAAAGTCTATAAGGTATACTTAAAAAATTTTTATAATATTATATACAAAATTGATGCTTCGGAGCATTTTCAATTAAGCTAATTATGAAACAATTAATAATTAATAACTCCAAAACTAATTAATATTTTGCATTCAAGTTTTTAAAATATTTATATATCAATAGTACTATTAACATAGTCAATCTTCAAGGAAATTCATTTAAAAGAAGAAAAGTTTGCTCTAAAGGTCCACTGTCGTCTTAAGTTTTTGAAATGACGTGTTAGCGTAGCTAAAAGGCTGTGTGTGATATTATTTATGTGATCGTGTTCATATATTTTGTAAAACAAAAAACAAAAAACGAAAACAGTTACTTTTCTATGAGTATACACGAAAGTCAACGAAAGGCTAATCCCGATTATTAATGATGGAAAAATATACTGACAAAAAGCTATATCTACATGGAATATTTATTATACTACTATTTATTTATGTAAAAATATTCTTTGTGAATTAACTCAACCGGGTATTGATTATTTCTGGATTTTTAAGATAAATGACAGCAAAACGAAAAATCAACAAAAACCCAGTATGTTGTCCTTAAAAGCAATTTCGTATAAAGTGGCGTTGGGAATTCCGTTGAAGATGAAAATCGCAAAATTTCACGAATTTCAACATTAAGAAGAGAAAAAAATTATACGTATTTCACCATTTAAGTGGGTTTTACGAGCTGAAATTTTATTATTTCAAACCATTTCTTTTCAAAAGAATAAAGCTGATGTAAGTGACATATGCATCGTAGATTTAAAATTTGATTGTTCTGCAGTTTAAGAGTTCAATACTGAGATAATATATAAAGAGACAGGATAACTTAAATCAACAATCAGTGGAAATAAGATTGTACTAGCTCCAATTTTACTTATATTTTTAGAGAATTATATTTGGAATCCCTTAGGACAAAAACTAGATAAAGTAGTTACATTAAATAGCTATATTGAACTATTCGTTGAATTCATGCATTTATACGATTATTATTGAGAATGAAAAACTTCCGGTATAAATTACATAGATGAAAT
>CM063506.1:43208358-43213358 GCA_032207245.1 Pardosa pseudoannulata
TAGATAGATAGATAGATAGATAGATAAATAGATATATAGATAGATAGATAGATAGATGTGTGTATATATGTAATTCCATGTTTTGTAGCACTAATAACTTTGTAAAACCCTATTTTTCTGTCCAGATAGTGATATAAATTAAACACTAACATCTCGGATTTCAGGATACTGATGATTCAGGGTAAAATATATACTTTAAATGCATGTTTGCAATTTTAACAATACGTGCTAACTAAAGTATATCCCAGTTTAACCCCTTCCGGTAAAATGACGAGTCTAGCTCGTCATTAGTTTTTCATTCCATACCGCACAATGACGAGCTACACTCGTCATGCGATTAAAGTTACTGTTAAATATGATAATTAATTTAGTTTAAAATTACTAGTGTACTGAATTTGGCAACACTTTTATCACTTGTGAAAATCACAAGTCACTATTGCATATTGTTTACTTGGTACAAGTCATTGCCAAATTAATGAGTCAGAATAAAAGAAAACCTACTAAGAAATGCCGTGTGTGTTACAAGAATCAAATTAAAAGTGAGACTACTTGGTAGTGTGAACAATTAAGAATTCCTTTGCACTTTGTTTTTGCCACTAGCTTGAAAACTATTATCTGTATACCTTATTAATGTTTTGCTTTAATATTTTGTTAATTTTACTGTTTCTGATATTATTTAACACTATGTAAAAAGTTTATTTTAATTAAGAATATGTAAGAATTGTAAAATGAAACAAGTTTTTTAAATAAAAATTAAATGGTTATTTCATGCACAGTTTTTCATTATTAAATCATACCTGAAGGGTTAATGATAAACGACTGAAGCGTATTAGTAAACGTGCTATTTTGAGGTTTGGATTCATTTGGAAAACATTCTTATATATTCGTATTATTTTATTCTGTAAAAAAAAATCCCTTTTCTGAATCCTATCTGTAGTCAGCAAAGGCTTATCTGAAATCCTCTTTTTTTCCTTTTTTATTTCCAGTCTTATTAGTGCAGTACTCTTTCTGTTACATTCCTTAAAATAATAGTATGTCTAAGATATAAAATTTTTACCAACATCTGCACATAAAAAATCCATTGCGTATTTCTTTTCGTTGTTTATTTAAAATTAATTCTTCTCCACTATGGAAGCATCACTGTGCATACAAACGTTATGTAACATGATTAAATTATCTTTTACAAGCACCCAAGAAAACAAAAACAGAACCTCAAATATTTTACTACATATTAAAAAAATATTAATAGAACAATTTTTTCTGTTACGAAACACATAATTGAAAGTCTGATGTTTTTTTATTTAAAGATTTCAGCAATATAAATAACTTGTTTCTTATTTTTTAAGTTTCAACTAAAACAAACGTTCATCGCTTATCGAAATATAAGATCTAAAAATTCATTTATTCTTTCAAAGTATATTTATCTTTCATCATTAATCAAATATCTTGGAATTTAATACTTGGCAACAGTTTAACATTTCTTAGATTATTAAAATTTTTAATTATTCCGAGATGCATTTGATATGAAGAGTTTAATTAACAACATGTCAGTTTCCAATATTTTTCTTCGGTTAAGAAATATTATAATGTAATTCAAACTTGCCAAGACGTCCAAGTGTTATTAAATTTCCATCAAATATTTTTATGTTTCTGAAATGAATTAATGCATTTCTGCCGGAAATGTATTTAAACATTGCATTTTTAATAACATGTTTAAATTATTCGTTGCCATTGTTGACGTTAAGGATATTTATTTTCAAAGTAAATGATTAATTTTGAAATAAAAATTTTTAATTGATTGCTAGAAAAAGCATATTTTATTAATTAATTCCCTACAAAGCTTTATAAGTGAAGTTAATTCATGCAAGTGTTCCATGAAAGAAAAATTACAAACATCAATTACTAGAAGAGAACTTTGATATTTAAATAAAGTTCTAGTCATAATAAATCTTTTACCACAAAAAAGCAGAAGTTTTAGAGTTTAGTTTCTATAAAATTCATTTAATTTACATATCTATTTTTACGAATACGTAAATGCAGGAACATTAAGAATATTTTACATGAACCATAATTGAAAATTAAAAAACTCTTTTATTCATAAAATAACTAATTAACTATTCATTATTTTCTTACATAACATAGATATTTTAAATACTATAATACGAAATACATTCTCTTAAATAAAAATCTTCTGGTGGTACAAGAAAATAATATTTCTCTCGTAAATACCCAATTAAAATATATTTTATAATGATTATCAAAGGACTTATACAAGTCTAAAACAGTACCAATAAAATAAAATGCATTTTAAAAATAAACGTATTTTTGTAAACAGTAAAAACTTTTGAAAGCTCTCGATTGCTTTTTAACATTTCTTACTTTATTTTGCAATTCTAAACTCCTTGGTAAGTTTTTGGCCAGATTGATAACTTTCTATCCAATAAGCTAACTATTCTTTCTCATATTTTATAAAAACATTAAATTAGACCTTTAGTAATTACCTTAGCCATATATTTTCAAATGTCCAGCAAGTCAAACCTAATTGAAAATTCTGGTTTGCATAGCTACCATTTTAAATTTTAATTTTTCATTAAGAAGCATATTTTTATATGCCATAGATAATGCCATTACATACGTTACTTTAAAGCACAAAATATTATACTCAAATATCTTTTACAACCCTCCTGTTAATTTAAAATTTACTTTAATACTTTATAAAAATAATAATGCAAGTTTTTGGTCACTGAAAAAGAATTACTTTCTTTTAAATGTAAAATATTGGATACTAATAAAAAGTATTTAGTGAGTATCCGCTAACTGAAATACTACACGTATGGACGCACGATTTATATGTGTGGTGTAAGTATGTATGATTTAGCTGTGCTTCTAACCAAAGGTGTTTTACATACAAACAAATTTTGATATTTACATTTTATATTGTTTAACTATATACTTTATAAATGCTATACATAAGCACATATGATTAAGATTGTTATCTTACGTAAGTATTATGCAAGAAACAGATATGCATGCAACTCAAAATGTTGTATACATAGAAAATTTTTACATTTATTTATTATTTAATCTTCATCAAATCTACATTACAATTGCTACTCAAATGTACTTATGATTCATTTTACAAGTATGCATGATTTAGGTATGCGCTAAGCCAAAATTGTTATATAATACGAAACCTTTGACTTTTAGATATACCATGTTTACCACACTTAAAACATGAAATGGTATTAGCACGTACATATGAATCAGATTATTGCTGTGGGCATATATCATTCAGGAATACGCAAATTTAAAATATTCTATACAAATAAATCTTTGATATTTCGATATTATATATAGTTTAGCATCTATTATACAAAATGCTCTTCGCGCATGGAAAAGTATAAAACACTTAGCGTAGATATGCATGATTCTAATGTGTGCAATAGATGATAAGCTAGATCGCAACACCTATTTATCGATAAAAAGTACTGTGTTTCATTGTCTCGACTACACAGGGTAGCGAAAACTGAAAGACCTGTTGACGAAGATTCCCCTCCCCAACAAAAAAAAACTATATTTTGCCAAATAAAACTTATATTTGCAATCATTAGGAGTGTAGTGCTATCGAAGTTCATGTATGTCACATAAAATTAGAGCATAATTGATCTGTAAGTATTATTCCACCAACAAAACTAGTCAATCGGTAAATGTTGAAAAAGCAACAGTTGCAGTTTGCTATACCTTTCCTTAATTAAGAATGTGAAGATTTATGAAGTGATACTTAATTTTTTTATATGATTAACCCTCCGAGTGGAACACACAGATTAAAAAATACGCTAAAGGTTTATTGTGTCAATGGCTAATTCTTTGATTTTTTACTTCACCTTTGTCGACTAGAATAGAATACGGGAAACCCATCGTTATTGTCTCTTTACTTTCGGTTATAAAAATATTAAATAGATATTTACATTGTTAATTTTTAATACACATAAAGCTCGCCAAGTCTGAAGTTATATAAGAAATATGATTCTAAAGTACAAATATATTCTTTAAGAGAATTATTTATATTTTAAAGAAAGTTATCCAGGATCTTTAAGTGTGCATTAGAGATACATCAGTTACCGCAAACTAAATATTCGAAATAGATATTTACAAAGCCATGAAAAGATATATCTTTGTGCTAAGAATGCATTCAATAAATGTATCAAAGAGGGATAATTTCTAAATAATAGATATTTTACCTCAAACACTGGCAGAAATGTACATTACATATTTTAAGTTTTAGGTCAAAAAATTGTATCGACAACCACTTTGAAGACATCATCGGTTTAATAAGTGAATTACATTTATCCTTATCACTCTTCGATCTGGTGTTAGACATGTTTTTGGAGATATTGTATAATAACACATAGAATTCTCGACTACCCTATTCCAAATATGCTAAATCTCAAATCTGAGGAAAACACGTCTATATAAGGTCATTTCCCACATATCTCAAGATTAAATTATCTTTCATTAAAACAGCTAGTTATTGAAATTTCTTATTAGTTAATTATCTCACTTAAACTCTGGAACACCATATATATGTAATAGGGCTTTTGCCCCATTACGAAGTGGGGTTCTGGACGATAATCGCGGCCTTGCAGACGCAGAACCTCGTGATGAGAACGAAATTAAGACACTGAAAAAATTAATCTATCGTCGTTTATACATCGAAACTGCCGGAAAAATCGATACTACATCAGTGATAGAACTTCGTCGAAACTTTAGACGAAACTGATCGAAACTCTATCGAAACATTTTGCGAAAAAAAAAAACCTTTTTTAAAATTCGAAATATCTGATTAAATAGTCATTTGTGCCGACCAATCATTACTACTTGAAGTGATGTGGGTGATGTAATCCACTCTTTAAAACTCTGTTTTAAGATAAGGAACAGGGAAGATTTCTACTACTTAACATTCGAGGATATTCGCTTGGGTTCCTTGAAAAGAATTACCG
>CM063506.1:43219124-43221624 GCA_032207245.1 Pardosa pseudoannulata
GTCCACAGCAGTATTGCACCCGAACAATCATTATTCATTACTGTTAATAGCTATTATTTTCATGGAATATGTATTTAAAAAGTAAATAATACGTCAGAATATGCTGACATTTCAATAGCAGCCACACTTACCACAGTTAACATCGTAGACCGTGAAATTCGCAGTCCTATCAGTCATGCAGTGTGGACCGTCCGAATATGCACTTCTATCATCGAAAAACAGTGGAGTGTCGAGTAAGAAATCTTATCAGTTTTACACAGTGGATGTTTGAATACACAATCCTATCATCAAAACTTTCTGGTCTGTCCAGTAGCAATCCTATCAATCATACATAGTGAACCTTCCAGTACGTAGTGCTATTATCAAAAAATAGTGGACCATCCAGTACGCAGTCCTATCAGTCTTACACAGTGAACCGTCAAGTAAACAGTCCACAGCAGTATTGCACCCGAACAATCATTATTCATTACTGTTAATACCTATTATTTTCATGGAATATGTATTTAAAAAGTAAATAATACGTCAGAATATGCTGACATTTCAATAGCAGCCGTACCTACCACAGTTAATATCGTAAACCGTAAAATGCGCAGTCCTATCAGTCATGCAGAGTGGACAGCTGAATATGCATTTTTATCATAAAAAAAGTGGATCGTCGAGTATGCAATCTTATCAGACTTACACAGTGGATGTTTGAGTATACAATTCTATCATCTGAAAATCGGGGTTTGTCGAGTAGCAATCCTATGAATCATACATAGTGAGTCTTCCTGTATGCAGCCGTATTATCAAAAAATAATGGATTGTGGAGTATGTAGTCCTACCAGTCTTACACAGTGTACCGTCAAGTGCAAAGTCCTATCATCGAAAAATAGCGAACCGTCGAGTACACAACCTTATCAGACTACACAGTGGAACTTCAAGTATACAGGCACATCATAGTCGACCATCGAGTAAGCAGTCTTATTAATGAAATAATTATAACGAAAGTTTAAAACTTCAGTTTCTGTCTTTCATTGTTTAACTCTGGTTTGATTTAAATTGAAATAAATAATTTTAACATAATATGGACTAGTGTGTAATATTTTTTTCAAATGAAAGTTTAATAGAGATTCAATTTCTATTCAGTTTTCTAGAATTCAATTAAATTGAAGTGTTTTTAGGCGACATTGTTTTAAATTACGTCCCAGAGGCAAAATACAAACTATAAATTACCTTAAGAAATTTTTGAGGGCTCAAAACTAATAAAAAGTTAAATAATATAGTTTTCATTAGAGCATATCGTGCATTTTGTAAAATACAGATACTTTATATCTTTCAACTCTTATTTACTACTATAAACTATTATATTCCAAACCTAGTTGTATGCAATTCATTCCCCTTTCTGAAGCAATTTATAAAATAGGGACCTACAAGTATAAGTTTTGGCAACATTCTCTTAGATGTTTCGAATCAGTCGTAATCTGAATTTAATAGGCACTTACAGCGCTTGCTTTTAGCTTAAAATGTAGATAAAACTAATTAGATGTAATGGCAAGATCTCAAAGTAAAGGCTTTTAAGTTCACCTTTCGTGTATAGTAATTGTTCATATTACTTAAGTAGCTAATAATTTTTGCTCACTCTTTCCTTGTACTTGACTCAGGAGACACTGTTTAATGCTTGCTCTGTTAGATTAACATTCTAACACTGTATAGATTAACTTTTCTGTAATTTATTGCTTTTTTAACAATTTTAAGTAACAAATATACTCATGTATAACGCGTACCATGTTACTTTTTATCAATTAAAATCTAAAGTGGATATAACTAGTTTTGATGATTCAGCTGTTAAATTATGCAGATTTTATTATTTTGTATGAGGCATTATCAACAGGACGTTTTTTAATAAGGTAACGGGATTGTGTCAGTAGAACTTAAGTTCGGTAGTCAGTAGAACTAAGTACCTTTGGTCAAGTGACCCACAGCGTTACGGTTTGTTAAATAGGTTTTTCATTATATACAGTCAGTTCCATAAGAGAGTGTTGCTCATAAATTTCGTCAATGGATAGCGCGCAGGTACCAGCTTAACTGCACGTGTTTACTGCAGGTACCGGCTTAACTGCACGTGTTCTTCAAACATTAGAGAAGAATGCTTTATGGTTATATTCTTCATTCGATTTATTTTGCTGTGTTTAAATAAACAATTCCAAAATGAGTGCCGCGTATGCTAGCCGTTTTGATGCAGTGTTTCTGTGTAACCACCCAAAAGGACCAAAAATGTCTTGTGCATCTTCAGCCCAGTACATGAGAAAGTCATTCGTCAAGATATGGGTAGCACGTTATAAAGCAGTACAAAATGTTGACAACCTACCGGAACACGGTAAACGCCGCTCACCGTCAAAATCGAATGATAAAGTGAAACTTGCATAATCGAAAATAATGGGGACTGGACGACTTATTAGGTGAAATGCATTTCAGTATAATATGTATACTACACGGTACAAATGTAATTTTAACTAAT
>CM063506.1:43224124-43244124 GCA_032207245.1 Pardosa pseudoannulata
TATTCTCATTTTGAATTAAATTACTCCTAATCAGATTGTAGATATTTTATGGCAAGTTCTTTTATTTGTGGAATATAATAAATTTAGTGGCTTTTATGATGATTACTACCTATTTTTGTTTCCTATAGTAAAAATTTAGGAATCATTTTTAACATGTTTGTGGTTTCTTTGAAGAAAAAAAAAGAAAATGTAACGTATAGTGAAGCATGTTTCGCAATATTTAAATTATGGATCAAGCTTAACTTGTCCTTGTTGTTGATTGCATTAGAACATTAGTATTAACCTCTGTTATTGCATTAGAACATTACCAGTAGGACGCACGTAGTTTATAAATTTAGTTGAGAACAAGCACTAATGTAATTTTTTGGTACCTGAAAACTAATTAGACGCAACCCGACCGCTTAAAACTAATTCCAAATATCTAAGAATATTTTATCAACATTGGATTTCAAACCTACGATTTCTAGTAGAAAAAAGTAACATCTTATATGTTTGGTATTGATAGGTTCTTCATTATTTGTTTACTTATTTCAAGGAAATTGCAGTCCATAGTTGACCTTTTTTGCTGATAACCAGTTGATGATTTCAAGTTTGGATTCTCTTTGGTTTTGCAACACAAATTGGTAATCAAACCAAATAATCATAAGCAGAGCCGTAAAGATAATGTAAATACTCAAGAAAAAGAAGTGATACTCACGAGCATTTATAGAAAAACATTTTACAGGCTCATATTCAGCTTCTTATTCATTCCAACGCAGCAGGGGATACAGGCATTATCAAAACGCTTTAACAAGGCTGCGAACATATTACTCATTTAGCACTATCCGAGGAGCAAGTGTAACTTAAGGTATGCTACGGACACGAGTAACATCGTACCCGCTGGGTCCTTGTAATTTTGAAGCAGGGACCAAGCAGAAGACCCCTATGCTTGGCCTGTCACTCCCAGAGGTATCGTTTGAGAACTTGGAGGACTTTGTGTCCACGAACCTGTTTTAATTGCCCCAGTCATTTATAGCGAACACGGCAGATCTTAGCCCCGCTCCAGCCTCGAACCCACAACCTTTCAGTTACGAGAACGCTGCCTTTGGCCAACTAAGCTACCGCATCTCTCAAATGAAAAAATACACAAGCAAAGCCGTAGAGATAATCTTTAAATACGCAAGAGAAAGAAGTGAAATTCACGAGCCTTGATAGAAAAATAATTTTACAGGCTCCTCCTCATACTGAGCTTCTTGTTCATTCCTATTTAAAGTTGTTTTGATTTTGTTTTTTAAACTATTAATTTTGTAGTTTTTCGGGTATGGGATTTTAAAAATTCCTTATGGATTACATATTCGTAGTATGTGTTAATACTGACGTAGTAAGTTCAATTTTATTATGTTCTAGATTTAATTTTTTGTTAAAACAGATAGCTTCAAAGGGAATTAAACAATTTTTCTACTGAGAGACAGAGTTTATATTATTCTTTATTTTCGATGAAATTTATAGTTCTCGCGCTAGTAGTGTGCACTAGACGAGACATAGAAAATATCTTTTAAAACAGCAGCAGGTGTTTATCAAATATCTAATGACTCCTGTAAGAAGATTTACCTGTTGGGCAGAGCGAGATTATTCGAGTTTCAATCTTCGAGTACTCCTTCCCAAGTTTGACCAATCCTTATGCAGCATTTGAATCTACAACTCCATATGTAGTAGTCAGATGCTTTACCTACTATATAGACTGAATGGCTGACTCTTTGTTCAACAGGTCTGAAAAAATGCTCAAATTTTTATTAAGTATTTTAACCCATTAACTGCCAGATTTTTTTTTTAAATATTTTTTTAATATATATTTACGTATTTACATGTAAACCAATGTAGTACATTAAATTTTACACTACAGAAAAAAAAATATGTTTTTTATGGATTTAAAAATCAATCCCCATTTGGGAATCACGGTACATTGCATGTAAATAACTGTAAATTTTTTTAACAGTGCCATGGAATAACACATTCTACGTGTAATCCTACATCACACTTCATGCACTGTTTCCGAATATTTTTTTTACAAACCGCACATTTTCTTTGTTTTCCGTCCAATGTTCTTTCTAAATAATATCCTTGAGGATTTTTTCTTACGTCTTCTGGTACGCGCTTCTGTGAACTCACACTGTACGATGGTCGTCCACAATTTTTCGTGTCAGACACGGAATGTAAATTCAAATAGAACCGTGCAACTTCTCGTCTGAAATTTAATAGCGGCATTTTTCCATTAGCAATACAATATATTGTATGAGCATTAACTAGAGCCACATCCACTGCATTAATGAAAATAGGAAAGTACCATTTTTTGCCTATAATTTTTATTCTATACTTTTGTACATTCCAGTCAAGCTTGTCAACACCTCCCCTGTTCTTATTGTAATTTATAATGGCATTGGGTTGTGGAATTAATATTTTTTTTTCTCAGCCCTAGACCATCTCGGCACACTTCCCAAAGGTAAAACTTCCAAATGATTTGATAACATTTTAACAATGCTGTTATCTTTCCAAACAAGACCAAATATTACATTTATTTCATCATATCTATAATCAAAAGCCCCTCTAAATTCTTTCTTCATTTCCTTATCTGTTTTTATAGGGCACTTATTCATCCTATTACATCTCACCGTTCCTGTCGCAGGTATATTTCTTTCTTTTAGATTTTTCAGCAAATCAAAACTTGTGAAAAAATTATCGAAATAAAAGCAGTGTTCCTCTGGTTTGTCTATGGTTGCTATCTTATTCAATATTACTGACACACCTAATCCACAAGTATATCCTTCTAAATTATCTTTTTCTGAAATTCTACTTGGCTTACCTTCATAGATGTCAGCATTATAGCAATATCCAGTCACACCACAACACATTGCCCATTGCTTGAACCCAAAGCGAATGGGCTTTCCTCTAATAAACTGCTTTAGAAAATGATGACCATAATAACGTACCATTTGTTCATCAATACATATGCTATACGAAAATACGCCGAACTGCATAAATGCTTTATTCAGCTCATCCAAGATTGGTCGTATTTTAAATAATCTGTCTTTGTTTCCATTTATTAGTGGTATATTTGTATTGTCACTGAAATGTAGATTTCTCTTTATTTCAATATAACGATTTTTCGACATACATTTCCTTACAATTCCAATATCTATATCTTCTTCTTCTGACCAATACATCTGCTCTTGAGGCAAAGAGTGATATCCAGTTAACAGTAAAAATCCCAAAAATTTTTTGAAGCAGTCTGAAGAGAGCGTAAATTGGTGACGATTATTTTGAGTTGCATAAGATACACTTTGCTGTACAATGTGATTTACTAGATCATCTGTAAAGAACATTTTAAAAATTTCTACTGGTCTTTCATCTTTTAGTCTTTCTATCATGGTCATTTTACGTTGCTCGCACTCTTCTTCTCCCTGACTAGAAATGTTGAATGATGCTCTTTCTCTTTTCCACCTTGATATGGGTTTTTCTTTTTTAGGTTTCTTTTTTCTTTGAACAGTAACTTCTTCATTACACCTACCGCCATGAATTTCTAATGAACCTGGAACATCGTTTGGAATTGTATCTTCCAGAATGTTGTCATCTATATCTTCTAAATCAGACACATCATCCGCTCTATCTGGTGGTAATTCAACTATGTCAATAGTACCGCCCGGGTCATCATTATCTGTCAAATCAAGATCATTGTCCCAATATTCTTCAAGCTCTCTTAGCGTTGAAAATTTTCTTCTACTCATGATTATCCAAATGAAATAAAAAAAATATTTAAAAAACACAAATTATAATAATACTGACATTTATCAAAATCCAACCATGTTGATCTTGCGGATAAAACTCTCTAAATGACACAACTTCTCAGCACAATGTTCATGTCCATCTGCTCTAAAATTTTAAATATCTTGCCCAATAGACGAAAAGGACTGGCAACATCCCACCCCAATTAGAAGCAGGTGCGTTTCAGAATCACCTGCTCTCAACACCTGATATTTCCACCCCCACATCTTGTTTCTATTATTATTATTAGTGGGCAAATTCAACATTTTCGTTAGAAACATTCTTTCTGGAACTCTCCCCCTTTCTTTCCCCCCATATCAAGTCTATATTTGTCAGTGGAAGCATTCCACACTTTTGTGGGTAACAGTCTTTTTGGAAATTCCGGAAACATATTGCGCCAGATAACTGAACAAATGAAAATTTCAATTGTAGCATAAATAAATCATTTTACATTGCAATAACCGTGAGCCCCAAATGGGGATCATTGTATTTTACAGGTGCTGACGGCATGAAGTAAACAATGTGCTCAATTTTTATTTTATATTACTCAGAACTCATGTGCAAACAACCTCTGTCAGAAAAAATAATTCATTTTAATATAAATTAACATATATTCACTTAGAAAATAGACATATGTAAAAAAGCGTTGTTTACAGGAAATATTTCGAAAAAATGTCATATATGTATTTTATTTTGCAAATAAAACTAATAAATTAGCTATCTACATTAAGAGTAGACTATTATGTAGACACATGACTATAAAAATAAATGAAAACCTAAAATTTAGGGATGAACAAGATAAAAATTTTCGTGATCCCCAAATGGGGCCCATGGCAGGGAATGGGTTAATAGTCTTAAACTTTAAAAATATATCCCAAGATTTAAAACAGTTAAGATGTTCTCTTTCATTATATTACAGTTGTTTCGACCTATTTACGACGGTCATCCTACACATGTATGTGTATAATTTAATTTTAGAAATGAGATAACGTTTAGTTGAGAGCAAGACCTACAGTAATTTTTTGATATCTGAAAACAAATTAGACGCAAACGAATCGCTTGAAACCAATTCCGAATATATATGAATATTTATACCAACATTGGATTCCAAATGTACGATTTCCAGTAGCAAAAATAACACCTTATCTGTTTGGAATTGATGGGTTCTTCGTTATTTATTTATTTCTAGGAAGTTACAGTCCTTAGTTGGCCCTTCAGCTTATAACTAGTTGACTCTTTTAAGTTTGGATTCTCTTTGATTTTATAACACAAGTTGACAATCAAACCAATAATACACAAGCAAATCGTAGAGATAATGTAAATCCGTAAGCGAAAGAATTGATACCCACGAGCCTT
Organism: Pardosa pseudoannulata; assembly: GCA_032207245.1. Classification (NCBI taxonomy): domain Eukaryota; kingdom Metazoa; phylum Arthropoda; class Arachnida; order Araneae; family Lycosidae; genus Pardosa; species Pardosa pseudoannulata. Next base: position 43,229,279 of record CM063506.1, read on the forward strand.
GGTAGAAAAACAATTTTACAGGCTCCCTCAAATTCAGTTTGTTGTTCATTCTTCTTTAAATTTGTGTTTTGATTTTGTTTTTCAAACTGTTAATTTTGTAAATTTTGAGGTATGGGATTTTAACAATTCCTTATAGATTACATATTCGTAGTATGTGTTAATACTGACGCATTATGTTCATTTGTATTGAGGTCCAGATTCAATTTTCTGTTAAACAAATAGCTGCAAATGGTTTTAAACATTAGTTCGACTAAGAGACAGAGTATATATTATTCTTTATTGCAGGGGATATTTATAGTTCTCGCTCTAGCAGAGCTGCACTAGCCGAGATATAGGAAATATCTATTAAAACAGCAGCAGGTGTTTATGAAATAGCTAATGACTCCTGTAAGAAGATTTCTCTGTTGGGCAGTGCAAGATCATTCGAGATTTAATCTTCGTGTACGTCTTCCTCGGTTTGACCAATCCTTATGCAGCATTTTAATCTACAACTGCATGTGTTGTAGACAGATGCTTTAACTACTATGTTTACTGAATGGCTGACTCTTTGTTTAACAGTTCAAATTTTTATTAAGTATTTTAATGTACTCTTAAACTTAAAAAATATATCCCAAGCATTAAAACATTTAACATGTTCTTTTTTATTATACTACAGTTGTTCGACATATTTACGACGGTCATCCTACGTATGTACGTGTATAGTTTAATTTTGGAAATAAGGTAAAGCTTAGTTGAGAACAAGAACTACGGTAATTTTTTGGTACCTGAAAACTAATTAACTCGAACCCACCACCTGAAAAAAATTTCGAATGTCTACGAATATTTATGCCAACATTAGATTCCAACCTACGATATCCAGTAGCAAAAGATAATACCTTGTCTGTTTGGAATTGATGAGCTTTTCTATTTATTTATTTCTCGGAAGTTACAGTGCTTAGTTGGTCTTTCCGCTGATAAGCAGTTAACGATTTTAAGATTGGATTCTCTTTGATGTTGCAACGCATGACAATCAAAACAAAGAATACACAAGAAGAACCGATAAGTTTGCTGAATTTTGAAATTATTTTTCTCGAAAATTATAATGATAATTGCTAAAAATATTTAATTATAGTGCAAAAATCTCCATGTACAATATAGTCATTCTCCATCCGAGAATTCAATAAAAAAATAGCACAATATCATAAAATAAAAACTGTCTAACTGTATAGCATTTTGTGAAAGAATTTTTCGCTACATTCAAGTACACATAATATTAACTTACAAATTCACGCGTCAGAGAAGGTTTATTTCTTCGATTATGTGTGAAGAAATCGTGGAAGAATGAAACATTGAAGCCTGGGGTAAGACAGATATTAGGCTCCAAACTTGATAAGGAGTTTATTTTGTGTCCAGGATAGGTGATGACTACGATCGAAGACTTTTATTGGGAAGAGTATGGAACTATATTACAAACCAGAAAAGAGCCCGAGGCTGTTTTGACAGTATCAACTGTGATAATCACCCAGTCGATTGCACTGGAGTGAAAGTGACGAGAAAGTTATGTGTAGATGAGACTGCAGCAGGCAAAAGTTTGGATCCAATTGACAGCTAAATTACATCTCAGTGCAATTGTTCTATGTTCGTTTATTTTTCGAAGAATTGTTTCTGATTGTTTCTAGCATATAAAAGTTTCTAAAAGGATAGATTTTTGCATTTAATATATTTTTTCAGTGTTTCTTGAAATATTGTCATTTATTAAACTTTTAAAACAAATAGAATTTAAATTAATGTGAATATTTTGACATTTCTGTTTAATTTTTTTAGTAATGCGTATCAGAGTAATAATTTTAATATCAAAGCAGCATGTCTGTAATACAGAAATTCAAGATAAGGAAGCCAAATGATTAGGGGAGATCGTGGGTTCTAATCCCACTATCACATTATCTCTACGGCTATGATCCATGCTACTATGAACCAAAGAATACACAAACAGGCTATCTTTGGTTCATAGTAGCATGGATCTTCGAATTCGTTAGAAATGTCCGTCACCTTTTTTGGTGGCTTACTCAAAAATATTTTGTGTAGTGCAAAATGGAAATACCCTAAAGAAATCAATCAAGAGATAGCAAATTTGAAATTTCATCTTTGTTTTAACTAAATGGAAAATAAAAAAAAAACTTGAAACATAACTTGAAACATAAGACTCGTAATTCACGAGTTACGATTTTAACCTATTATATACATCAAAAATTTGTAAACAAAAATTTTCGAGACTACAATAAGCAATATTCACCACATTTGTGCTTTAAACATGAAAAATATTGTTGATATTCTAAAAAAACACTCTTTGTATTAAAAAAGTTCAAAGGGAAACTCAAAGAATTTTATTTCCATACTAAAAATAGGTTGTATCACTTTTTAACTTTTAAAAGTACTATCGTAGAAGAGTGTAACTCCTTAAGTATCCACATTAAAACAATACATAACAGTTTTATTAAAAACATTACCTATTGTATATTTTAAAATTATTTAATGAAATATTTGTGGAAATTACGAAAATTTATATATTTTGGTTAGAAATGACTTAATCTTTTATGCCCGAGTAATTTTCCAGATTACATATAAATTCGTATATTAATTCTAAGTTAATATGGACGGCGCAGAATAAAATAAATATAAAATTTAAAGAACTTTGAATACTACAGCAGTTCATGTTTGTTATCAGCTGTCGTTTTAAACATTACAGAATACCATTTATGAAAAAGGAAAAACTTCGTAAAAAAAGCTTTATTTGGTTTTACATGTAAAATAAGTACCTTAAAAGGGAGTTTTATAATAGATAAAGCAATTATCTTCCTTTCAACCTATGTGCATGCTGAAAAAGTAAATTTATGTGAGCTGTTCAAAAAATCATAAAATGCCGATCCAAAAGAAAAATTTATAAATAATAGAAATTACTTGAACATTTTGCAGATTGTTTATATTAATGACTTCTACCTACTCTGAAAATTTAAAAGTGTCTAAGAAAACATAAAATTTTACAAGCTATTTTTTAGAGCTACCTAAAATGAGACGATACCAAACCTTAAGGGGCTATACGACTGTTAAATTCACAAAAAATTAGATTTTTCAGAAAAAGAAAAATTATATGTGCAAAGAAATTCAGTTCTGAACATTTTTAAACAATCCGCTTAAAAATATCCAATATTGAGAGGAATTATGAATAAAAACGTGTCAACTGTTTAACTTACAAAACTTTAACTTGATTTCTCTAAAATTGGTTTTTTTTTTCACTTAATGCGCATGCCATCTCAAAAAGTTTGTAATATTTTTTCATGAATTTTTTACAGGTTGTATACAATATAATTTTCATCCGATTAAACCTAAATTTCCTTGTCTATTTCCCAATTTTTTTGGAATGATAAATTTTTAATATTTATAGAAAAAAATCATTTTTTAAAATTATTTTTTAAAATTATATATGTATCTTAAATACATACAAATTTAGGTTCAAAATTATTGAGCTATTGTAGTATATTTTAAAACAACAAGTTTGCCTTTAACATAACTATATTTTTAGTTTAGAGCGTTATTCTTGATATCCCTTTTTGTTAACGAAAAAGTGCCTCTCATTTAAAAATTTCTAACAAAAATTTATACTTTTTTGTTTCAAAAAATGAATGAGCTATGTAAGTGAAGATAATAACTTCTTCTAATTATTTTAAAAAATTATATATTTGTAAAACTGGTAGTTTTCAGGCTATGAGAAATCGAAAATGATAATTATTTTGCACATTTTAAACTTTTAAATGTCTTATGACCTTTTAAAGGGTTAATGTACATTTTTTCTAGAAAAACATATATCAAGCAATAGGTGAATTTTTTACCACAACACCACGAGAAATCAGAGACATAAAATTCAGAAATGAAGGAGAGTATTATGTAGGTAAAGGATGATGAAAGCATCGCGGTGATAAAGGAATACAATGCATACGGTATAGAATCAAACAAAAACAAGCTTTATTGAACGCATAGTATCGTGACTCATGATTGTATATCCAAGAGGAAGAACAACATGTAGATGTTACTTAATATGGAATATGCCCTACCCTAACTGCAATGGTTGCTTCGTACCGTCTCCGCATATTCAGTACCAGTTGGTTTCTACATTTCTTACGGTAGGAGTGCCCATTCCGCAATTAGCATCTGTTTGAGTTGCTGGGTTTTCTCCGGAAGATGTAAGCGTGCTGCAATGGGTCTCCCCAAGGTATCCCACATATGTTCAATGGGATTTAAATCAGAGGAGTACGCTGGTCAAGCCATTCGAGTGATATTTTCTTTTTCCAGTAGCTACTCAACATCAAGAGTCCGTTGTGGCAGTGAATTGTATGCATTACTGTAGCCAGAAGCCTTCACAAAGGGGGCATATTCCCCTTCCGTCCTAAACTTCCTGAACGCTGCCTTCCGTTAAAAGTTGGCCACCAACAGTGGTGCAGAGAATACAAAAACTGGACAACTGATCAATGGAGTCATGTCCTTTTTAAGGATGAGAGTCGGTTTAGCAACAGAAGAGATTCTCAACGCGTTTTCATTTGGAGAGATGTCGGTACCCGGTTTTATCCTAAACATCAAGGAAAGACACCGTTAAGGTGGTCCTGGACTTCTTGTTTGGGGAGGTATTATGCTGTACGGGCGAACTTCCACGTTTTCGACAGAGGTTCTGTAACCGGGGATCGCTATTGTGAGGAGGTACTCCTTTCCCATGTGCGTCTGTTCTGAGGTGCCATTGGGCCAGATCTCATTTTTATTGATGTCAATGCACGGTGACATCGGACTCTTTCTGTTGAGGAGCTACTGGAAAGTGAAGATATCACTCGAATGGAGTGGCCAGCGTACTCCCCTGATATAAATCCCATGGAATATTTGTGGAGTGCTTTGGGGAGAAGCATTGCAGCACACTTACATCCTCCGGAGAATACCCAACAACTCATGGGCACTCCTACCACAAGAAATGTTAGTCAAGCTGGTTCTGAGTATACGAAGACGGTGCTAAGCAATCCTTGCAGTTAGGGAAAGGCATATCCCATATTAAGGAACATCTGCTTGTTGTTTTTCCTATTCGATAGACAATGAGTCACGATACTATGCGTTCAATACAGCTTGTTTTTGTCTGATTCCATACCGTATGCATTGTATTCCTTTTTCAGCACCGATGCTTTCGTCATACTTTACGTACATATTACTCTCCCTCATTTCTGAATTTCATTTCTCTCAGATGATTTCTCGTGGAGTTACGCCAAAAAACCTACCTGTTGCTTAAGTTTTGCACACCAGTGTATACCGCTGTATCGAAGTGGTACGTTTTTCTAAGATGAATTCTAACCAATTGCTAACTGCGATTTAATTTTCTAATTAATGGAGTTATATCTTATTTTAGCCTTTAGTGTCTATCAAAAGTATTAAAACAGAAAGAAATAGAGTTGTAGAAAAATGACTATAGCATTTCAAATATGAAATAAAAACTAACGTTAGTTATTTTTTTATCATTAAAAAGACTGAGCTTTTAAATCAGCAAATTCTGATTAAAAATTAATACATCAATTTTAAATGATTCATAAAAAAACTGAGCAAAATTTATTCTTAATTAGATAAAAATGCATAATTAGCAATATTCAACTCATTATTTCGTTTAAAATAAAATTTAAGATAAAAGCGTTTGGAATGACTTTTTTAGATTGAAAAGAAATTATGCTTTTTTAATTTTTAAATGTTCAATGATATTTCCAATTACATTTTTTTTCGAAATTAATAGAATATATTTCGAAAAACATTAAAGAAAATGAGTTGTTTTAAAAACACATATTAAATTCCTGCAACAGAACCATTTAAATTTTAATGAATTTGCTCTTTTTCTGCATAAATGTATTCCTAAACCGAAGTGTTTGGTCCAAAGACATAAAAAATTCCTAGTAGAAATACAGCAAAACGGTAAAAGATTTTTAAGATAAATAATTTAATGTTTAAGTTTTTAAAATTTTGATAATTTAAACTTTTGAAAAAACTAATATTAAATGTATATTATCTTATACTTTAAACTAGTAAATAATATGGTATTTTAAAATACTACTTAAATTTTGAGGCCTTAATGTTCTTTTATTAAATATAATTTCTTTTAAATTAGACTTCTGTAGTTTCCATTTAAATAAATATTTTTATAAAAAAACTACAACGAGTGAAAAAATGGTACATTTTGAAACAAGTAATAACGAATTAGATGAAATAAATAATTTTTGTCTATTAGCACATTATTTTATTATGGTAAATTTTGTTCAAACGTTTTAAAAACGTTCATAATTTGATATTATAAAGATTTAAACTTTAATTGTAGAAGGGAATTTTATAGCTAAAGCTAAATTTCGTAAAACTATATTTGGATATTAATGTTTTTTCAGAGCTAAAATAGCTAAATCACAAAGATTAAAAGTGTCTTGGATAAAAACAAGGTTTAGATTAGTGATTAGGGTACCTTGACACAAGATTAATTTAATATTTAAGTTTTTAAAATTTTAATGATTTGAACTTTTGAAAAATATTAATATTAAATATATATTATCTTATACTTTAAACTAGTAAATAATATTGTATTTTAGAATACTACTTAAATCTCGTTTTTTTATTAAATATAATTTCTTATAATTTACACTTCAGTAATTTCTATTTAAATAAATTATTATTAAAAGAACTGCAATGAGTGAAAAAACGGTACATTTTGAAACAAGTAATAACAAACTAGATGAAATAAACAATTTTTAGTATATTAACAGATTATTTTTTATTGTAAATTATGAAAAACATTCATAATTTGATATCATAAATATTTAAACTTTAATTGTAGAGTTAAATTTTAGAAGCTAAATTTCATAAAACTATATCTAGATATTACTTAAAGTATTTTCAGAATTAAAATAGCTAAATCACAAAGATTAAAAGTGTCTTGGATAAAAACAAGGTGATTAGAACACCCTGACACAAGATTACTGCCAAGATTTATTTTGAAGTATGTTTAATTTTTCAAAAGCAGGCCTTTCTTTTATTACTGGCATTTTCCATACAATTCTCTGAATTTTGTTGCGGGTTTAATAATGAGAGCATCATATGGTTAAGACAACATCGTTCCTAATGTGGTAACAACACAAATACATCACACCTTACTCAGAAATCGAACCCAAGCCATCAGGATGGAGTAGAATACACTAATCACGATAAAGTAATGGCTGAATTTCGACATGTCTAAGAAAAAATATTATTTTTATTAAATATTATAATTTAGAGTATTTTTTTATTGATAATTACCAACATTTTATCGGAGTGCAGAAAAAAATCAACCAATAGCTTGTTATTTAAAAAAAATATTTAGATCACAATAATTACAAAATTAAGACACATTTGTGATTGTACCTTTTAAAAGGTAACCACCTTTTAAACATATATAATAATATGGTATGATATGGTTAAATTATAAACATTCCTTTTATTTTAATTGTATAATTCGTCATCTAAATTATTCTTTGTGCATGCTTTTAAAGGTTCAAAGTTAATTTCATGTCTAAGTTAACAGCATTGTCCAAAAAGAGCTAAAATACTGCCATGTAACTGTAAATGGCAACTTTGCATTTTGATTTTTACTTTACATACATATTTAGTCATAAAGCAAAATTTCAATAATTATATTAAAGTCAATGTATAAAAATAATAAAACAATAAAAAATTATAAATTATAATAAGAAAAGAATCCGAGAAAGAGAATATACTTCGTAAAGAAAAGATTTTCTTATAATATTGACCTTTAAAAATACTATTTAACCTGCAAGTTCTTACGCTGATAATTCAATATTGATGTACACTGGCAACGATAATATCCGATATAACAAGACTTTTTTTTTACATAGAACGTGGATTACGATACAATATTGTATGTACACAGTTGCATGCTATAACATGCCTAAATACTAAATTTCAAATTATGGCTAATGAGCTTTGCGTTAGGTCCAATAGCCTCAATATCCGTTACAGTGAATTTTTTTATATGGGTTGCAGAGCACAGTAGAAAAATAGATGTGAATATATATTATAAATACTAGCAATCCCCATAATTAAACTACCTATAAAACGTGCTTATCTGTAATATTTCTGCATCTTTATAGTAAATAAAAGACTCTATGATCAAAGAAATGTTATTAACTTTTATAATGGTAGAATGCATATTATGAATATATAAGTGCATATTATGAATATATCAGACATGGCAACATTGAAGCATTTCTGTCAGGAGCAACAGCTTGGTTTTAAAATGTAATATGCTAATCACAAACTAAACATGTATGCAGTTTACATACATAATAAAGAAAACCAAAATCACCCAAAGAGATTCTATATAATTACATATTTTATTGGTTTATAAATTAAAATTAAGCATATTAAATTAAAAACACACAGTACTAAATTATAAAGAAAAAATTAAAATTATGCATTTAACAATGTAGCTTTTTTTAGCTTTAACAACATTTCTAGAAAAGTGTTTAATGTAGAAACATTGACCCTGATTAAAATATCTATCATCATGTATTTTAGAGTTTCTCTACTCAAATTTGACTTAAATTCAGTCAATTTCCGCACAGTACTAATCCCGCTTTCACATGCAGTATTTCTGTGTGGAAGCACAGTAACACTGCATGAAATACTGCACATTATTTGATTGCTAAATTGAGATCTTTTAGTTGTTCAAAAGTTTTGTTATTTTTCGGAGAAAGCTGAGAAGTTTCCGAAGTTATTAATTTCTCTCATTTCTCCGGGGCAACTCCGGAGAAGTTGGCATGTCTGATATATTATGTTAATTTTATATTCCATGCCATCTATGCATTTTTGGGACTCTGCATTCCACATTACTATGTGAATTTGAACAATGTGTTTTACCTAAACTTTCTGTTCTGAAAGTTTAGTAAATATAACTGATATAATATTTCAACTATGTGCTGCACAATCCCTTTATTTTTTTTAAATAACTTTTAATAACACCCTCTAATTTCACTTTGCCCCTTTAGTGAACTTTAGAAATTTTTTTTGTTCATTTGTTTGATTGATTGATTGAAAATTGAAATTCTTTAGTCTTAATTCAAACGTTTTATAATTAAATAGCAATGCTAATCATTCTATGGGTAAACAAATATTCTACTAATCGTAATTCTAAACTAATCTTTTCTGAGTAATACGGGATATATACATGTACTATAGCGAAACTTATCAAAATGTATTCAGGGATTATTCAAAAAAATTCTTAAAGCATCAGAGTTAGAGTGACATTGTACGTAGGTAGAGAAGTAACAATGAAACTTGTCAAAATTGAATATAGCATGGTCAAATTAGGTTGTTGGAACCGGAGTTCGTGGGCTCGAATCCTACTGCGGCATGGATGTTCGTAGCCATTCGGAATAGGATTTAAATAGTAGATACCAATCTTATTAGTTCTCGTATAACAAAACCGTAGACAGTAGTGCTTCAAACAATTAACCATTTATATCTGAGCACTAAAATATTTTCTCGATTACAACATTTCTTTTACTTTTACCCTGGTGATAAACGAATGGTTGGTCACTGGTCTTTGGGACCGGGGTTCAGTAGATCAAATTCCGTTGCTGAAGTGGATTTTCAAAGCTGTTTGAAAGCGACTTTAAGCTGTAGGTCACGGTTTCATTAGCTCCGCTGTAGCAAAATAGTAGACCTTCGCTCTCCAATCCTTTACTGCATTAAAAATGTAATAGCGTAGTAAGTTTACTTTTGTCACGGAAAGTAAAATTAAATTTAAAATTATATTTAGAATGGGACATAAACTAAATGTAAATAAAAATACCATAATTCTAATGTTTGAGTGCAATGTACTAAATCCCCACGTCTTTAACAATGAAATGTTTTAACGGAAAGCAAAACTTTATTTTGATGCTGGCGATAACTGTATGGTGGGGCACTGGTGTTCGCTACCGGGGTTCAGTGGATCAAATTCCGTTGCTGACGTGGATTTTCAGAGCCGTTCGAAATCGACTTTAAACTGTAGATCCCGGTTTCATTAGCTCTCGTGTAGGAAAATAGTAGACCTTAGCTCTCCAATCCTTTACTGCATTAAAAATGTAATACTGTAGTAAGTTTACTTTTGTCACGGAAAGTAAAATTAAATTTAAAATTATATTTAGTATGGGACATAGACTAAATGCAAATAAAAATACCATTATTCTAATGTTCGAGTGTAATGTACTAAATCTCCACGTCTTTAACAATGGAATGTTTTAACGGAAAGCAAAACTTTCTTTATTTTGTTCCTGGCGATAACTGTATGGTGGGGCACTGGTGTTCGGTACCGGGTATTAGTGGATCAAATTCTGTTGCTGGCGTGAATGTTCGATATCGACTGTAACTGTAGGTCCCGTTCTCATAAGCCATCTTGTAGGAAAATAGTATACCGCAGCTCTCCAATCTTTTTCTGCATATAAGAAAGTAATACCGTAGTAAGTTTACTTTTGTCAAGGAAAGTACAATTAAATTTTAATTTGTATTTAGTATGGGAGATAGAATAAATATAAATTAAAATATTATAATTCTAATGATTGAGTCTAATGTACTAAATCCCCACGTTTTTAATAATTGAATGTTTTAAAGGAAAGCAAAACATCATAACATAATCAAAACTTCCTTTACTTTGATCCTGGGGATAACCGAATGGTGGGGCACTGGTGTTCAGTACCGGGTATTAGTGGATCAAATTCCGCTGCTGGATTGGATGTTCGAAATCGACTTTAAACTGTAGGTCCCGGTCTCATTGGCCCTCGTGTAGGAAAATAGTAGACCGCAGCTCTCCAATCCTTTTCTGCATATAAGAAAGTAATACCGTAGTAAGTTTACTTTTGTCAAGGAAAGTACAATTAAATTTTAATTTGTATTTAGTATGGGAGATAGAATAAATATAAATTGAAATATTATAATTCTAATGTTTGAGTCTAATGTACTAAATCCTTAAGTCTTTCACAATGGAATGTTTTAACGGAAAGCAAAACATCATAACATAAGCAAAACTTCCTTTACTTTGATCTTGGGGATAACCGAATTGTGGGACACTGGTGTTCAGTACCGGGGATTAGTGGATCAAATTTCGTTGCTGACCTGAATTTCCAAAGCCGTTCGATATCGACTTTAACTGTAGGTCCCGCTCTAATAAGCCCTCGTGTAGGAAAATAGTAGACCGCAACTCTCCAATCCTTTTCTGCATATAAGAAAGTAATACCGTAGTAAGTTTACTTTTGTCACGGAAAGTAAAATTAAATTTAAAATTATATTTAAAATTATATTATAAAGACTAAATACTAATAAAAATACTATAATTCTAATGTTTGAGTGTAATGTACTAAATCCCCACGTCTATAACAATGGAATGTTTTAACGGAAAGCAAAACATCATAATATAAGCAAAACTTTCTTTATTTTGATCCTGACGATACCCAAATGGTGAGGCACTGGTGTTCGGTACCGGGTATTAGTGCATCAAATTCTGCAGCTGGCGTTGATGTTCGAAATCGACTCTAAACTGTAGGTCCCGGTCTCATTAGCCTTTGTGTAGGAAAATAGTAGACCGTAGCTCTCTAATCTTTTACTGCATATAAGAAGTAATACTATAGTAAGTTTACTTTTGTCGCGGAAAGTAAAATTAAATTTAAAATTGTATTTAGAATGGGACATAGACTAAATAAATACTATAATTCTAATGTTTGAATCTAATGTACTAAATCCCCACGTCTTTAACAATGAAATGTTATAACGGAAAACAAAACATCATAACCTGGAAATAAAATAGTAACCAAAACAAACGAAAAACTCTTCCATTTTCTATCCCGTTTCAGGATATTTGCTACGTGATACAGGAAATTAAATGAAAAGAGACGAAATTGTGAAAGAGAATGGGATTTTTTCAAATCAAACTGCTGTATCTATTTCTGGAAGAGAAATATATCTCGCAAAACAGTTCTTCTCAGATGCTTTAACAAATGTTTTCTCTGGATATTACGGAGAACTGGTTTACGTTATTATCATGAAAAATAATACATCTTTTATTCTCTAATAAAACGAAATAGCTAATGTTACACGTCCAGAAAAATAAATGCGTCGTAAGAATCCCTTAAGAGAAATTGTTATTTCTGAAATAAAATTGAGTCCCGATTTTTAAACGAAGAAGATTTTTTCTTGGTTATTTTCATGCTGTTTTTTTTATAAAAGCTTCTTAAATTGTCACTTAAAGAGTCGTGAGTTTTAAGTAAGTATCATTTTGAAACTGTTACACACAAATGTATTCTTTTATCAATTTATTTTTACATAAAAGCCTATACTTTATTTTATTTTTAACACATTTTTCCACTATGAAGACACTTGTAAAACTAGCCTCTGTATTTTATCCTCATAAAAATCTGCTGCATGGTTATTCACAGTACTATTGTTTTGTCATATGCCCTTCATTCAACATTTTCGGTCTCCAATACGAAACAAACTTATGATGTTGTAAGTGTTGTGCCACAATTCCATATTGAATATATCTTGATAAAAATAAGAATTTTTTAAGTTTTATGTCACAGTTCCCTGAAAGAAACATATTGAATTAAAAAAATAATACAGCTTTTATTCTCTACAAACAGATTCCCACAAACGATCTAATAACTAAAAGGTTGTGGATTCGAGGTTCTAGCCGGCCTACGATCCGCCGTGTTCGTTAAAGATGACCGGAGAAAGTAAAACATGTTCATGGTCACAATATCCTCCAAGTTCTCAAATGATACCTCTAGGGTGGTACACCAAGCCTGGGAGACTACTGCTTGGTCCGTGCTCTTAAATTACGAGGACCAACTTTGAGCAAAGTTTTTTTTTTCACCCTGGTAGTGTTCTTCATATGAAACGAAACGCGCTCCCCTTACCTTTATTCAAATAGTCTTTCTCATGCCTTCGCTTGTCCAATGGATATAAGAAACTACAACAACGTACTCAGCTCTTCTGCAATTTTCAGCATTTTCACCATTTAAATGTGGTAACTAAGAATATTTTAATAGTTTCTGCAACTTAAAGTCCCTTTTCCTTAAAGAAAAATTCAGTAAAATGCAGTTTATTTACAACAAGAAAACAAAATTTTACGCTCTTCAATAATTGACTAAAATGTCTGTTTATCTTATAAATGTTGAGTTGTTTACCTTAAAAGCAGTGGCGTGCGGTCAATATGTGCAGGGTGTGCACTGCACATCCTGCACACCCTGGCAAAATTATGAGAGACAATAATTTTCTGCACCTATATCTGCCTATCTTTATATGATATATAATAAATATTATTTATAATATATTCAAATATTATGTTAATTTGCTTGCTTGTATTCTCGCAGTGCTGCACCACGTAGCGCGTTCAAAAGCAAACGAACATAAGAAATTTTTATGTGTACGCACTGCGCACTAATAGAAAATCACGCTTTATATGTATGGGCTACTGGAGATGTACAGCATACTATAGCACTGAGAAAAGTGCAGCTATTTTTCCTACACTTGGCATTCTGAATCATCCGAAGGTACTCTTTATTAAGCGTTGTATTAGAAGGGGGACTTAGTGCTGAAGCGCTTTTGGTTTTTTAACTGATTAACAGGCCCTACGATTTTGCAGACGGTTCATGTTTAAGTTTATATATTGTAAAATTATGTTTTCATAGAAATATAAAATAAGTATTTCATCAATATAAAGGGAAATGTTTTAGTGTGGTAAAGTAATTTCGGTGATGTATTGTATTTATAGAAATAATTCGCTGAAAAACAATTTTGTTTTGTTAGACAAAAAAGAAACGAATTTTAACAGAACAGTCCAAATTTTACAATTCATTGTTTTTTACAGACAGTATATAAGTTATATCTGTAACACCATATCCCTGGTTTTGTTTTTAAAAATTGTGAAGATGTTTTTCGCTGATTATATGATTTCCAAATGTTAAAAAAAATAATAAATATAATTTAATCAAATGACTGAACGAGAAACAGTTCGTTCTATTGTGCCAGCGTGCAGTGAAATCCTCTGCACGTGGAATAGACGTTCGGTTTGTCGGAGCCAATGACATTTTGATGAGCCACCGCAGCGGCGGGCGCCGTGTGGTGCTACGTTTGCTGAAAATGTAAGTTTTTCATTATTTTATTAGTAATACGGATAGACGTATGGATTTTGTATACAAATTAAATAATAAACGTTAAAGAAGTGTTTAATGTACATTTTTTGGTTTTATTATTGTTGTTGCTGTTGCTCTCTGCTCACCTTGCATGAAAACCTACCGACCGCCACTGCTTAAAAGAGTTGAGTTTGAAGATAAAAATCAACACATTCGTTCCAAAAACAGTAGAATTCTTCTTGAGAAATGCAGGTTTTAAGAAAATATAAAAAGGCTATACAAAAAGGGAAATTTCATTCCTTTTCTGGGATGAGTTAAAGTTTCTCTTTTTCTATAAAACCATAATTTAGCCCGTGTATTGTTAATAATGCATCCACACTGGTCTGAAAATAGCAACTTTCGACTTAAAATGATAGGTGGTATCCGAATACAAATGGATAAACAAAGGGGTAATAAATTTTGTTAGAAATAAATGTGTTAAAATTTCTTTGTATCTACAAATCGCGTGTCTCTAAAAATAGACACAGCAGTCTGAAAACGAACTCAAACTTTTCAGGATAATTGAAGCTTAAAGAAATCTCAGGTGATGAACTTTAAAACTAGTTTTTACTTTATAGAGGGAGTAATCTAAAATTTCTCTTTTTT
>CM063506.1:43249124-43254124 GCA_032207245.1 Pardosa pseudoannulata
TTCTAAACTGCATTCACAGTATAGGGAGACTTTAGAGAAGTGTGAAGATAAACAAATTGTTGAGTGTGTACCAGATAATTCTGAGCCAAAAAAACATACCTGCCTTATAAAGTAATTTACAATTCTTCAAAATTAGAAATTTTACTAATCTCGTCATATGACGGGATACATGCTAGTATAAAATAAGAGTAATTGTAATGAAGAATAGATACAGCAATACTTTTACTAGTACTTTCTTATCTTTTATTTTCTTCATTCATTACGTTTTTTGTTCATACGTATATCTGAGGATTTGGGGGAGCAAAATTTATTATTCCACATATAACATGTACTTTAAATTTATCTTCTAATTTTTATACAAGAGTGCGCGTTTTACAGGAATAAATATAATACATACTACCAATATTTAATTAGAGAAAGATTATGACTTCCATAAGATTGTGAAACATGTTAAAGAGAAACCTCTGACCCATTTTCTAATCTAATTACTATAAATCACAATACACATGCCTCATTAACTTATACAGCTTCGACAAATATAGTCTAGACGGTTTGTCGCCACCAAATCTCTCCATTCTCTCTCTCTCACTCTCTTTAATCTCTGCGCCTGCAGTTTCGTATAACCTAGAGAGTGAACCGAAATAAAGAAATCTCATATCCAACAGAATGTTTGTTTATTTTCAACTTTCCCCGTAACACACGATTCTCTTTCAACACGTGCGTTATGTCTGGAATTCTTTTAATAAGTTGGTATTCTAGTTAAACCATTGAATCTATTACCAAAATGGATAACGTGCTATTTATTACTGAAGCAATATTTTCTCAGCATATTTTAAGTAAATCCGTTTATTGACAATTAAAAATTGTAGCATATTAGTAGATATCTCAATCTAATTATCAAGTGTAATGAAATCCAAGTAACAGAAAACAAAGAGGTTTAGACATGTGCCATATTTATATCTTTTTTCTCTAACTTAAATAAATATAAACATACAAATACATACACTCACACACACACATTTAATATATATATATATATATATATATATATATATATATATATATATATATATATATATATATATATATATATATATATATATATATATATATATATATATATATATATCACGTTCCACAAAACGACACTAGAGTCCTGACATCAGCTTCATATCTTTATTTAAATCTCATTACACACTACTTTCAATTTATGGCATCTCACATTGGCCCCCAACTTCTAACAAAGGCAGGCTTAGCTGCATCAGGTGGCCACAGCTCTGTCCGTAGAATGTGCATACTGCTCTCTGCTCAGATCACTGCGCATGAGCCGTATTTATGTGGCTAATTCCTCACGCCTCGTCACTCTCAGTAAATAATCCCTAATGAAAATCTTTTAAAATTAATCTACAATTTAAATCCTGACATATATATATATATATATATATATATATATATATATATATATATATATATATATATATATATATATATATATATATATATATATATATATATATATATATATTATATATATATATATATATATATATATATATATATATATATATATATATATATATATATATATATATATATATATATATATATATATATATATATATATATATATATATATATATATATATATATATATATATATATATATATATATATATATGCTCTATCTTTTAAAAGAATGTTTATTTTTTTCACATCAAGTAGTTTGTTTTGAGGACCACTATGAAAAATGTATACGAAATGAAAAAAATAAATAAAATTAACTTATCTACGATAACGTTTAACATGTGTCTATTTAAACCTAAATATTTAATTCAAATTGTAGTAAAATATATTTTTTATTATGTTAACGATTCTGTTAAACTGTTAACTCTTCGGTTCTCAAAAATTTTAGAGGTATCCAAAACATTTTAAAATTTTAAAATTTAAAAAAAATTAAAAAAATTAAATTTTAAAAAAACATTTAAGAAATTTAAAAAGTTAGATTTTATTATTATGTTATAAAATATAATAAATTGTCCATATTAAGATAATTGATGTAAACAGAAAAAGATGATAATTAGCATTTACTTGGTGTTAAAAGTTAGTTTCTAATGTACAAATTTATTTTGCAAGTAAGTGTATTTCTGTTTTTTCACTTTGTTTACATATTTTCTGTTTTTAATGTATTGCTACATGTAACAAAACTAAATATTTTTAATAAATTTATGTCCAAATTATTATAAAGGAAAATTTTATTATAAACAAATCAGAAAATTTCTGTCAATACTAGCTCAGAATATAGGCAGTTTTAAGGAACACATTTTAGTTCGAATTTATTCTATGTCCTCCTTAAAATATACCACCTTAAAATAGGTTTGTTATTAGATTATATCTAAAATGTGGAAAAGATTTTTTTTTTAACGTTATATACATAACTATGAATTTTTTATCGTACTTTTATCAGATCTTTCATGCTATCTATGCAATATTGAAAAGAAAATAATCTTTTCATATGTTATAATTAACTCATTACATACAACAAAATTGACTGAAGATTGCACGAACCTTTTGTTCGAATACTATTTTAACGTAGGTTGTTTAAATAAGAGAAATATACAGCTATAACTATTGCTGTATTCAATCAAGTCATCTGACATGGCACAAAAATAAGTATTATTTGAATGTTGACTGTCAAAAATAACATTTATTTTTATGGGCAGTGATTTAAAAGGTCTGAGATTTCTGTTTTAAATTGAAATATTTAGTGCAATACTTGCCGTTTCTTTCTCCCTCCGACATTATTATCGCTTAGCCCTTTATTTCTTCACTTACCTCATAAATAGTCAGTAACTCAGAAGCTTCCATACAATAAGAGTGCTTTTCTGCTATTGACATCTAAACTAAGCTCTTTCTCTCTTGGTTTCCTGTTTAAATTGCCTTTAAAACGTGTTGAACTGGGGGAACAGCATTTGCCAGCCGCGCGCTCTAGAGAAGACTGCTCCCTGCGGGCGTTCAAACATCTTAGTCAGCTATTTTATGTCAGTAAAAAATTTCAAATTGCCCATGAATTTTAAGTTTATTTTTTATCGTGCAAAATGTAGCACTTTGAAATAAAGAATAACAGATTGTCTGAAGTGTTAAAAACAGTTTATTATGCAGCAAAAAGCAGATTGTTTAAATAAAACTTATTCTAATGCAACTATTGACAGTTGCTTGAATCATAATGCTTTGTAATATTGATTTACAATTGAGCAGTTGTCTTCGTGAAAGTCCATTTTTGGAAAAAATGTTAGATAAAGATAATAATGAAAACAATAAGCTTTGTAATTATGAGCAATTCTCCGAAAATAGATCCTTAAAAATCTTCATTATTCTTTAAATATAAACTTAAGTAGTTAATGAAATTAAAAATATAATTGTTACGAAAGCTATGTAAGTTCACTTTCAGCAAAGACATCTTATCTAGCTTAAGTATTATATTATAAAATTGAACTAATACTTTAAATACAAACCTATTATAAATCAAAAATTAAAAACGTAAAATGAGGGCATTAAAATGTAACAATATTTTTCAAACCATCCAAATACCAACCCTTACAAAAGTTAAAATAATATAAAAAAAGAATTACACAACTTAAAAAAAAGCTTACTTTTTAATTGTTATTTTTTACATAACGAAAACAAATTTTTTTATAAATTTAAGAATTAATAAACATAAATAGAGAACTTTGAGATATACCAATAGTTTTCATTGAAATACAAAACCTTATATAATTAAAACATAGTAATATTTTTCAAACCATCCAAATACAAAATATTGAATAAATCCAAATAATATAAAAAAGAATTACATCACTTAGAAAAGGCTTACTTTTTAATTCTTATTTTTTTACTCAACGAAAACAAACTTTTTAAAATTTTAAGATTTGATAAGCATAAGTAGAGCGTCTTAACGTATACCAATATTTTTCATTCAAATATAA
This sequence comes from Pardosa pseudoannulata, assembly GCA_032207245.1. NCBI lineage: Eukaryota > Metazoa > Arthropoda > Arachnida > Araneae > Lycosidae > Pardosa > Pardosa pseudoannulata. The sequence goes on from CM063506.1 coordinate 43,253,108, forward strand.
AACCTCATATATTAAGCTTATAATTAAAATATAACAATATTCTTTACAAACCCTCCAAATACTAACCGTTAAATAATTATAAATAATATAAAAAAGAACTACGTCACATAGAAAAGGCTTACTTTTTAACTGTTATTTTTTACTCTACGAAACCAGACTTTTTATAAATTTAAGATTCATTACGTATAGAGATTTTAACACATACCAATATTTTCATTCAAATACAAAACCTTATATAATAATCTTATATAATTCAAATATAACAATATGTTTTCAAACCATCCAAATACAAACAGTTAAATAAGTCCAAATAATATAAAAAATAATTACAGCACTTAGAAAAGGTTTACTTTTTAATTGCTGTTTTTTACTCAACGAAAACAAACTTTTTATAAATTTAAGATTTAATAGAGAGTTTTAATATATACCAATATTTTTCATTCAAATACAAAACCTTATATAATAAACTTATATAATTAAAATATAACAATATTTTTTTAAACCATTTAAATTCAAACCGCTAAATAAGTCTAATTATTATATAAAAAATTACATTACTGAGAAAAGGCTTATTTTTTCACGCTTATTTTTAACACAAAAAAAACAAATTTTTAAAAAAAATTAACAATTAATAAACATAAATAGAGAGATTTGAGATATACCAATATTTTTCATTCAAATACAAAACTTTATATAATTAAAATGTAGTAATATTTTTCAAACCATCGAAATACAAACTGTTGAGTAAGTTCAAATAATATAAAAAAGAATTACATTACTTAGAAAACGCTTACTTTCTAATTCTTATTTTTTACTCAACGAAAACAAACTTTTTAAAATTTTAAAATTTGATAAGCATAAATAGAGCATTTTAACATATACCAATATTTTTCATGCAAATACAAAACCTCATATATTAACCTTATAATTAAAATATAACAATATTTTTTCAAACCCTACAAATACAAACCATTAAATAAGTTCAAATAATATAAAAAAGAACTACGCCACATAGAA
>CM063506.1:43266624-43271624 GCA_032207245.1 Pardosa pseudoannulata
GCAATTTTTCTGCATTGCTGTTATGTGCAGTAGGAACAAAAATTAACATATCATTAACTTGGAAGAAAATCGTCGTGAATGAAAATATCTAGTTTTGAAAAAAAATAATTTTACGGACTGTTAATTAGAGGTTTAGTTTTTATTTATTTATTTCATTTTTATAACAAAAATATTTCTCTGCAATTTACTTGCAACACGTAATTGAGCTATAAAAGGAATAATTATCGTATTCTCTTGACCGTAAACAGGTATTTAAAATTACAATTTTTGATGTGTGGAATATATAGTCGTATATGTTTCAGAACTTACGTACCACTTTTAACCATAACTACTCTAACACTTACCACTCCATTGGCTCCCCTACGAGGTCATTCGGCATGTGTTCCGAAGCTCCGTAGCAAATGTTTTTAGCATGGCTAAGTTTAAATGGTCATTGTCAAGTTTACAGTCTAATTATCCCCTAATTAGACAACGCGTTGTTTACTCATAATTTTTTATGAGAACGTCCTCACCTCCTCGGTTCCTTGTGAGCTGGAGTGTATTAAATTTTTGTTTGGATTACTTTTTGCCTAGGGGGGGGCAGTGATTCTCCTCAGTAGTGCTACGGCGCAGCTCTGGGGATGAGCCTCAGGGTGTTGTACTACAGTACCTCACCTAGGACAGCTATCAGCCTCCTCGTGGCGCGCCCTGGTAACTAGGAGTGTCCCTCCCAGGCTAATGATAGCCGTCTACAACCTCAAGGGGTATACCTCCTTTAGGTATACTCGGGTGTCACGAACCCGGGGTTTCCTGAGTGATCTTTTTCTTCAGACTTCCCTGGTAGTCACGAACTTACTTTGTAGAACATTCCTTACTGGGGTCGTCAACAGGAAAAGAGAAAGACGAACTATGATCCATGGTTTTTTCCTTTTGTATTTTTTTATAGTTTTTCCCGAATGGCAACGGAAAAGAGAAGAACGATTTTTTGATTTTACTTCGTTTTTTTGAGTGGTTCTCTTATAATCTGTGTATAATGTACGTTTTTTAGTGTTTCGTCGTGTTAAATAAATGTTATGTGTGGAAAAGAGAGAGACGAACTATGATCCATGGTTTTTTCCTTTTGTATTTTTTTATAGTTTTTCCCGAATGGCAACGGAAAAGAGAAGAACGATTTTTTGATTTTACTTCGTTTTTGAGTTGTTCTCTTATAATCTATGTATAATGTACATGTTTTAGTGTTTCGTCTTGTTAAATAAATGTATTATTCGTTATGAAAGGCTTCATCTTTAAATCGTAATTGAAGAATAAATCTTTCCAGTGCGTCTCACGGAACCCGAAGTTGAAAGGGTAAGAGCCTTTTGATATTTATTTTTTCGATAAATGCTCTTCCCTTAAGGTCGAAATTTAATAATATGCAATGGTTAAAATTTAATCACAAAAATGAAATAATCTTCTATATAATAATAGACTAAGTCATCTGTCCGAAAATTTATGAAGCGGTTTCACCTGGAATGGATAGAGGCAAAATTCAAAGCGAGTAAAGTTTATCTTCTCCTAAATGTTCGATCCCATTCTAAAATAAAGTGGTATAAATATGCTTCATATCACAGCGAAAAATATTTTGGTCTTTAAAATGTTCGAAATTCACCCCTTTCCCTCTTTTCGTGCGGTTAATGCGATTATTTCAAGCCCTATTTTCCCCAGTTAAGAGCATGTGATTAAATTTATCACATGATAAATAGGTAATAATAACATTGTTTCCTACCATTATGACGTCATTCCTTTAACCATCTCATGTAATCATTTCTTATTTTAAATTATTTAAATATTACCTGCATTGTTTTCATACATGTTATCAGTAAACATAGATATTACGTAAATAATTTTCTTTTATATTTGGTTTAAATAATAGATTAGGTACATATGTGATAATTTTAAATTTAATCATCGATTATTTTTTGTTGCAATAAAAATTTTTCACCTTTATTAATAACAAATTCAATCTACCTCTAGGGTGTAGTGGAAATGACTGTTTCATTCCTTTACTTCCATAAATTACTGTGGCAAAAAAATTGGGAAGAACTTAACGATAATTTCGACGTAGCTGAGAAAACTTTGAATTATCTTTATAAATGAATTCAACGTGATTCTAAACTGCATTCACAGTATCAGGAGAATTTAGAAGAGTACTAAGATAAACAATTTATTGAGCGTCTACCAAATAATTCTCAGTCAAAACACAAACTATTTATTACCTGCCTCATAGGGTACTGTACAATTCTGGAAAATTAAAAAAAAATATTGATGACGTCATATGAAGGGCTATATGCGTTTATAGTATTTATTAAATAAAATGATCCTAATGTTATATGTTTTAGCCAAATTTAAAAATTTAGGTGATATTTATATGTTTATAATAAGTTATAAGTTCATATGTGTTAATTATTAATGAATTAAAATATATTTCTAACACAAATACTAATTCATGATATTAGAACTATTTTAAATCTTTTAAACTCACCACAAATTATATTTTGTTGCCAAGACTACACATGAAATAGTATTGTATTCTGTCAAACCAATCCTAAACTATCCTTACTCTACTGTGGCTAAATTGTAGCACAAATGCATTATAGCACCATGAACAAATACTCAGATATTCCTTGAGCAACTAATGTTTATACCTACCCCTTTTCAAACAACTTACACGAGAAATGTAGAAAAGGCTTTGATACTTTACTTTAAATAATATATCGCATACGGGTAAGGTAACTGATAGGAGAGTTCTGGAGAGAAGGAGTTCTAGAACATTATGCTTCAGTTTCGCATCTACGTCTAATACTAGAGTCCAAAGTTTATCTTAATTGCATTCGAAATCATCGGCGTTATTCGACGGGATGCATTATTCAGAATGCACTCAGCCCTACTGATTATTCGCCATTCATATACTGAAGTTCACATATCGCGGTGATTCCGCTGCGATTTACTTCACAGTAAAAGCATAGTTTGCTGGAGTTTGATAATTGTTTGAAATTTGCTTCCATATATTAATATCCTCTATGCATGGCACGTTCCGAATGTGCTAGAAGGAAAAAACAAAAATTAACTTCAGAAGTTCAACACCTGCATTTGATAGTTTTTAATCAATTTTAGAAAATTCTAGTATGTGTACATAATCGTTGTATATCATATCTACATAAAAATATATTTATGTGTATCCATATATATATATGTACATATATATATATGTATATATATATATATATATATATATATATATATATATATTTATATATGTGTGTATATATATATATGTATATATATATATATATATATATATATATATATATAAATATATGCATATATATATATATATATATTTATATATATATATACATGTATATATATATATATATACATATATATATATATATATGTATATATATATATGTGTATATATACATATATATTATATATACATATATATATATATATGCATACATATATATATACATATTATATATATATATATATATATATATATATATATATATATATATATATATATATATATATATATATATATATATATATACATATATATATATATACTATATATATATATATATATATATATATATATAAATATATATATATATATATATATATAATTTACTCATATATATACTTTTATATATAATATACATATATATATACATATATATATATATATATATATATATATATATATATATATATATATATATATATATATATATATATATATATATATATATATATATATATATATATTATATATATATATATATATATATATATATATATATATATATATATATAATATATATATATATATTTATATATATATATATATAATATATATATATATATATATATATATATATATATATATATGTTTATATATATATATACATATATATATACATATATATATATAAGGGTTTTATATATAATATATATATATATATATATATAATATATATATATATGTATATGTTTTGTGTGTGTACTGAAATGGATAAATTTAGGACATTTCAGTTTTTCTAATGTAGCAATGTTCCTAATCAACACAAATTATGTGCATGATTTCTAATGTATTAGAATATGAGAAAATGGGAAAAACCCTTCGTAGATAGGAACCTTAAAGATACAATGGAGCTTTAATAAAAATAATAGCTTCGTTCACAAGCAGAGAAAATACGAAATTACGTTTGGCACATCTGGTTGGTTAGAAAAATCTACTTTCGTAGGAAATTCGATCCCAAGCCACAAATCATGTCGTGTGTTTTTTAATATGTATTAATATGAAAAAAATGAACAAAGATTTTGGAGAAATCTATGGGATATAATAGAAATTTAATAAAAAATGGCTTCGTTCACATGCAGGCGAAAGAAGAAAACACATATATAACTTTTATTTTGGAAAGAAAAACCCTTTTTCTTGTATTAGAGAATATAGTTATTTATAACATCATACTAGTATTTCCATTGATTATTCATGCTGAATCCCATTTATGACCTATTTGTTAAGGTATATTATAATTAAGCTGTAAATACAATTTCGAAATCAGGCTAAGAACTACTCAAAAAATAAAGGAAATCTTATGCATTTTATTTGGAATATGATCCCCTGACTGTAACGTCTTCTCGTGTTGAGAATAACGATGTCAACCATAGCTTGTGGAGTTAAGATCCCCTCTACTCTCTATGTGAAAAAGCTTTGTCATGAACGAAATCAGCATTTCTGGAAAAGGGAAAATTAATTCCCCAACTTATGGTTAAACTCGTTATTGCCAGGATGAAAACACATTTTGAATTGGGTGTATACACTAAAGGGAGATGAAATTCCATATTAAATTAGTAAGGCTTTATATTTTATGAGTTATTCCTTTTTTCTGAACTCAATTTGCAAGTTTTTCCTACCACTTTTATTTTTAACGCTTCAGTAATTTTTCCTATGCAGTAATCTTATGTAGCCT
>CM063506.1:43276624-43281624 GCA_032207245.1 Pardosa pseudoannulata
CAGGTAAGTTTATGGAACCAAGAATAATTCCTCCCCAAACGAGCCATCCTGCACCACCGTAACGGTGTCGTTCAGTGGTGTTCTCTTGGTGGTAACGGGTACCTGGCTCTCTCCATATGAAAGTCCGGTGAGAATCAGAATGTAAACTGAACCTGGACTCGTCGGAAAACATCACACAAGACCACTGTTGTGGTGTCCACAATGCATGCTCTCTAGCCCAGCATAATCGCAGGCGACAGTGAGTTGCGGTAAGGGGAACACATCTGACAGGCCTACGAGCATATAGACCAATGTTCCCTAAGCGTCTGTACACGGTCTGCCTTGAAACTGTCGTACCGGTAGCTGAAGAGAGCTGACGAGACAGGTCTGATGCTGTGCTCCGTCTGTTTCTTTTGGCAGTAACTGCCAAATACCGGTCATCATTCGGCGTAGTAACTCGGGGGCGACCTGTGCTGTAACATCTACTCACATTACCATCATGTTTGAATCATTGCCAAAGCCTATAGATGACACTCTGGACGATTCCAAGTTCCTCGGATACTTCCAGCTGGGTACGTCCACATTCCAGTCGTCCGATAATTTTACCACGTAAAAAATCATCCAAATGCTTCCTTTTTGCCATACCTATGGGGTTATTGCACTGAAAGGCTTTTAAAGCGCTTGTGAACAATTTTACTTCTTTGCTACCATTCCTTATATACCCTTTTCATACACTCTCGTCATTGTGACATACTATCCGCGCCATCTGGTGGTTTCCTTCAATTTGCATATTCTTCTTCAAGATGTGTGTGATAATTCTACAGGTGAAATTTTTATTTTAGAGCTTAATTTCTGTGTGATTCTGAATTATCCTTAATTTATGGACATGAGTGTAGCATAGACACTACACACGTAAAATCAAAACGAATAGAATTGAATGCGTAAAAGTAAGCAAAACAAAAGTTGAGATGTCTTCTCTTTTTATTGCTTTTTCAATTGCAAATAAATCTCTTTCGCAAATTTGTTTTTTGAGTTTACCTCTTATAGTGTTTAAAATGATAGCTCGTCACCAATAAAGAAAAGTTATAACATTCCAAATTGTTAAAATTTAACTTCGTTTTACTCTCAGGAGTCTAAAAATCCTCTCTCTGTATATATATATATATATATATATATATATATATATATATATATATTTATATATATATATATATATATATATATATATATATATATATATATATATATATATAAGGGGTAGTTGGAAATTACGTGAGTTATAAATGCTTTAAAAATGGAACTCTTTCATAATAATAAAATAAAGGAAAAAGACCCACGCTCGTGTAATCTTTTAGGATAATCCGGTCAGGCGGAAGCATTTTGTAAGCATTTTATGAGTTTGCAAACAGATAAGATCAGTTAGATCGTGAACATTAAGCGGTTAACTTCTTTTCTACGCTTAGCTCCGCCACGAAATGGAAATGGCGCAAGTTGCTTTCAAATAGAACTATGGGTTAATAAACTTATTATTATCAAGAAGGGCTGTTTTCTATTCGCCTTAAAAGTGGAGCACGATATAATATATATATATATATATATATATATATATATATATATATATATATATATATATATATATATATATATATATATATATATATATATATATATATATATATATATATATATATATATATATATATTTATATTTATATAATCTACAGAATTTATATCCTTATAAAGGGTAAATGCAACCGAGACAAAATAGAATGCAGCTAAATTATCCTAAATCATGGCATTTACAGGATCTTGTAAATCAAAGGAGACCAAATATATTATTGATAACAGGCATGAAGATGGCTTGAACTATTCCTATTCCTGGAGAATATCGCATTATGATATGAATATTATCTAATATGTCATTACCTTTAATAAAGATATCACTAGAACAGTATATCTGTCCAAACCTTCGTATTTGAATCTTGCAGTATTTTATACTAGATAAACTTATTCAGAATACAAATCTAAGTAAAAGATTTATCCACGTATGTCTTTAGAGTCCAGGATTAATATAAAATAACGCTACAAATTTATGTTAATAGAAAATATAACCAGCGATTGTTAATATTCTTGTATTTTTTCCATCATCGTATAATTACGGTTATTTTGGATCTGAATCTTAGTACGTTTATATCGTATTTTTTGTTCATGAAATGTGTATGTGTTTGTATTAAAAGTTTTATGAAACACACACATGAATAAATAAATTAATACAAACACACACACACACACACACACATATATATATATATATATATATATATATATATATATATATATATATATATATATATATATATATTCTCTTTTCACTTTATCAGTTCCCAAATACAAAGGGTTTTCATTCAAATAATAATATAGGCATGGGGATATTACAGACAATTGTAAATTATATACTGTATTTTCACATTTCTGTATTTCTTTCAGAAGAAAATTAGAAGAAAATTCTTTTCAAAGTTTTTGCAAGGCTTAGTATGACATATCTGGCAGGAAGGACCGTTAAAAAACGAAATGACAGTTTTTCAGAAAGTTACTTCTGATTAGCTAATAAACAATGGAAATGGAAGATTTTACATCTCGCTTATTTATTAGCTGCACATTATGTGTTACTATATATTTATATATATATATATATATATATATATATATATATATATATATATATATATATATATATATATATATATATATATATATATATATATATATATATATATATATATATATATATATATATATATATATATATATACCTAAGTATGTATGTGTGTTCATGCGTGTTTTTAAATCATTTGTGTTATGCATTTGCAAATGGTAAATCAGTTTTAGAACTCACAGGCAGAGAAGGAACAATTCGTGGGATTTACAACTTCCCTTATTTCGAAGTTTCGACTCTTCATCATTATGCATATTTTCGTCGAATTTTATCCCTCTCTTTCACCTATATCTCTCTATCATTTCTCATCTCTACTAGGTCATGACATATCGGTTGCTCTCCGGGCAGCATAGAATTTTTGGGATGGACCGTGTGTCCTTTATCTTTGATATATCAGAACTGTTTTCTTATAAGTTTTCATTTCACAACGCTCGATTTGGATTACTCCCTCGAAAACGGTCAGACTTTCTTAACATTAATAGGTAAAAGAATAGACTTTTAGGAGATTGAAAATAAAATCTGTGGGTTGTTGAATAATTTATTGTGGTTTGAAATTCTGACCCCTTCTTAAAGGTTAGTCATTATTTATTAATTTGACATGAATGTTTAGGTTGAATTTACTAGAGACATATGAAAATTATAAAATTTATTTGACCCATTGCTGTCTTTTACCAATGATTTAAGTAGAAAATAAATTTCTGTTTTTTCTGCCTTAAGGCACAGTGTAACATTTTGGAGTAAACTCCAAGCTAAACGTTTTTGTCATACATTAAACGAAAGAATAATCTAAAACAAGAACAAAGTTTATCGATGTAATGAAATAGATGTAAAATCACCAATAGAGGTTCTTTCAAAATTCTTTTTTGCTTTCGATTTACTAACACGAAATAAACAAAAGAAGCATTTAAGAACATTTAACGAAATTCAAAAAAGAGGGTAGAGTAAAATTTACGTAATGCTACTGAGAAAAAATACTTTCATGGAACATTAAAGCGAGAGTAAAAAATAAGGCCTATCCAATAGAAATATATTGCCGGAATAAATAAGGAATTTATATTTATGTATGTGTTCATGTATATGATTATGTATATGATAACCGGCCATTGCCTTTATTTAGCTTCCTTTTTGTATATTCTAATACAATTTTGTAAATTCCCTAACATTCAAACCAATTTCCTCTTTTCACTTTTTGGGTTCTTTCCGAACTCTATTATATTGGTATCAAATTCCAAAACAGTTCATATTTTATCCATCTGTGAATGGTAAATCAGCATCTGAGCCCTCAGGAAAAAAGATCACAATATCCGAAGGAATGTATTGCCTAATTTGCGTCGGTGTTTTAATTCTTTATAATTTACGCTTTTCTGAAAATCCTTTGGTAAATGGTAATGACTACACTTATAAATGATTATGAGCTTGAAAATAGACTGGCGGATTGTTGAATGTATGTTGAGGTGTATACTGAATATCCAGAAGAAGACTGGCTGCATGTACATATGGATGGGTCATACTCTGAAAGCTGTGCATCTGCAGGCTCCGGAGTCTTTTTTAAACTCTTCTTCTTTTCTGCGTCTGCGGGAAAAGATAGAACGGAATTTGAAGAAGAGGTAGAGGACATCCGTATCGCATTGGAGAAACTTCTGGACTGTCTTCAAAAATTCCAAAAGGTTGTCCTACTCTCTGACTCGCAAGCAGACATACAGACTATTGGCTCCGCTGAAGCTCCTATCTCTGCTGAGGTCCTACAATGCCGAGAACTGATGCGTTGTGTATTAGTCGAAAAGACAAATATATCAAGTTACAATGGATTCCCATCCATTGCGGCATTTATGGGAATGATCAGGCTGATCTTGTCGCAGGTAAAGGTGCAACAAAGGCACAGCTAACAAATGCTTCTGGACTGTCTTTTCACTCAAAAGAGCTCTTTTGGAAACAAGCTTTAAATATGAAATTTGAATCCCAAATGCAAGATCTTGTTAAACTGAAGTCCTGGAGTGCCGAAGACCTCGCCAACATTCCCGATCGTCCTCGACGTGAATCAGTGGTGTTGTTCCGGTTTGTGACAGGACATGACTCCCTAAGTGAACATCTCCATAGAATTGGCATTTTTGACTCCCCTCTTTGTTCTTTATGTGACCTTGGCGAACCTTTAAATAGAGGTCATCTACGTCAATGCGGGGCACTTCGAGGTTCTTCCGACTCCGAGACAACCCTGTATTGGAGAGCCAGAGAACGCCTGAGGCAATGACTTCGGTCAATGTTACTTTTGTTACTTGTACAGTTGTTCTACAGTTGTTATTTTTAT
>CM063506.1:43286624-43316624 GCA_032207245.1 Pardosa pseudoannulata
TCTAAGTCGATAGCATAAAACTTCACCTCACTCAGTTTTCAACTCGAGCAATGTTTACACCTGTGAGAGTGGATCTATGTTTAGATTTTCAAAACTGATTTGCTCGCCGCACTCACACGTTGTGGGTTGAATGCCCAAGTTTTTTTCGCAACTCCAAGAAGCGTGTGGTGTTGCCAGAGAAAATAATTGCACTTAAACTTCACTAAGATTTGGAGAATTGTGATTGGTCTCCAGGAGGCGATTCAAGACCATCCTTGGAGTCCCGGTCCTTCTGGCAGAGCCGGGAAAGGACGCATTGTAAAAAGGACAATGGAACAATGAACAGGATAATGGAAAAAGTGTAGGGTTGCCTGAGTCAAAAGAAGGAAGGACATTGACAATTTTTTTAGTAGTAGCACGTGGAGTGATCCTTTTACTTTTTAATTTATATATATATATATATATATATATATATATATATATATATATATATATTGCATATTTTCTTGTCGTTTCTTCTAATTTTGAACATTGTAATACAGAACAGTGATACTATACTATAATTAAAAGCAATGTAAAGCAACTTGGGGTTATCAATGTCTTCGAAATTACAATGCAATGTACTACAACACAACAACACCTAAGTAGTAAACAATGTACTTGAAAAGATAGAAGCTAACAGCATAACTCCTCCTGATGAAAATAAAATAACAACCACAGAGCTTGCAAATTTCATGAGGTTTTCCAAAAAAAGAGAAAATATATAATTTATGGCAGATAAAACAATGATAATGCAGTTACATTACCGAGTATGTAATTGTGTCAAAGGTAAACAAATAGCAGCTGGTTGATTTAAATATCCAAAAGCGTCTATATTTACATCGTATTTTAAACAATTTTAGGTTTTGCAAATGAAATTTTTTAACGCCGCTTGTTTTAAAATATTCAGAAATGTTGAGATTTTTTAAAAATGTAAAAAAATAAAAATCAGTTTTTTGAAACTTTAAAGTAACTGAGTTTATCTGATTATTCCCCTTAAATCCTCAATGAAATTACTAAGATAAATTATAGCTGAGAAATTTTGAAAACGTGTTCACGAAAGTATTTATATTAATCCACTCAGCAAGTTTCTCTGCCAAAATATTAGCCATTTTCTCATTGTGTTATCATATGTGCCTTCTATCCCATTAAGTTCTGATAATTTAACCATGTTATACGAGAGGCACTACTGATGAAAATAGACAAAGCAATTTGCGAAAGTTATTCCTTGTAAAATTACCTTGAAAGGGGAGACAATAGCATTCTTCTTAGATAAATAGTACCTTACGGCCTGAGGTAACATTAGCTTTTCCTGTGTTCCCGAGTATCTTGTTTTAATTGGAATCATATTTTTCCTATTCTGTGAATTCGTCTCCTTTTGAGACTCGTTCTCCCTCATTTGCACGAGATATCACTCCTATGTAACTGGTCTAGGATTTTAGGGACTATATACATGATTTAACAAAAACATATTTGTTTTGTTATAGCAAAATACAGAAAAAAATTATTTCGTAATGACAGTTGAAATCTTGTGACAGTATTACAAAGTGAATGTGTTTTTTATAAGAAAAAACAACTTCTAGAAAATTATAAAAATAAATGTCATAGATTTTCCTGCTATAATAATCAAATATTATAATAATATATATATATATATATATATATAATATATATATATATATATGTTTTGTATATATATATATATATATATATATATATATATATTTATATATATATATATATATATATATATATTATACATATATATATATTTATATATTTATTTATATATATATATATTATACATATATATATATATATATATATATATATATACATACATTATACATATATATATATTTATTTATATATATATATATTTATATATATACATACATTATACATATATATATATATATATATATATATACATTTTTCTATTAATCATAGAAATATAACTTTTATTTCAAAAAATCGAGTAGTCCTTTTACTACATTTGCTATTTTTTTGTATCAATATTGATGAAATTTAATTTTAAATAATTTTGTTAATATTATGTTCCCTTTTGGGAACAATGGACTGTAAAAGGTTAGTATAACCATTACATTATTCTCCCTAGAGCTTGAGGTAGCTTACATTTTAGTATGCGAGGCTAGGATCTCGGATTACCGGATTAGGCAGGCATCTGAATTATCTTCCGCTGTAAGTAAATAATAAAAAGGACCAGTTGCTAGATATTTCTTAACACTTGAATTCGATAGGTAAGGGAGAAGTCTTCTGCATGTAATGAAATGCAAACGGATTCTCAGAGGTGAAACATGCACGCCTTATACCTGCCAATATAGAGACCTTGTCATGTGTTTCTGAGCCTAGGAGTCCGAAAACCTTAACTGTAGATGAGGGTTCAACTTATTGGTCTGAAAGACTTCTCACTATAAACTTTGATAGTGGATGGGTCGTGTAAATCGGATAAAAAAATATTTCCTCTCCTCGGAATGATCTAAATAGATTGTACTTTTAAGCATGGCATTAGATTCATCTTATATTAATCAGGGCAGTTAAATATTCGCCGATTAAGACAATATACACTATAAAAATAATTAAAATTAAGAATAATATTTTCTAAAATTTAACCCTATAGCCGTTTAAAACCTCGAATAAGGTGTGATGAGGCGATTTAGATCAGTAATATAATTGATTCATTCATACAAGAAGTAAAATGCTCGGGATCTAAATCTGACCTCATCACATCTTTGTAAAAGACAGAGGACCATAAAATTATATTCTACGGATATTGTTGTCTTGTACGGTGGTCTCGGGTGGGGTTCTGATCCCAGTCCCAGATTAGAATCCCGTCTCCGTACTTGACATTAAATAAGAATGTACCTTTGTGGAGTTATTTATGAGTCCCTAAGGGACAGTGCCCAATTAGAAGGGATAAGGTTTTTCACGTTGGCGGTCTCAAGGCGGGGTTTAAGCAGACCAATTAGATACTTACAACTATCCCGATTGGACGATAAGAAGGAAGAGGGTACAAGAATTAAATTAATAAAATAAGAAAAATCTTAAAAAAAGAGAATATGTTCAGGGAAGTTCAGGCGAAGAGAGAGTCCGACAGAAGGTGTTCGGTAGTCCAGTCAAGGAGACAAGTCCTACGGAAAGAGTTTTCCTGTATCAAATATTACGGCCGCACCGCCAAACACTTAGAAGAAAGCCCCTGGCCAGACCGACGGAAGATCTATACATACACAATCCTCATCAGCCCTCAGCCAGCAGTGTTCCGGGCACAACATATTAACTCACAAAGGTATCCTCTTTTACATACATTTTAAAATTGAGATTAGGTCATCTCTCTTATATTTACATAATTACTTAAGTGATGAAAAATTATTGTCAGAACTAATTTAGAATGGCACCTAATTTTGAAGGTGTTGATAAAGCATATTTTATGAAGATAGAATCAGTTTGTGTGTACATACATGTTTATATATCATTATAATAAATTTACTTTTTTTATTTTAAGCTGGTTTCAGATGCTTTTAATTTAGCTTTTAGTTTATTTTCATATCTTATGTCTGTAGTTTCTCAGAACCTGAGGTTAAGTTTAGCACTAAAATACTTTTACACAAAGCAATCAAAATAAATACCACTATACATTTGATCACAGGTTAATACTCAAATATAAACGAGGACTACACGACATATGGCACCTAAATTCATGTAATAAAAGTAATAAAAAACAATTGCTCAACAAATTTTTACCTTTATTGAGAATCTTTTATCATTTATGGCTAATATGCGGCTTTAAACTGGAATTTATTTCCAGTAACATTTAATAGTACAATTTTGAAAAGTTTATGTCAGGAATTTGTTGAAGAAGCAAAAACATGGAAACAAAACATTTTGTTTGTGATTGATTCTTCACTAATAATATTAAGTAAACAATTTATAATAGTATGGTTTGTAATATAATGAATCAAATTAGTTATCCAAATGAACTATACCAACTATATCATTTAAAATTCTGGTATTAGGCTTTATTAAATTTACCTAATATGAACATGAAAAGTTTATGCCATGGATTTGTTGAAAAATCAAAAACATGGAAACAAAATATTTTGTTTGTGATTGATTCTTCACTAATATTTTTAAGTACACTATTTATAATCATGTGATTTATTAATATAAGAACTAAATTTATTATTTAAATGAACTATACCAACTATATCATTTAAAATTCTGGTATTAGGCTTCATTAAATTTACCTAATAGGAACATGAAAAGTTTATGATATAGATTTCTTGAAAAACCAAAAACATGGAAACAAAATATTTTGTTTGTGATTGATTCTTCACTAATAATATTTTTAAGTACACTATTTATAATCATGTGATTTATTAATATATGAACTAAATTTATTAGCTAAATGAACTATACCAACTATATCATTTAAAATTCTGGTATTAGGCTTCATTAAATTTACCTAATAGGAACATGAAAAGTTTATGCCATGGATTTGTTGAAGAGTCAAAATCATGGAAACAAAAAATTTTGTTTGTGCATGATTCTTCACTAATAATATTAAGTACACTACTTATAATAGTATGGTTTGTTAATATATGCATCAAATTGGTCACCTAAATGAGCTATACCAACTATATCATTTAATATTTTCGTATGAGGCTTCATTAAATTTACTTAATATGAACATGATGAACAAATTATTTCCTATATAATTTAAAATTCCATTTTAAGTTTATAATTCAAACACTAATTTTTTTTCACTTATTTTAAACTAATATGTGATCGAGAGAGTTTATACAAAACTGAAATGAAGAAATACGAGAAAAAAATATTAATATTAAAAAAATATTACAACAGATTTTAAATATTAATTTTAAACATTAATTTTAACTCTTACATAACGGAAACAATAAGAATTTATTTTAGTTCCGTTTTTAGTGCATTTAATAAATAATTAGCTAAAAAATATACAATAAACATTTTATAAATTAAATAACTAAATAATAATTAAATAACAAATAATAGCAACAGATAACAAATAGTAACAACTAAATAACAAATAATAACTAAATAATAACTAAAAAATTTTATAAATTAGTAGAACTGAAATAAATATCGCATTCATAGAAAAATGTAAAACATACTAACTAAACCGTATGCAGTTTAATTTCTGTTATTAGGTGAAAGAAAAATAATGCACAGTTTTAAAACCCTGCAAATTGAAGCATGATATTAAAGCTATTTAAGAAGATTTGAAAATTTTGAGTTTTAATCCCTTAAGACTACAAGTATATAATTTCAAAAACTTACTAAAAGTTTGAAATCGGTAATCAAGGAATGATTCCAAATTTTTAGTAAAAGTTTAGAAAATTAATTTTGCTTTTCAAACTTGCTTTTAATGACCGTAATTAACAAAATTACAACCCAAAGAACTTTGAAGAACATTCAGACTGGAAATAAATTGTATTTAAATTCCGCATCAAATAATGCTGCGGTGAAGACTTTCCGAAATGAATAGTGGCTTTGCGGTAGTATCAAATGTGACAATGAAATCCGTCCAAAGAGCTGTCACTGGGTTAAATATATTGTTATCGCGTTGAATTGTTGCATATTCCCCCTCCTTTGAGTTACACTGATAAAACTAGACATGTTCTATTCAAATGCGTAATTCAGTACTTCCTTAAATTCTCAATCTACAATGAACTTTATAAGTGTAACACTATCTCGTTAACTCCATATATCTTATTAATACAAGGTGAAATCTTATAGGGCTTATTCAAATTAATTTTCATTTATATTTATTTTCATTGTCATTTGTAAGGTAATTTAACGTGATATCTAATAAGAGTCTTTAAATAAACATTTCAATTATATATGTATATATATGTAATGGTATTTTAATCCAAAATTAACTAACTTAACAATTATCGTATTTTAAAATAAATTGGTGGCTATTATATCCCTAATAGTGCAAGTATCATGAAACTCTATAAACAATGGCAGAATACTTACGGCTCTGATTAGGAGTTCTTAGGTTCGATTCCCAATGTACCATGGATGTTCATAGCCGGTCGGAATCGGCTTTAAACAGTAACTCCCGGTCTCGTTAGCCCTTGTTGCAGAAAGTAGATCGTAGAGTTTCAAACCGAACCTTTGACCAAACTCATTTCTTTTATATTTGATTGTGGTAATCTTGGTCACCTTCCCACACACTAAAATTAATTCCTGCTTAGTTAAACTACTCTTATGTAACTCCTTTATTTAACTTAGTTTCGTTCCTTGCGCGTCATCATGTGACTAATTATCAATATTTTACACTTTTCTTTTGCAATTTTCATGTCTTCACTTTTTTTTTTCACGACTATACATTATCCAGTAAGAATGCAATTTTTCTTTTATATGTGTTGTCTAAAACATCATTTATATATGCATAAATATGTATATATATATATATATATATATATATATAAACACACACACATATATATATATATATATATATATATATATTTATATGCATATAAATACATATATATATACATACATATATATAAATATATATATATATATATATATATATATATATATATATATTGTAACGATCCGTTACATGACTCTAACGAAAGAGGAGCGAAAGGTCCGCCTTTGGCCGCGGACAGTTACGGTTAGCGGCAGGTAGAAAAGGTGGTCTAACAATACACGTTGTGTACTAGGTCCCGGACTTAATTGAAAACTGTCCGTGTGCTGGAGCCAGCTCGTCTGAGACTTTGTGAGACTATTGAGTGAAAAGACTCGGTGAAATGATTGTAAATAATTACAGTGCCACATGTGCGCCCATTAGCGGTAGCGAAAAAGGAAATTAAGTTGTTTGGTTTTTTTTTGGGGGGGGGAATTAAGTTGTTTGGTTTTAAAGACGGATTTTCGGCCACATCTGAAAACAAAACAGCTGATTCAGGCGGGAAGTGACCGCAAGATTGCATCATCCTGGTTCTGGAAGGTTCCAGAAGAATCGCGTGAAGGGAACCGGGACCGCTATAAAAGAAGAGTGTCGGAGCCAAGACGAAGCTTTTCTTCTTGAGGCTTTTCTTCTTGAGAGATTCGTCTTGAGAGTTGCTTTTGGAGCTGTTGTGTGCAGCTTGAGAGGAGTCCACTAGTTTCTCCAATTACCGGAGTTTGCTTATTTTAGAGACCGCCAGCGTCTCTGTTTGCTAAGAAGTTGACTTTCGACTTTGGGAGCCCATTCCCGTTATCTTACTATTTTGTTTTACTTCGTGCATAGAAGTAGGTCGCTGAGTGTGATCCTTGCTCTCATTTTGGATCGTCTTGCATCCCAAGTTTCCTCCACAAACTCCAGCGTGATATGCACTCTGAGCGTTTGAACCTTGGTATGAAAGCCGACTGTACTAATCGTCAGCCCGGATGTTATAGTGTCAGCGTTTCGCACCGGCATTAAATAGCGAACTGTTCCAGTGATTTAGAAGACCTAGCCACACTGTACCCACACATCGTGATTGTGTGAATGTTATCTCAGCACGAGATCCCAAAAGATTTAGATATCTACTGAACCTGTACATAGCTGTACATAATTTATTCACCTGAATAAAATATTTAGTTTATATTAAACAGTTTTCTAGCCTGTTTCATTGACAGATTCACCTACCATATCTCCAGTACGTTACAATATGTATACATATATGTATATATAAATATGTATATATATATATATATATATTATATATATATATATATATATATATATATATATATATATATATATATATATATATATATATATAATATATATATATATATATATATGTAAATATAGATATTTATAGACAAAATATACCACGCACCGAGAAGATATGTAAATTGGACACCAATTGATATGCATACATGTTCCGAAGGAATATGTAATTTTTTAAAGTTTGGCGGTGATTAAATGAACTCGTGCACTGCAACTCGTCTTATCAGAACAACTAGCAGGATATTTAAGGAGAAATTTCGATTCCAGGTTATAAATTGTTTGTGAATTTCATTCCGTGTCCTCAGGTAGACAGTAACTATACCTTGCATACAGATGCGTGAGCGATATGCGTAGATATTAGCATTCGAGAGAGGATGTTGTTAGGGTCCAAGAAACCGGGATGGTAAATGGGTATATGTATGTATATATATATATATATATATATATATATGTGTGTGTGTGTGTGTGTGTGTGTGTGTGTGTGTGTGTGTACATACATATATATATATATATATATATATATATATACGGCCATAATTAAACTGCCAGTGCTCACAGTGTTCTGTAGCGAGATCTATTTGCGAGAATGACGTCACATTTTGTAGGAAAGTTAAACAAGACGGGGGACGAAGAATTCCGAAAAAAAAAAGTTCAAAAAGTCACCGCTAGAGGAATATTTGTGTTACAGAAAATAGAGTGTTAACAAATGCAAATTAATAGGGAATAAAATTATCTTTTATTATGCACATTTTCTGATTTAGTTCAAGTGCAATATGGCAACACTTTTAAAAAAGCGTAAAATCTACATAAACACCGATAAAGTCTCGTGATTTGCAATATCACGTATGCTGAGCAGATGAAGAAGTTCTTTATTCAAATTCCACGTTACATCCATTGGTATATAATTTTAATTTTATTCTGTATTGATTTGCATTTGTTAACACTCTATTTTCTATTACACAGTGCCAAATATTCCCCTAGCTGTGACTTTTGGAACTAATTTGTTTTTTCGCGGAATCTTTCTTCCCCCGTCTTTTTTAATCTTCCTACAAAATGTGGCGTCATTCTCGCAAATAGATCGTGCTCCAGAACACTGTGAGCACTGTCAGTTTAATTATGACCACCAGATATATATATATATATATATATATATATATATATATATATATATATATATATATAATATATATATATATATATATATATATATATATATAACAGTTTTTATCCATTGTAACAAGTAATCCCTAGCTACTTTACTTTTTAAAAGGAAACAACATCATAAATTTTCTGAATTTGTTTCTAGATTTTATTGCATTGGTTTTTCACTAAACTGTATCAGTGTCTTAAAAAATCTTTTCTCATAATTTTTTGTTTATACATTCGTTTATGCATCTGCATTATTCAGATCTAATAACAACGTGTTATACAATCAACACGTTCTTCCTTTCTATAAAAACTTTTTATTTCAAAATTATTTTTGAATTTCCCATAAACTTCAAGAGTAATTAACACCGATAACTGTTTGTAACAATATCTTTGTAAGATTGAATGATACTAGCAATTTTATTATGTCCTCTAAGTAGTACTTAAAGACAGTATTGACTGTCTCAAAAGCATTAAGATCATCCTACGTGGAATATTTATTGCCCTTCCCGTAAAATGAAAGGCTACAATTTATATACGACTGAATTGATTTTGTTCAGCCTCAGACGAAAGGCAGTTATAAGACTAAAACTTTTTGATAAGTAGACCCAAGAGGAGAAAACTCATCAAAAACTTTCGACGGAGTTTCGATGTCAAAAAAATTTTATTTTTTATTTTATTTACTTTCATCATCTCACGATGTTTTAAGTATTAATGGCTTTTTGTTAAAATGTAACATGAGATATCATATGAGGCTTAATATACGCTGTTTGGACTAATTTTAAATTCAATTAATGTTACTAATTTTAACTCCATCGATATTTATATTAGGTTTAAGAATGTTCAAACACACAAAATGAACTAAACATTAATGAGCACATTGCATGTTTTTAAATAGAAACAAAATGTTTGTTATTAATTTTAAAAGAAAATTTAAAGCAGTTGTACACAGAAAATTATGAATATAAATTTTAAGCTCTAATTTAAAAAACGCACTCTTCTCCAAACTTTTCAGGGAGCAACATTGTATGATCTTAGTTATTTTCACCTTTATAATGGAATGCAATAAGAAATGGTTTATATATTTGGGATTATTATGATTTGACACCATTCTCTCCATAAGACCATTCTCGAGAAAGATCATTAACTTTTGTGTTTTGTCTTTATGAGAAATCGTAAAAAATAAACAAAAAATGTATAACATATTATAAAAAGCAAAATAAAATTTAAATAATATAAAATTGGCCATACATTAAGCAATCGTACTCGTTTTAAAGTTCTAAAACGGTAATCGTATTAGAAACGGCCTAAATATTTGTGATTTTTTTTATTACTCACCATAGAGAATTTAAAAGCAGACAAATTAAATACAAAATAAATTAGTTTTAAAAGTCCAAACTCCCCATAAAAATTTCTATAGTTTTTTAATATTTGCTTTCTCTCAAACTTCTGTATATTTTAATAATTTAAATACTTCATTTATCTTTTTTATATTTCATTTCCTTTTATTATTTTATTATTACATTACTGTAACTGGCATCTTGATATACATTGTATTCATTATGAACTGCTCCTTTGTTAAATATGCTATGTTACTTACTAGATATTTGCCCAATCGAGTTAGGGGATCCACAAATTACCTTCATATGGGGAACACACAAGACTACATTTTAATGGCTTTCTTAATAGTCTTGTCAATTATGATCCCACTGATGTTGTTAATAGAAAAAATTTTCTAGCTATTCTCGAGAAAGATCTTTAACTTTTGTGTTTTGTCTTTATAAAGAATCGTACAAAATAACCAAAAAAGGTATAAAATATTATAAAATGCAATAAAAAATTTAAATAATATAAAATTGGCCATACATCAAGCAATCGTACCCATTTTAAAGTGCTAAAAACGGTAATCGTACTAGAAAAGATCTAAATATTTGTGATTAGAATTATTACTCACCACAAAGAATTTAAAAGCACACAAATTAAAATCAAAATAAATTAGTTTTAAAAGTCCAAAATTACCATAAAAATTGTTTGAATATTTTAATCTTTTATTAATTAGTTTTCTGAAGCACGTTGTATCTTTTAATATTTTAAATACTTAGTTTGCCTTTTTTTATATTTAGTATTTTTATATTTCGTTTCCTTTTATTATTTTATTATTGATTTACTGTAACTTGCGTCTTTATATACATCATGTTCATTATGAACCGCTCCCTTGTTAAATATGCTGTATTACTTACTGGATATATGCCCAACTGAGTTAGGTGATCCACAAATTACCTTCATATGGGGAACATACAAGACTATATTTTAATGGCCTTCTCAATAGTCTTGTCAATTATGATCCCACTGATGTCGTTAATAGAAAAAAGTTTTTAGCTATTCTCGAGAAAGATCTTTAACTTTTGTGTTTTGTCTTTATAAGAAATCCTAAAAATTAATTAAAAATGTATAACATATTATAAAATGCAAGATAAAATTTAAATAATATAAAATTGGCATCAAGCAATCGTACCCATTTTAAAGTACTAAAAAAGGTAATCGTCTACATATTTGTGATTATTATGGTTACTTACCACAAAGAATATAAAAAAGACAAATTAAAAACAAAATAAATTAGCTTTATTAGTCCAAAATCACCATAAAAATTTGAATAACCATTTAGTAATTCGTTTTTCTCAAACTTTTTGTCTCTCTTAATATACGCTGTTTGGACTAATTTTAAATTCAATTAATGTTACTAATTTTAACTCCATCGATATTTATATTAGGTTTAAGAATGTTCAAACACAAAAAATGAACTAAAAATTACTGAGCACATTGCATGTTTTTAAGTAGAAACAAAATGTTTGTTATTGGTTTTAAAAGACAATTTAAAGCAATTTTACACGCCGAACGATGGCCGAATGGTTAGGGTGCTGGCCTTCGGGACCGGAGTTCGTGGGTTCGAATCCCACTATAGCATGGATGTTCGTAGCCGTTTGGAATCGGCGTTAAGCAGTAGGTCTCATTAGCCCTCGTGTTGCAAAAAAGTAGACCGTAGCACTCCAAACCAAGCCAAACCAAAATCAGTTGTACACAGAAAATTATGAATATAAATTTTAAGCTCTAATTTAAAAAACGCAAATCTCCTAACTTTTCAAGGAGCAACATTATATTATGTTAGTTATTTTCACCTTTATAATGGAATGTAATAAGAAATAATTTACATATTTGGGATTATTATGATTTGACACCATTCTCTCCATAAGACCCTTCTCGAGAAAGATCTTTAACTTTTGTGTTTTGTCTTTATAAGAAGTCGTAAAAAAAACCAAAAAATGTATAACATATTATAAAATGCAAGATAAAATTTAAGTAATATAAAACTTGCATTACATTAAGCAATCGTAATCATTTTAAAGTTCTAAAACGGTAATCGTATTAGAAAAGGCCTAAATATTTGTGATTTATTTTTATTACTCACCATAAAGAATTTAAAAGCAGACAAATTAAATACAAAATAAATTAGTTTTAAAAGTCCAAATTCACCATAAAAATTTGAATATTTTTTTTAATAATTCGTTTTTCTTAAACTTCTGTATCTTTTAATAATTTAAATACTTTATTTACCTTTTTTATATTTCATTTCCTTTTATTATTACTTTACTGTAACTGGCATCTTGATATACATTATGTGCATTATGAACTGTTCCTTTGTTAAATATGCTATGTTACTTACTAGAGATTTGCTCAACCGCGTCAGGTGATCCACAAATTAACTTCATATGGGGAACATACAAGACTACATTTTAATGGCCTTCTCAATATTCTTGTCAATTATGATCCCAATGATTTCGTTAATAGAAAAAAGTTTCTAGCTATTCTCCAGAAAGATCTTTAACTTTTGTGTTTTCTCTTTATAAAGAATCATAAAAAATAACCCAAAAATGTATAAAATACTATAAAATGCAAGAAAAAATTTAAATAATATAAAATTGACCATACATCAAGCAATCGTACCCATTTTAAAGTACTAAAACCGGTAATCGTACTAGAAATGGTGTAGATATTTGTGATTATTATGATTAAACACCACAAAGAATATAAAAGAAGACAAATTAAAAACAACATAAATTAGCTTTATTAGTCCAAAATCACCATAAAAATTTGAACAACCTTTTAGTCAAACTTATTTAACAACCTTTTTCTCAAACTTATAGAACAACCTTTTTCTCAAACTTATTGTCTCTCTTAATAATTTATATACTTAATGTGCTTTTTTTTATATTTAGTATTTTTATATTTAATTTCCTTTTATTATTTTATTATTACTTTACTGTAACTTTTATCTTGATATACACTATTTCCTTGTTAATAATCTTGTCAACTTTGATCGTATTCATGTCTTTTATAGAAGAAAATTTCTAGACATTCTCACAAAAGATCTTTAATTTTTGTGTTTTGTCTTTATAAGAAATTGTAAAAAATAACCGAAAAACATATAAAACGCATAGCATATTATAAAATGCATAAAATATTATAAAATGCAAGAAAAGTATTTAAATAATATAAAATTGGCCATACATCTAGCAATCGTACTCATTTTACATCCTTATAATCCTATAAATTTGATTGGATGAATCCCTGCAATTTCATTAGTCTTCTTGCGGCCAATTCAATCACTCGGAATCACAAAACTACTCATTCCACCTCTCGTCGTCGCAGAGTACGGATGTCCCTGGCCAAAAAATTATTTTGTGTTTTCTGTCCCTAAACTATCAACTCTCAAATTTTTGTGTTATGAACTCACAAATCCAACACACTATCTCTTTCTTTCATCTTTTGGATGTTTATCTTATTCTAGTTCTCATTTTTATGCTTACTGTTAGAAATCTCTGGATTAGAGGGCTTAGCTCATAGAATCCTGTTGCACCAAGCCTCGAAGGCCTCGAAGACTATTACATATTATGAACTCACGAATCCAAACACTATATCTCTCTTTCATCTTTTGGCTGTTTATCTTATGCTCGTTCTCATTTTCATGCTTACTGTTAGAAATCTCTCGATTAGTGGGCTTGGCTCATAGAATCCTGTTGCACCAAGCCTCAAAGGTCTCGAAGACTATTACATATTTGTCTAAATTGTAACAGATCACAGAGAAATAAATAAATATGAAGTTTAAACCTGCTTTGAATGATGCAGCATGTGACTAAACACCACGTATGTAGGCAAAAAGAAAAAAACTTCATAAAAGGATTTACTTGGAATTTCAGGTGTTATTAGTACGATAAAATGGAGTGTCTTTTAATAGATAAAGAATTTTTTTTTAATTTCAGCCAAAAAAATTTATTTATGACAGCTTTTCGAAAAATCTTAAAGTGTCGATGCAAATGAAAAAATTACAAATAACAGGAATTATCTGAACATGTTGTAGATTATTTATAATATTGTCCTCTAAAAAATCTAGAAAGCAAAAATTCTTTTTAAAAAAACCTAATAGTTCTACCAGATAATTTTAGCGGTATCTAAATTAAGATGTTAGGCATCAAAGGATTAATCCCATTAATTTTTCAATATATAGTATTTAAATTTATGTGGTCTATTTCTTAATATTACGTACATATATTTTACATCTTTGTTGAAAATTAGAAGCATACTTTTTATTTAATTTCTCCTTACTTTGAGAATAGATTTTCTGACAAATATAAATAATAAGCATACGTTCTCAAACGTTTATCAGGGTTAGAGCATATTTATTACCACTCCGCAGACTAAATTTTTAGCACTAAAATTTCGAATATCACAAACGATCTAACGGGTGAAGTTAAAGAAACATTTTAATGCAGAAACCGCTTACGAAAACCAAAAATGAAAATATTTCTGTCAAGATTCTCTTTCGAGTTTTTCTCGTCGTTGCTTCATATATTATACAACAGATTTCCGATGACGCCATTTATAACTCTGAAATGCAAGCATTTGTAAGCTCTGCACTATCCAAAATAGAAAGAAAAAGATAGTCATAGTAAAGCATAGGAGTATATTTTTTATTTATTTATTTCAGAAATTCATTATGGTGTGTTATTTGCCAAGTTAGAAAAAAATATTTCACTTATTTTATTTTTTTAACAATATGTACTTGAAAGACAATTACAAGAGAAAACCATCAATATTGTTTGAATTGACAAGTTTACTGTGCATTAAGAGAATTTAAGTGGTTTGCAGTTTTGGCTCAATTAAAAATCAGCGAAGTGCAACGTAGTAGAACTTTAAATTTATTGAATCTCAAAATGAACGTCTTTACAACACAAGACCTTTGCATCGAATACCCACGAATACTAACTTCTATCGCAAATTTTGTATCCAACAGAGAGTGATGATCAGACTAAAGCATTAAAATTAAGCAATAAAATAAATAAAACAATAAACAATAAAAATAAATAAGTAAACATAAAACCTCTACGGTGCCCGTGTGAGGTAGCAGGCGATGGCTAAGTTTTTCTGCGTGTTAAGCTGTTCGTGACTGAATACATTTCAGCGAAATAAGGTGAAGAGGGAATTTTATGATTGAATATAGTCTAAAATTTATCGTTCTTTTGTATCGTTTCATATATATACATACACACACATATATATGCAATGTAAAAATTTAATGCTTTAGTCTTAAATTAAAACTACTAACTCCTATGTTAAAAAACAACCACCAAATTCTCGATTTTGTCATCTTCTTAATATCCTCTTAGAGTTAAACGCTTTTGTCTTAGAAAAATCTCCTGACTGTTTGCGAAATTAACTAGCCATTCTACTTTGCTGATTAAGCACATTTTCTCATGATTGTGGCGTCCCCAAAGTTATAAAAAACCAAACGACAATTTTCTGAGAGATTTTTGCTGTTGCATGTTGCTAAATATTGATGCTGTTAAAGTTATCTTGATAAATCTTATTCTTTTAGCCAACGACTACACCCCTTCGACGTTACATCCCTGAAGCATGGCATGCGACGCTATGTTTCATATATTTGTATATTTACTTCCCCCTTTGTGCAATACATTATGCAAAGTCAAAAGAAGAAAGTATTTATGACTTTAAAATGCAAGAAATTTTACAATTACGAGAAATATTAATATTTAACTTTATGTAATTCTTATTTAACAAATGTCTTTTTTGACTGTTTAAGCCAATTAGAATACTTCATGCATATTCTACGAAGCTGTCAGAAAACGTGAATATTCCAAAAAGTTTACTTTACTTTTCCACCAACCATACACAGTTCATGAATATTTTAAGATCTTTCAAATTAAACATGCATTTCAAAAGAAACAAAAACGCTTTTTGGGACCAAGTTGTAAGTTCTTCGGTCACTAAAGTTATATTTTTCAGCTGTTACCGGGAATACAGTGATAAATTATAAGATACTTCGTATTGCACTCATTTTCTAGCTTTATTACACCAATATAAACTTTAATCCGTATCTTGTTTCCTTCCTCTTATTTGCTATTAATCATCCTTAAATAGAAATATTTAGAATATGTATTTTCTGCATTTTAAAGTGCTTACAATATGCAACTTTATGTAAAAGATTCGTTCAAATTTGTATTATTTTATATTTGTCTCAAAAGGAGAAGTTAAAAATGTATATTAACAAGACTTTGTATGAAATTAAATAAGTAGGTATTGAGTAATCATAATAATCCTAATTATATAATATAGTTATGTAATAATCTCATAATCAGATAATAATCATAATACTCTCATAATCAGATAATAATGATAATACTCTCATAATAAGATAATAATGATAATACTATCATAACCAGATAATATAGTTATATAATAATCTCATAATCAGGTAATAATCATAATAATATCCTAATTAGATAATAATCCTAATAATATCCTAATCAGATAATAATCTTAATAATCTCATAATCAGATAATAATCATAATAATATCATAATCAGATATTAATCATAATATCATAATCAGATAATAAACATAATAATATCATAATAAGATAATAATCATAATAATATCATAATCAGATAATATAAGTATATAATAATCTCATATTCAGATAATAATCATAATAATATCCTAATTCGATAATAATCTTAATAATCTCATGATAATATCCTAATCAGATAATAATCATAATAATATCATAATTCGATAATAATCATAATAATATCCTAATCAGATAGTAATCATAATAATATCCTAATCAGATAATAATATTAATAATATCCTAATCAGATAATAACATTAATAATATCCTAATCAGATAATAATCATAATCATATTCTAATCAGATAATAATCATAATAATATCATAATAAGATAATTATAATAATCTCATAGTAAATAATAATTATCATATTCTCATAATCAGATAATAATTATAGTATTCTCTTAACCGCATAATCAGAATATGAGATAATGAGAATTCTCATACTGAGAAAATTAGTAGTGATTGAAAGTGTTAAAATTATCAAAAAAATGTATAATGACGTCTAGGTAATAGTAACAGTTAACATTATTCAGCTGAAGTTGATTTTAAATGTTTAATGCTAATACGGTATTTCATTAATATTCTATGACGCAGTTCGACCACATATATATTCCACTAAGTTCACACCAGATCTAACTCAACATTTGAAGTTCATGAATATTCTAAGAACTTTGAAATTAAGTATGCACACCAAAAACATTGTAAGTTTTCCGAACTCTCTATAGCGTTTTTAGTTGTTCCCGTGAATACAAATGTTGGAATATAAAGAAATTTAGTATCGTATTAGTTCTTACTGTTATTAAGTCTATAAAAAAAAAGAAATCTGGCTGTCGTATCCATGGTATTATATGCTGTTTTACACCCTGAAAAATAAATATATAAATTCTGCAAATTTGTATCTACATTTTTTTGTTTAAAATATACAATTTAATATAAATGAAATATCTTAATTCATTAGGTCAGTTATTCATTAGGTTCATTCATTCATTAGGTTCAATTTCATTAAGGTATCCGTCTAAGTTGAAAAGGTCATTTTTTTCCAAAAATCATAATTTTTTTATTTCTCTGTTGTAAAATTCCAAATTTTAGGCTTCTAAATCTGTTTTTGTTTTGTCTCTACGGCATTTTAAAGAAAAGTTACAGCTGTTTAAACATCAGTGACAGCTGTCAAAACAAAACGAAAGTAGCGACTTCGGAACCAGATGTTATGAATTTAAAGCCTTTTAAAGAGCATTTTTTGGACAAAACTTGTTAAATTTTCATGAAGATTGGTTTTAATATTTTTCTAATATTTTTAATAATTAGCAACTTGGCAATTAGAAAGTTTTGAAGCAAGTAAGTGTGGCGAATTTTAAACATATAATTTAATTTTTCAACAGTTAAAGTTGCTTTCATAAACTTCAAATGCGTTTTTCTCAGAACGGTATTTTTAATAAAATGTTGGAACTTGAAATGTGATTTCTCAAAAAGTTCTTAAAATATTTTGTTAAAATTTATTATGAAAGCTTTTGATAGTATTTACTAGTAAATGACATAAAAGCTTTAAATTTGGATAATTTTTAAGGATGTTACACTCATAGTTAGATATAAAGTTAATGAAAATTTGTTAAAAATTCAATGAGTATGATTTTGAATGACCAAAATATTTTACCAAATATAAATTAAGTAAAGATTTTAAATGATTCACTAGTCCAGTGTATAAGAAATGTGTTACATCAAAAAATATTGAAATAATTTAATTTATTAAAAAATTAGACCTTTTGAAAAAACCCGATTTTTTTATTAAATTTTCTTTATTTATTAGAAATTTTATAAAAATTTCTCCAGCAATAATTTTTTTAAGTGCAATTCTCCATGATATTATAAAAAATAATCTAAAAATGTAAAAACATGAACTAGTTTCTACGTTTAAAGAAAAAAGTTCTCCAAACTTAGGAGGATACCTCAAGTCTTCGAAACTAATGTATATGAAAATATATTAGAGAATAATTTGAATTAGTTTGAAATCAGGATGAATAACAAAAAAAGTTTTATTCAAATATTTATCCAAAAATTTTACAATTACAAAGAGGATTGTCAATATATAAAATTATTCATTTAAAATCATTTCTTTAAACTTGTAAAGCTAATGCAGATTTTTGTTAATTTTCTATTACACTGTAAGACTCCTATGCATGGTGTCCCAAAACGACCGCATAAACTCCTCACAGGTAGATTGTTCATACATAAAAATGGCCAAAGAAGCGTTACTGTATGATCCATAGTTTACGAGAAAAGTACGAAAAATAAAGTATGACGTCACTGCCGGTGCAAGGAAAAACCACTTTATTGGACATATCAACAACAGTATTTGCACATCTTTCCAGATA
The DNA here is from genome assembly GCA_032207245.1 of Pardosa pseudoannulata. NCBI lineage: Eukaryota > Metazoa > Arthropoda > Arachnida > Araneae > Lycosidae > Pardosa > Pardosa pseudoannulata. The sequence continues at coordinate 43,305,916 of CM063506.1, forward strand.
ATAATGTTTAAAACGTTATCGCGTCATGTATGTGCGAGCGACACGGAATGACGTTAAGCCGCCGTTGAACTGGTATTTAAAAGGCTACATCTTGCAGATGCGGGTAGTCTTCGTATAGTGGCCATGTATTCCGTTCGTGATTACTGCGACATGTACCTAATGTACGGCCGATGTAATGGAAATAATTCACGAACTGTTAGGGAGTAAGCCCGAGCATATACTGGTGTTGATATGTCTAATAAAGTGTATTTTTCTTGCACTGGCAGTGACGTCATACTTTTATTTTTTATTTTTCTCGTAAACTATGGATCGTACAGGAATGCTTCTTTGGGCAGATTTTATGTACTCCCAACTAGGAATCTAGCTGTGCAGAGTTTATGCGGTCGTTTTGGGATACCCTGTATATTTCAAAACGTTTTTGGTCAACATTTGGAGTTCATGAATATTCTAAGAACTTTAAAAGTAACAATGCATACCAGAAACCTTGTAAGTGCTCTGTACTCTCTATAGCTTTTTTTTAGTTATTCCCGTAAATACAAATGTTGAAATATAAAAACAAATTCAGCTTGATTTCAGTTCTTACTATTATTAAAACAATAAAAAACATCACATTTGACTGTTGTATTTATGATATTATTTACTATTTACCAACGTCAATGAGCAATTCGTAGATACTGCAATTTTATATCTACATTTTTATTTAAAATATGCGATTTAGTATGAATGCTATGCATATATCATAGCATTCTCTTTTAGAGTTTTAGAAATTCAAGTTAAAAAATACAGTATCGACTTATTTTGAATTAGTTTGAAATCAGGCGTCATAATAACAAAAGATAAGTTGCAAATTATTTGAAAGCTTTTACAATTACGATGATGAAAGTTTGAATTTAAAATTACTCAACCAAAATCATTTCTTTTAACTTTTAAAAGCTAATGCGGTGTTTTGTTAGTTTCCTGTTGCACTGTCGGGCCAAGTATAGATTTTTAAATGTTTACTCCAGTTCTTTCTCAACATTTGGATTTTATGAATATTCTAAAACTTTGAAATTAAGCATTATATAACATAAATGTTGTAAGTTTCCTGGCCTCTCTACATTTCTTTTAGTTGTTTCCTAGAATACAAATGTTGAAATATAAAAATATTTCACCATAACCTTAGTCTTAGCTCTTACTGTTATTACGTCAATATAATATGGAATCGGGTGGTCGTGTTGATATTATTATTTAATGGTTACCATCGTCGAAAAGAAATACGAAGAATTTTCAATTTTATCTTCATTTTTATTGTTTAAAATAGGCTACATCAATAAAATATGAAATCTGGTGTTCGTGTGCATATTATTATTTGTTACCATTGTCGAAAAGAAGTACGCAAATATTTCAATTTTACCTTGACATTTTTATTGTTTAAAATTTGAAACGTCAATAAGATTTTAAATTAGTGGGAGTCGTATATATATTATTATTTAATAGTTACCATTGTCGAAAAGAAGTACGAAGTTTTTTCAATTTTATTTTGACATTTTTTATTGTTTAAAATTTGAAACGTCAATAATGTATGAAATATGGTGGTCATGTTCATATTATTATTTAATTTTCTTTCATATGCTATGATGAATTCAAACAACATATCTATATCAATAAGTTTATTCCATTTCTTCCCCACCGCTACAGAGTTCATGAGCATTCTAAGAACTTTGAAATTAACAATACATTGTTAGTAATCAAAGGAAAGATCACATATTTTAGGACAAAGCTTAAAGTCCTTTGACCTAGTTACAGCATTTAATCATTTGGTTGTTCCGGTAAATACAATTGCTTGAAAATAAAGAATTTCATTATTCTCTTATACGATAGTTTTAATACACAAATAAAACATTAAATCTAGCTCTCATTTGTGTTATAACTTTCTCATATGTACTATTAATTTTCATCATGTAGAAGTATATACATTCTGCAATTTTGTATCAATATATTGTTTGTTTGAAATATACAACTTAATACAAAAGACTTGTGTCAAGTCCCAGAAATTTAAATTAATAATTATAGAATAACGAAAACTTTTAACTTTGCATTTGAAGAAACTACACAGATAGAAATAAATTAAAACTGTAACGATGACGAGGAAATGTTAGATTTAACTTTAACAAAAAACATTTTTAACTGTTTATGGCTATTACAATATTCCATTAATATTTTATAATGCAGTCAGACAGCGTATACATAAAAAAGGTTTATTCAAAGTCTACCTCATTATTTCAGAGTTCATGAACATTCTAAGAAATTTTAAATTAACAAAATATGCCAAAAACCCAAAAAAAAGCAAAATTTTAAGACGAAATTTAAATGCACCGATTTGTATATGGCGTTTTTTTTTTTAGTTTTTCCAGTGGATACTAATGTTGAAATGTAAGGCATTTTTTCCTCTGTCTCAGTTCCTAGTGCTTTTATTCAGATAAAACATGGGTACTTGGCTATTATATCCAGGCTGTTATTTGTTATTTATCATTATCAAAATTATGTACATAGATTTTATAATTTTGTATCTATGTATGGAATCTCTATGGGGAATTGAAGTTTGCATTTATACATTAACAGTTAATTTTAACCTTTTCTCCAGAAACTACAAAATAAAAATAAAATTAAAAGATATTCTAAAAATTTTACTATTACGAGGTAGTTTTTAAGTGTAATTTTATTTAACTAAAATCGTTTCTTTTTATCTTTTAAAGCTAGTGTGGCTTTTATTAATTTTTTATAACTGAATCATACACATATATATCCAAAACGTTTGACTCCAGTTCTTTTTCAATATTTGGAGTTCATGAACTTTGAACTTAAGCATGAATACCACAAACATTGTAAGTTTTCTAGACTCTAGGTATCTTTCTTTTATCTATTCCAGTGAATACAGACTTTGAATATTCCCTTTATTATGAATCTATTACGTATAAGATTAATCCATGAAGCCACATTTTCGTTGTTATTATTTATTCAACGAACAGTTAACAATAAAAATCCAAACAATTTATCTTCTCAACTTTCTACGCGCACACAGCGCCATCTGTTGAGATAAAAATTAAAGCTTTTTAGTCACAACACCCTTAGACTTACATAACGTTATTACGCGATAAAAGATAGAATCTGTCTTAAGCAACTATTTATTACAACATTAAGAGCAACTCTCAACACACCTAATTTATTATCTCTCTTAAACAGAATAACCATAGCCCAAAGAGCCTGTATTCTGCAATGGATATCAGCGTATGTCGACATCGTTTGCAATGAGAAAGCTGATAATCTCGCCAAAGCGAAGCCCGAAACAACCCTCGATTTTCCAACAACCTAACCCTCACTGATGCTGATGCAATAGCCAGCCGAAGACTACTTCATGCTTCTTCTCAGAAGTAAGCCATCCCTGCCCTAAATTGTAACCGTGTTATCTCTACAACCATAGCCAGGTTAAGGACTAAACATTTCAGGGGAATCAATATATCTTTGATGACCATCGAAGCTACAGGAGCTGTCCTCACTGCACAGACATTAAACTCTCTCCCGACCACATTTTTTTCCTATCATATTGGCGAAACTCATCAGGATCCATCTCGATCCCCCTCATCAACTCCTCTATTCCTCAAAAGATATAGATGTGGTCAGAGCTGTCTTGGACACCTTTGGAGCAATTTGATTTCATTGCACTGCGTTACTGAACAAGACAACAACATTATCATCAAATTGAAGTGCGTACATTCTGAAATTTTGATTTTACATCTTTTATTCTTTAAAACGTGAAATTTTGTATAAAGGACTTGTCTAATTGAGCGCCATTTCATATGCGAATCCTAGAATTTTAAGTCTAGGAAAATAAATTAACGACTAATTTATACCTTTTGATTGCAGATACTGCACAGTAATAAATTTAAAATGAAGCGATTATGAGGTAATGTTAACATTTAACTTTAATCAACTAAAGTTATTTCTTTAAACTGCTTAAGGCTATTATAATATTCCAGTATAATTCTATGCCACAACCAGACAACGTATGCATTGCAAAAAGTTTTCTCAAAGTCTTCATTAACATTCCAGGGTTCATGAATATTCTAAGAACTTTAAAATTAACCATGCACTTCAAGAATAAAAAATAAAAACATTTTTAAGACCAAATATAAAGTTCCCATCGCTCTATATACCCTCTATTCTTTAGTTATTGCTGTGAATACAAATCTTGAACTATAAGTAATTATCTGCTGGTTTAGTTTAATAAGATAAGATAAAACATGAAATTTGGCTATTATACTCAGGCTATTGTTTGTTATTGATCATCAACAAAATCTTGTAAGTAGATTCTGCGGTTTTTAATCTACATTTCTTTCATTTAAAATATGTTATTTTTTTATAAAATGACTAACTTAGTGCCTATTTCTTTGTAAGTTCTAAGGATTGAAGTTTGTAAATGTAGATTAACCGTTAATTTTAGACTTTTCTATACATTTTACATTAACGAGGTAATAACAAAATATAGCTGCATTCAACTAAAGTCGTTTATTTTAACTGTTTAAGGGCATAAAGGTATATCATGAATATTCTAAGACTAATTTAAATCACGTATATATTCCAAAACTTTTATTCCAGCTCTCCTTCAACAGAAATCATGAATATTCTGAAAACTTTAAAATTAAGCACGATATCCAAATATGAAAAGAAAAATTGACATTTTTAAGACTAAGTCCGTAAGTGCTCAGTACTCTCTTTCTATAATCTTTTTTTCTGTTGTTCCCGTGAATACAAATGATGAAATATAAGGAATTTCGTCTTGCCCTCAGTTCCTGGCGTTATTACGCCAATAAAACATGGAATCCAGCTCTCGTTCTCTTGCTCTTATTTGCTATTTATCATCATAAAAAATAAAGCGATCTCCGAGTCTGAAATATATATAACTTTCCTCTTGACTCGCCTCCAACGTGAGGTATTATTTCTGCTTTAAGGTTGTATAAGAAGAAATCGGAAGTCCCATTTTTTATTATCATCCCCGGCATTCCCGCGTGAGTGATAGTTAAGTCTTGCGTGCGAGGCAGATCTATCAAAGAAAACTTTCAGGGGATTTTTTTCCCTGTTGTTTCTTCTTTGTTTCTTTACAATCCTCTACGGATGTGAGAGCTTCATTTTTATCCATCACAAAGGTCTCTGTGCATCCTGCGTGTGCTCTGTGTCTCAGGGCACGCAGGAAGTTACCTCGTGGCTGTTATTCTCGCAAAAATATTTGTGGCAATAACTTCTAATCGGTTGAATAAGCATACGCAGGAACTAACGTTCCTCCTAGACTATTTAAAATAAATTATAACAGTTTTGATCCCTTTAACTAGCTATATTATCAAATATATGAAAAACTAACTGCATTTTTTGAAGTGGTATTATAAAGTAGGTTTATGCATTACATTAAATAAACATACACATGGATTTCTGTCATTTAAGTTGATTTAAAATAAATTATAACACTTTTAATCCCTTTAACTAGCTATAGGATCAAATATATGAAAACCTAACTGCATTTTTGAAGTGGTATTATAAAGTAGGTTTATGCATTACATTAAATAAACATACACATGGATTTCTGTCATTTAAGTTGATTTAAAATAAATTATAACAGTTTTGATCCCTTTAACTAGCTATAGGATCAAATATATGAAAAACTAACTGTATTTCTTGAAGTGGTATTATAAAGTAGGTTGATGCATTACATTAAATAAACATACACATTGATTTCGGTCATTTAAGTTGATTTAAAATAAATTATAACAGTTTTGATCCCTTTAACTAGCTATAGGATCAAAAACTAACTGCATTTTTTGAAGTGGTATTATAAAGTAGGTTTATGCATTACATTAAATAAACATACACATGGATTTCTGTCATTTAAGTTGATTTAAAATAAATTATAACAGTTTTGATCCCTTTAACTAGCTATAGGATCAAATATATGAAAAACTAACTGCATTTTTTGAAGTGGTATTATAAAGTAGGTTTATGCATTACATTAAATAAACATACACATGGATTTCTGTCATTTAAGTTGATTTAAAATAAATTATAACACTTTTGATCCCTTTAACTAGCTATAGGATCAAATATATGAAAAACTAACTGTATTTCTTGAAGTGGTATTATAAAGTAGGTTTATGCATTACATTAAATAAACATACACATGGATTTCTGTCATTTAAGTTGATTTAAAATAAATTATAACACTTTTGATCCCTTTAACTAGCTATAGGATCAAATATATGAAAAACTAACTGCATTTTTTGAAGTGGTATTATAAAGTAGGTTTATGCATTACATTAAATAAACATACACATGGATTTCTGTCATTTAAGTTGATTTAAAATAAATTATAACACTTTTGATCCCTTTAACTAGCTATAGGATCAAATATATGAAAAACTAACTGCATTTTTTGAAGTGGTATTATAAAGTAGGTTTATGCATTACATTAAATAAACATACACATGGATTTCTGTCATTTTAAGTTGATTTAAAATAAATTATAATACATTTGAAATCTTTGAAAGGTCATACAACCGATTATAGTTGAAAAATCAAATGTGATTTTTTAAGTGGTATTATACATATAGTATGTCTTATACATTCAGTTGAATAAACATATATAGGAAATGACGTCCTTCTAAGTCGAATTAAAATACATTTTAATAATTTTGAACCCTTGAGTCATACGACCCATTATATTTTTAAAATCAACAGTTATTTTTGAGGTGGTATTATATATAATTATGTTTTATACATTCTGCTGAATAAACCTGCGTAGGAACTGGCTTTCTTCTAAGTCAATTTAAAATAAAATTTAATACTTTTGAACTCTTTAAAGGGTCAAATGACCAATTATGTTTTTAAAATCAACAGTTATTTTTGAGGTGGTATTATACATAATTATATGTTTCATACATTCAGTTGAATAAACATGCGTAGGAACTGACATCCTTTAGAGTCAATTTAAAATAAAATTTAATACTTTTGAACTCTTTAAAGGGTCAAATGACCAATTATGTTTTTAAAATCAACTAGGATTTTTAAAAAGGTATTATACATAATTATATGTTTCATACATTCAGTTGAATAAACATGCGTAGGGACTGACATCCTTCTAAGTCAATTTAAAATAAATTTTAATACATTTGAGCCCTTTAAAGGGTCATACGATCGATTATATTTTTAAAATCAACTGTGATTTTTGATGTGGTATTATGCATAATTATGTTTTATACATTCATTTGAATAAACATAAGTAAGAACTGACGTCCTTCTAAGTCGATTTAAAATAAATTTTAATACTTTTGAACCCTTGAAGAATCAAATGATCGATTAAATTTTTACAATCGACTGGGATTTTTGAAGTGGTATTATACATAACTATGTTTTATACATTAAGTTGAAGAAACATGCGTAGGAACTGACGTCCTTCTAAGTCGATTTAAATTAAATTTTAATACTTTTGAACCCTTGAAGGATCAAATGATCAATTATATTTTTACAATCAACTGGGATTTTAAGTGGTATTATACATAACTATGTTTTATACATTAAGTTGAAGAAACATGCGTAGGAACTGACGTTCTTCTAAGTCGATTTAAATTAAATTTTAATACTTTTGAACCCTTTAAAGGGTCCTACGATAGATTATATTTTTAAAATCAAGTGTGATTTTTGAAATGGTATTATACATAATTTTGTTTTATACATTCATTTGAATAAACATGCGTAGGAACTGACGTCATTCGAAGTCGATTTAAAATCAGTTTTAATACTTTTGAACCCTTTGACGGATTACCTAAAACCGGTATACCCCTGATATCATTTAAACCTTAAACTTACATATCATTTAACCCTCTGAGTGGACACATCGAGGAAAAAGTGTCCAAAAATACGCTAAAGGTTTACTGTGTCAGTGGCTAAAGCGTTCTATGATTTTTTCCTTCACCCTTTGTCTACTAGAATGGAATACGGGAAATCCACCCTCGTTATTGTACCTTTACTTCCCGTTATAAATATATATATAAATAGATATTAACAATTGTTAATTTTTAGAACACATAAAGATCGCCCAGTCTCGAAGATCATCCCATAAGAAATAATTGATTCTAAAAGTACAAATAAAAATATTTTTAGAGACTTATTACATTTTTACGAAAGATACCCAAGATATTTAAGTGGTGCAGTTAGAGATACATCTGTTACAAAAACGAAATACTTCGAAATAGAGATTTACAAAGCTATGAAAAGCTATCAGCGTCTACGAGCCTGAAGTGGTAAGGCTTCATCCCTCAAAAAATTAGTCAAAGAGGGGCGCAGTTCTCAAACAATCAACTCTACCCTCCTACCGCAAAACTTCATGGGGCAAAGCACTAGCAGAAATGTATATTACATCTATTTTCAGAGCGTTTTTAGAGATCGAAAATTGTATATAACAACCGCTTTGAAGATATTATCGGTTTGGCGGAATTGTACGTGCGAACCGCTTAGAGGGTTAAACACGTACGGCTTGAGCTAGTGGCTGAGGATGCAAGAAATCCTCTGCCTCCGAATGTTTTACATTACGTTCTTTATTGTTATAACTAGTTTTGAAAATGGAAAGTTTCATATTTTTAAAACTCAGACTTGCTTTTTTACTATCAAAATTTGTGTATAATGAATACGGTTGCATAAATACCTTGAAATATAATCTGAAAGCAACAAATTTACAGGGTACAGGAGGAAAATAAAGGTTTTTAACAAGTCTCTATTAGGGGCTGTGCTACCGGTAAATTGGAAAATATACAGGTAAATATTTATGGGCAGTTACTAAATAAACAAATTAGTATTTTAAATTTTATATACAGTATTTGTACCGTAAAAAAAAACAAAATAATGAACGAATGGGAACAACTGAAATTATTTTCAGCAGTTAGCTTCTTTTGCACTAACATTAGAACTTTGTTTGGTGATAAAACTTTGAACAAATTAATATTTTATGAACATATATTTAAAAAAATATTAAGATTGTACCGAGGTACTGTCTCACGATGGTCAGCCCGTGCATGCACAGCTGTGGGAGAAATTTCCAGGATTAATAGAATTTAGATGCAATTGTTGACTTCAAGTTTGAGGGATAAAAGTTATAGATCACGGAATGGCACAAGTGTAACGGTAAAGCTTGCACAGAGATGTAACCGTAAATTAAGAAATTTCATCAAAAAAGCGATTGCAATGAAGAAAAAGCATTAAAACCGAGGTGAGGAGTTAAAGAGAGTTAAGAAAAAGGAGTCTAAGTCGGGATTCAAGAGTAGCTGGACATCGAATTCAGATAAAACAGATTTGACATATTGGATAAAACAGATTTAACATATTCATGACGGTCATTTAGGCCTCAGTTAGTAATTCAATATTTGATTAAGGAATAACACAAAAATAAAGAGAATTGTAATAATTATAGTGCAAATATGAAATAAACATAAATAATTGCTGGTTATGTTAAATGGTGATCAAGTAATCAATTTGTAAATAGTATATAGAATAAATTACTTAATCTAAATATAAGGTATATTTTTACTGTGTTTCCCTTTGTAAACGAATACTGGTGCTAGTATTGTAAGTACATTACAGCAAAGGTATAAAAATTATATATTACATTTGTATTATTCTCTGCATTCTGTATATTATTTCTCTATATATTTATTTAATATTTGAGTGCATGAAATGGAATTAATTAAATTTTATTACAGAACAGGTTATTGGTATTGAAATGTTTACGTTTTACTATTATATGTTTACGTTAATTACTATTTAATATGTTGTTTTTCAAATATGAGAGAAATTTAAAGACATTATATGTATTTAGACCTTGATGCATTCATTTTATATTATTTCGGAGGTAAAATTTAACCATAATTTAATAATTTAATTTTCATGTACGGAGTATAAGTAAAGGAAAGGGTCGACAAGTCTACAAACACTTGTTTCTAAATACATAATTATGATTATTTCTTTTATGAACATTGAAATAACCATTTCTAGAAACTGTTCTGTAGATAAATTTATCAGTGTCATTTCAAAAAATCTTTTCGCAAAATGTAACACTTGAAAATCATTCATCCCATGTTTCGTGGTAACTCAGGGCTATAAAAATATAGATAGCAATATGAAATCAAATTTCATATTTTTTATCCGAGTCTCCATTCGTTTTTTATTTGTTTACCCCCCCCCCAAAAAAAAAAAAAAGAGTGAAAAAACAGTTTCAAACATATTGCGGGGAAAAAATAGCTAAAACATTTTTTTCTCTGCAAGTAACAAAACGTGATAAAATTCTGAAAAAGATTTGTCCCAGAGTTACTATCGCCATCTTTTTTATCTCCATTTCGAAAGGTGGAGTGCTTACAAATGCTTGCATTTCAGAGTCGCAAAATGTCTTTTTGTGATTTGTGTAATATATGCAACAAAGAAAGAAACTTCAAGAAATAGCTTGACACAAATACTTTTATTTTTGTCTATTTTTCATCTTATTCCTGCATTGAAGAGTTTTCACCGCTCAATCCTTTAGAACGTTTTAAATGTCCGTATTTGAAAAGTTGAAAATTAATGCTTTTTAGAAAAATAAATTCCATCTTAGGAAAATTTCTATTAATCTGACTTGTCGGTAAGTATATTGTACCACTGCA
>CM063506.1:43324124-43329124 GCA_032207245.1 Pardosa pseudoannulata
AATGCATGTAACATCGACGCATTTTTTGTTTATAAGCATGCAGAATGGAACAAGGAGCTTTTTTGAAAATTAAAATGTATTTTGATATATTATATATATTTGTACTTCAGTACCTGTAGCATAAATTCATGTCACCAGCTCAACGTTTTTGCAGTGTTAATAGTAATTACACCTTTATTTCTAATGAATTTATTCGAATATGAGATTTTTCGTAAACAAAATTCCGTTACGTAGGCACGCGGTTAATATATACAATACAATAAGATCATAATTTCGAAACAGTACACTGACATCTTTTCTGAATTCAGAAAGAGAATAATTTAATGTCGCGTAAATATGTTTAATTATTATATATTCCGAAAAAATATAAGTACCAGCTGTAATATTTTCATATATATACATAACATATATATGCATTTATAAATATGTATACATATATTCACAATACGTTTATAGCTTTGAAATTGTATTTTATTTCCTACAGCATAAATGCATGTCACCACATTGACGCTTTTCCAGTGTTAAGAGTAAATGCAACAAATATTGTAGAAAATAGAATGCAACAAAGGAGCTTTTTAATGAAATATTAAAATGAAACCAAAAGATGTTTGACACTATATGATAAAAGTATCTAGTATCTTCAGTACCCATTATAATTAAGTGATCAAATTTTTTATATAGTCAAATTATATATCTAGTATTAAGGGCCAAAAAGTGTATAATTTAGTCCTGTTATATAGCATAAATTCATGTCACCAGCTCAACGCTTTTGCAGTGTTAATAGTAATTACACCTTCATTTCTAATGAATTTATTCGAATATGAGATTTTTCGTAAACAAAATTCCGTTACGTAGGCACGTGGTTAATAAATACAATACAGTAAGATCATAATTTCCCAACTGTACACTGACATCTTTTCTGAATTCAGAAAGAGAATAGTTTAATGTCGCATAAATATGTTTAATTATTATATATTCCGAAAAAATATAAGTACCAACTGTAATATTTTCGTATATATACATAACATATAAATGCATTTATAAATATATATACATATATACACAATACGTTTATAGCTCTGAAATTCTATTTTATTTCCTACAGCATAAATACATGTCACCACATCGACGCTGTTTCAGTGTTAAGAGTAAATACACCTTCAAGTACCAACTACAGTAATATTTTCCTATAATATACATAATATGGGGTCTATATATATAAATATATATATATATATATATATATATATATATATATATATATATATTTATATATATTTATATAAATACTATATCATATATATATATATATATATATATATATATATATATATATATATATATATATATATATATATATATATGCATATATAAATATGTATACATATATACACAATAGCTTTGAAAATGTATTTTGGTTCTGACAGCATAAATGCATGTCCCCACATTGACACTTTTGCAGTGTTAAGAGTAAATGCAACAAAGAATGCAGAAAACAGAATGCAACAAAGAAGCTTTTTAATGAAATATTAAAATGAAATAATTTTGATATATTATATATATTTGTACTTCAGTTCCTATAGCATAAATTCATGTCAGCAGCTCGACGCTTTTGCGTTGTTAATAGTATTACACCTTCATATTCTAATATGTTTCTTTTCGCTAATGAGGCTTTTTCGTAAACAAAAAATCAGTTACATAGGCAATAGGTTAATAAATATAATAAAATGTGATCATATATTCCACAGTACACTCATAACTTTTCTGAATTCAGAAAGATAATAATTAATGTCACATAAATATGTTTAATTATTATATATTCCGAAAAAAATATAAAGCACCAACTGTAATATTTTCATATATATACATAACATATATATGCATTTATAAATATGTATACATATATACACAATCAGTTTATAGCTCTGAAATTGTATTTTATTTCCCACGGCATAAATACATGTCACCACATCGACGCTTTTGCAGCAGTAAGAGTAAATACACCTTCAATTCTAATGATTCTTTTCGAATATGAGGAATATTCGAAAACAAATTTCCGTTACATAAGCAAGCGGTTAATAAATACAATACAATAAGATGATAATTTTCCCATCCGAGTGAGAACCACTGAAATTATTTTCAGCAGTTAGCTTCTTTTGCACTAACATTAGAACTTTGTTTGGTGATAAAACTTTGAACAAATTAATATTTTATGAACATATATTTAAAAAAATATTAAGATTGTACCGAGGTACTTTCCCACTATGGTTAACACGTGCATGCACAGCTGTGGGAGAAATTTCCAGGATTAATAGAATTTAGATGCAATTGTTGACTTCAAGTTTGAGGGACCCCTGCGAAAAGTTATAGATCACGGAATGGCACAGGTGTAACGGTAAAGCTTGCACAGAGATGTAACCGTAAATTATGGAGGCAAATTTCAACAAAAAAGCGATTGGCAATGGAGAGAAAGGGGCATTAAAACCGAGGTGAGGAGTTGGGAAAGAGAGTTAAGGAAAAGGAGTCGAAGTCGGGATTCAAGAGTAGCTGGACATCGAAATCCCAAGCTCTGCTGGACAGCACCGATGTCCCGTGCACCCGAACGCCCGGACAGACGCACCGCATAAGGAAATGCCCTGACTGCTCCCCTGTGCCTTTACTGGAGGTAAAACAGATTTAACATATTCATGACGGTCATTTAGGCCTCTGTTAGTAATTCGATATTTTGATTAAGGAATAACACAAAAATAAAGAGAATTGTAATAATTATAGTGCAAATATGAATATAAAACATAAATAATTGCTGGTTATGTTAAATGGTGATCAAGTATATCAATGTGTAAATAGTGTATAGAATGTCTTAATCTAAATATAACATATCATATTTTTACTGTGTTTCCCTTTGTAAACGAACACTGGTATTAGTGTTGTAATTACATTACAGCAAAGGTATAAATATTATCTATTACATTTCTATTATTCTCTGCATTCTGTATATTATTTCTCTATATATTTCTTTAATATTTGAGTGCATGAAATGAAATTAATTAAATTTTATTATGGAACAGGTTATTGGTATTGAAATGTTTACGTTTTACATTAATTACTATTTAATATGTTGTTTTTCAAATAAGAGAGAAATTTAAAGACATATGTATTTAGAACTTCATGCATTCATTTTATATTATTTCGGAGGTAAAATTTAACCATAATTTAATATTTTAATTTTCATGTACGGAGTATAAGTGAATGAAAGTGTCGGCAAGTTTACAAACACTTGTTTCTATATACATAATTATGATATATTTTTTTATGAACATTGAAATAACCTTTTCTAGAAACTGTTCTGTAGATAAATTTATCAGTGTCATTTCAAAAAAACCTTTCGCAAAATGTAACACTTGAAAATCATTCATCCCATGTTTCGTGGGAACTCAGTGCTATAAAAATATAGATAGCAATATGAAATCAAATTTCATATTTTTTATCCGAGTCTCCATTCGTTTTTTATTTGTTTACCCCCCCCCACAAAAAAAGAGTGAAAAAACAGTTTCAAACATATTTCGGGGAAAAAATAGCTAAAACATTTTTTTTCTCTGCAAGTAACAAAACGTGATAAAATTCTGAAAAAGATTTGTCCCAGAGTTACTATCGCCATCTTTTTTTATCTCCATTTCGAAAGGTGGAGTGCTTACAAATGCTTGCATTTCAGTCTCGCAAATGTCTTCTTGTGATTTGTGTAATATATGCAACAAAGAAAGAAACTTCAAGAAAGAGCTTGACACAAATACTTTTATTTTTTTCTATTTTTCATCTTGCTTTAAAGAGTTTTCACCGTTCATTATTTTAGAACGTTTACAATGTCCATATTTGAAAAGTTGAAAATTAATGCTTTTTAGAAATGTAAATTCCATCTTAGGAAAGGTTCTATTAATCTGTCTTGTCGATAAGTATATTGTACCACTGCAAAAAGGAACATTACATATATTTGTACAGTTCGTACAGCATAAATTCATGTCCCCAAATATGTATATATTTGTGACCAAATCGACGCTTTTGCTGTGTTAATAGTAAATACACCTTCATTTCTAATGATTCTTTTCGAATATTAGGATTTTTCGGTAATATAATTAAATTACATAGGCACACACTTAATAAATACTAAACAATAAAATCCTAATTTCCCAAAAGTACACTAACACCTTTTCTGAATGCAGAAAAGGAATAATTTAATGTCGTATAAATATGTTTAATTATTATATATTCGGAAAAATTTAAAGTACCACCTGCTGTTAAAATTTTAAATAAAACTGTTTTACAGCTATACGAGGGTTTCTATTTATATTTCTGGCCTTGGCAACAGTAAGTGTTACTAGGCGACCGCACACGATTTGAATCGAAAGTTTGATATTTTTAAACATAAATTCAGCAGACGATTTACCATTACAGCTTTATTTGTGTTGTTGACAATAAATTGAAAAGTTCTTCTCTTTCAAAAAATGGAATTGAATCGTGACCATTTTCGTGCCATTATTTTTCATAACTTTCGACGTGGATTGTCAAGACAAGAGTGCTTCGATGAACTTAATTCTTTATACAGCGATGAATCGCCATCCTACAGCACTGTAAAAAATTGCTATAACGAATTTAATCGTGGTCGACGTTCGATCCAGGACGAATACTGTGCAGGTCGCCCAAAATCCGTTGTTGTGCCAGAAAAGATCGATGCTGTGCGTGAACTGATAAAGCAAGATCGTCATGTGACATACCGTGAGATAGAAGCGTCTTTGGACATTAGTATGACTAGCATCAATAAAATATTGCATAAACATTTGAGCGTAAAAAAAAAATTGTTCGCGTTGGATCCCGCATAATCTGACAAACTCTAAAAAAAAGAAGGCTCGTGTCGATTGGTGCAAGGATATGTTGGAAAAATACGTTCAAGGTACCTCAAAGGCTGTGTATAACATCTACACAGGGGACGAATCATGGATCTATGC
>CM063506.1:43334124-43381624 GCA_032207245.1 Pardosa pseudoannulata
GACGCTTTTCCAGTGTTAAGAATAAATGCTACAAATAATGTAGAAAATAGAATGCAACAAGGGAACATTTTGATGAAATATTAAAATGAAATAATTTTGATATATTATATATATTTGTACTACAGTTCCTATAGCATAAATTGATGTTACCAGCTTAAAGCTTTTCCAGTGTTAATAGTAATTACACCTTCATTTCTAATGAATTTATTCGAATATGAGATTTTTCGTAAACAAAATTCTGTTACATAGGCACGCGGTTAATATATACAATACAATAAGATCATAATTTCCCAACAGTACACAGACATCTTTTCTGAATTCAGAAAGAGAATAATTTAATGTCCCGTAAATATGTTTAATTATTATATATTCCGAAAAAATATAAGTACCAACTGTAATATTTTCATATATATAAATAACATATAAATGCATTTATAAATATGTATACATATATACACAATACGTTTATAGTTCTGAAATTGTATTTTATTTCCTACAGCATAAATACATGTCACCACATCGATGCTTTTTCAGTATTAGGAGTAAATACACCTTCATTTCTAATGATTCTTTTCGAATATGAGGATTTTTCGGAAACAAATTTCCGTTACATAAGCAAGCGGTTAATAAATACACTATAATAATAAGGTCATAATTTCCCAACAGTGCACTCACATCTTTTCTCAATGCAGAAAGGAAATAATTTAAGGCCGTGTAAATATGTTTAATTGTTATATATTCCGAAAAATTTTAAGTACCAACTACTGTAATATTTTCATATATAATAATATATATATATCATAATATATATATATACATAATAGCTGTATAATGAAATAATATATAATATGCTGTTTATATATCCGAAAAATATATACCAATAATATTCATGTATATATATATATATGCATATATAAATATGTATACATATATACACAATACGTTTATAGCTTTGAAAATGTATCTTGGTTCTTACAGCATAAATGCATGTCACCACATCGACGCTTTTCCAGTGTTAAGAGTAAATGCAACAAACAATGCAGAAAATAGAATGCAACAAAGGAGCTTTTTAATGAAATATTAAAATGAAATAATTTTGATATATTATATATATTTGTACTTCAGTTCCTATAGCATAAATTCATGTCACCAGCTCGACGCTTTTGCAGTGTTAATAGTAATTACACCTTCATTTCTAATGAATTTATTCGAATATGAGATTTTTCGTAAACAAAATTGCGTTATATAGGCACGCGGTTAATATATACAATACAATAAGATCATAATTTCCCAACAGTACACTGACATCATTTCTGAATTCAGAAAGGGAATAATTTAATAGCATAAATATGTTTAATTATTATATATATATGCATATATAAATATGTATACATATATTCACAATACGTTTATAGCTTTGAAACTCTCTCTATTTATATTTTCTTTTGTTACAGCATAAATGCATGTCACCACATTGACGCTTTTCCAGTGTTAAGAGTAAATGCAACAAATATTGTAGAAAATAGAATGCAACAAGGGAGCTTTTTAATGAAATATTAAATAATTTTGATATATTATATATATTTGTACTTCTGTTCCTATAGCATAAATTCATGTCACCAGCTCGACGCTTTTGCAGTGTTAATAGTAATTACACCTTCATTTCTAATGAATCTATTCGAATATGAGATTTTTCGTAAATAAAATTCCGTTACGTAAGGAGCGGTTAATAAATATGTTATACAAGAAATGAGATCATATAATTTTCCAAAATTGCGGACATCTTTTCTGAATTCAGAAAGAGAATAGTTTAATGTCGCATAAATATGTTTAATTATTATATATTCCGAAAAAATATAAGTACCAACTGTAATATTTTCATATATATACATAACATATAAATTCATTTATAAATATGTATAAATATATACACAATACGTTTATAGCTCTGAAATTGTATTTTATTTCCTACAGCATAAATGCATGTCACCACATCGACGCTTTTGCAGCATTAAGAGTAAATACACCTTCAATTCTAATGATTCTTTTCGAATATGAGGCATTTTCGAAAACAAATTTCCGTTACATAAGCAAGCGGTTAATAAATACAATACAATAAGATGATAATTTCCCAACCGTGCACTCACATCTTTTCTCAATTCAGAAAGGGAATAATTTAAGGTCGTGTAAATATATTTAATTATTATATATTCAGAAAAATTTTAAGTACCAACTACAGTAATATTTTCATATATATACATAATATATATAAATATATAATATATATATATATATATATATATATATATATATATATATATATAGAAATATATATATATATATATATATATATATATATATATATATATATATGTATATATGTTTGTGTGTGTGTATATATGGATAGTATATATATATATATATATATATATAAATATGCATGTATATATATGTATACATATATACACAATACGTTTATATCTTTGAAAATGTATCTTGGTTCTTACAGCATAAATGCATGTCACCACATCGACGCTTTTTCAGTGTTAAGAGTAAATGCAACAAAGAATGCAGAAAATAGAATGCAACAAAGGATCTTTTTGGTGAAATATTAAAATGAAATAATTTTTATATATTATATATATTTGTACTAGAGTTCCTATAGCATAAATTCATGTCACCAGCTTGACGCTTTTGCCGTGTCAATAGACATTACACCTTCATTTCTAATGAATTTATTCGAATATGAGATTTTTCGTAAACAAAATTCCGTTACGTAGCCACGCGGTTAATAAATAGAATACAATAAGATAAAAGAATAATTTATATACACATATCTTTTCTGAATTCAGAAAAAATAATTTAATGTCGCGTTATGTTTAATTATTATTTATTCCGAAAAAATATAAGTACAATACTGTAATATTTTCATATATATACATAATATATATATATATATATATGATATATATAATATATTATCTAATATATATATATATATATAAATATATAAAACATATATTACAATATTCACAAGTTATAGCTTTGAAATGTCAATTTTCAAAGTTGCAGTGCTTACGAATGCGTGCATTTCAAACTCGTAAATGCCTTCTTGTGTATTCCAGCTAGCAATAAGAACGAACGATGCTGTCTGTTCACATTGAAGATAACGGCACAACTTTAATTAAAACTTTACTTCAGAGCTGCTAATCAACGACAGAGAAAAGAAAGACACACTATTTGAACAAAGGTTCACCCAAGAACGAGGACAGTAAGAATTTTCCCAAGGTAAAAAAAAACTTACTCAGCGAATTAAGTATAGGATCAGGAAAACTGCCATTTGCTGGCGATAGCTGGGAAATGTGTTGAATAGACAGAAAATACACATCTAGAGGATAGAAAGCTTTGGAAAATAGATCTGGAAAATAGATCTAGGAAAATTGATTTTAATGAAAGAGAATGCAGCAAATGAAGGTTTAAAAGAAATATTAAAATTAAATAATTTTGATATATTACATATATTTGTACTTCAGTTCCTATAGCATAAATTGATGTCACCAGGTCGACGCTTTTGCAGTGTTCATAGTAAATACACCTTTATTTCTAATGATTCTTATCAAATATGAGAAATTTTCGAAAACAAAATCGGTTTAAAAATACAATACAATAAGATCATAATTTCACAACAATACACTTACCTCTTTTCTGAATTCAGAAAAGTTAATAAATTAATGTCGTATAAATATGTTTCATTATTATACATTCCGAAAAAATTTAAAGTACCAACTACTGTAATATTTTCAAATAAAAGTGCTCTATAGCAATATTTATCAGTATCATTTCAGAGAGCTGTGTAAAAGGGAAAATAATTTGCTGTTCACAAATCGCAACACTTGAAAATAATTCATGTCTTGTATTATAGGAAGTCAGTGCTATAAATAAATATACAGCAATATAAAAACGAACTTCCTATTTCTTGTGTCGATTCTCCATTCGTTTCTTATTTCTTTGTCTTAAAAAAAGAATAAAAACTATTGAAATGTGAAAAAATAGCTGAAACTTTTTTTTTCTTGTCAAATAACACAACGTGATGAAACTCTCAAAAAAGGTTTGACCCTTTGTTACTATTGACATCTTTATTTTTCTCAATTTTCAAAGTTGCAGTGCTTACGTATGCTTGCATTTCAAACTCGTAAATGCCTTCTTGTGTATTTGTTGCATAATACATTGAGCAGTTATGTTTGATTATTGTTCCCTTTTTTTACATGCTACTTTAAGAAGATATTTTGTGTTTCTAAAAATAGGTTTGAAGGAATAAGATTGGACAGATGGGAATTTTTAAGAAGAATATTATGTATAATAATTTTGGTATTTTGCATTAGATATATACATATATATACATAACATATATATATATACATATATATATGTATATATAAATATGCATATATATACACACAATACATTTATATCTCTGAAATTTTATTTCAGTTCCTATAGCATTAATTCATATCACCACATAGAAGCGTTTGCAGTGTTAGAGTAAATATAACTTCATTTATAAAGATTCTTTCCGAAAACGATAATTTTTCGGAAGTAAATTTCAGATACATATGCACGCCGTTAATAAATACAATACAATGAGATCATAATTTCCCAACAGTAAACTCACATCTTTTTTGAATGCAGAAAGGGAATAATTTAATGTCGTGTAAATATGCATAATAATTACATATTTCGAAAATTTTAAAGTATCATCTACTGTAATATTTTCAAATAAAACTGTTTTATAGCTGCATTTATCTGTACCGTTTCAGAAAGCTGTAAAAAATTGAGAATAATTTTCTGTTCACAAATCGTAACACTTGAAAATAAATCATGTCTTTATATATGGGATCTCAGTGCCGTAAATAAATATACAGCAATATAAAAACGAACTTTATATTTCTTGTCTCGATTCTCCATTTGTTTTTTATTTATTTGTCTTAAAAAAATAAAAAATACTGCAATGTGAAAAAATGGTTGAAACTTTTTTTCATGGCAAATAAGAGAACGTGATGAAACTCTCAAGATGGTTTGTCCCGGTGTTACTATTGCCATCTTTATTTTTCTCAACTTTCAAAGTTTGCAGTGCTTACAAATGCTTGCATTTCAAACTCGTAAAGCTTTCTTGTGTATTTGTCGCTTATTATATGAAAGAGTGAAGAAAATCTTGATACACATTTTTTATTTATGCTTCTCCGAAACTGCTTCTGCATTAAATAATTTCTTCATACTCCACTTATTAAATACTTTGCAACTTTCGGGTGATTTCAGTCGTTAAAAATTGATGTTTTGAGTGATATAAATATGTTATCACTCTTCGAAGAAATGGGATTGCATGTAAATTTTTAATCAAAATGCGGAATGGTCTTTTTCGAATTAATGCTAGATGTGAGAAGTAATTTCTCATGTTTAATTATTATTTAAGTAATGATATATAATTATATATTACTTCCAATCTATTAAACATACATTTCTGTAAAGAAATGGTTGAACAGAGAGATTTTGACCATTCCTAACTTTATTACATCTACAAAGAAGAAGAAATATATGTATATATATATACCATTCCCGGTCTAAAATTCCCGGTCATGTTTGATTATTGCTCCCTCCCTTTTTTTACTTCCTACTTTAATAAGATATTTTCTGTTGAAATAGATTTGAAGGAATAAGATTAGAAAGATGGGAATTTTTAAGAAGAATATTATATATAATAATTTTGATATTTTACATTACATATGCACATATATATACATTATATATATATATATATATATAATATATATAATATATATATATATATATATACATAATATATATATATATATATATATATATATATATATATGCATACATATATACACAATACGTTTATATCTCTGAAATTTTATTTCAGTTCCTATAGCGATAATTCATGTCACCACATAGAAGCGTTTGCAGTGTTAGAGTATATATAACTTCATTTCTAAAGATTCTTTTTGAAAATGAGGATTTTTCGGAAGACAAATTCCGCTACATAGGCACGCCATTAATAAATACAATACACTAAGATCATAATTTTCCAACAGTAAACTGACATATTTTTTTAATTGAATTATTTAATGTCCTGTAAATATATATAATTATTATATATTTCAAAAAATTTAAAGTATCATCTACTGTAATATTTTCAAATAAAACTGTTTTATAGCTGCATTTATCTGTACCGTTTAAGAAAGCTGTAAAAAATGGAAAATAATTTGCTGTTCACAAATCGTAACACTTGAAAATATATCATGTCTTTCTTTATGGGATCTCAGTGCCATAAATAAATATACAGCAATATCAAAACGAACTACCTATTTCTTGTCTCGATTCTCCATTCGCTTCTTTGTTTATTTGTCTTAAAAAAAAGAATAAAAACTATTGCAATGTCAAAAAAATGGCTGAAACTTTTTTTTCTTGGCAAATAACAGAACGTGATGAAACTCTAAAAAAGGTTTGTTACTATTGCCATATTTGTGCTTACAAATGCTTGCATTTCAAACTCGTAAATGCCTTCTTGCGTATTTGTTGCATGATATATGAAGCAGTGAGTAAATCTTGATACGCATATTTTATTTAGGATTTTTCAAAACTGATTCTGCATTAAATAATTTCCTCACTCTCCACTTGTTAAATACTTTGCAACTTTCAGATTTCAGCCTTTAAAATTTGATGTTTTGAGTGATATAAATATGTTATCACTCTTGGAAAAAATGTGATTGCATTTAATTTTTTTATTCAAAGTGCTGAAGGGTGTTTTTCAAATTAATGCTAGATGTAAAAAGGAATTTCTTATATTTAAATAATGTTTAAATAATTATATATGATTATACTTCCAATCTCTATCTGTATTTAAGAAATATACGCCAAGTACCGCGATTTAAGTTGACATTTCTGTAAAGAAATAGTTGAACAGAATGATTTTGAGCATTCATGACTTTATCACATCTACACAGAAGATGAAATTTCGTCTTTTAAAGTCAGAAATATACACGTATGCAATTCAGAAAGTCTAAAAAGACCGGTTGCATTTGATTATTACCCCTATTTTCTTTTACTTGCCGGGCTACTTTGCAAGGAGAATCTTAATCAGCTTGAAGTAATGAATAATGTTGCAGTCGGGCCACATTGTAGTGAAGCACAATTTGAAGATCAACTTAAATCTTTATCGAGGAGCTGCTGAAAAGACATCTTTGCCAGTCAGTGGCAGACAAGAGAATGATACGAAAAACAGTTTTCTTGGGTATCACGTGTAATACACAAATGATATACATGTAATATACAATGATACTTAGTAATATACAAGATATTGTAAATATGTACAGCTAACACTATTAAGATAATTTTAATTTACTACCTATTCCAGTATTCTCAAATAAATCTGTTTTGCATCTAAATTTATTAGTACTATTACAGATAGCTAGGCTAAAGGAGCTAGATAACTAGGCATTGTTTACAAATCATAAAAATCGAAAATTATTCATCTCGTCTTATCAGGAAACACAGATCCATAAATATTTATTTCAAATCAAACTTTCTATTTTTTTCTCAAGTCTCTATTAATTTTTATTTTTTTCCTAAACAACAAAGTAATAAATATTAGTGTCAAAAAAGTATCTGAAACATTTCTTGACAAAAATACAGAACTTGGTGAAATTCTCAAAAAATATTTGTCCCATATGTTACAATGGCTATCGTTTTTTTTTTCTATACTAAAAGATGCAGTGCTTTCAGATTCGCAAATACCATCTTGTGAATTTGTCATGCAATATATTAAAGAACAAGAGAAGCTTCAAGCTTCAAAATATATCTTAACACATTGTATGCGAGACACGTACTAGTACGTTTTCTGACGATTAGTACTTGAACGCGGGTCACGTACAGTACGGGTTAGTGTAAAAACATGGTTTGTTTGTGGGTACAAAAATAACGGTATATACAGTCGAAAGTTCTTGACTACTACATAGATTCTGGAAACAATTAGAGAAATAAAAACTAGTTTTTACATTAGTTGATGCGGAACCACAGAACGGGAAAAAATTAAAACTATATATTACTATTTCTATTTCATTTTTCATAGTTACGATACTATTATAAATGTATCAACTAAAAGATATATTTTTTGTTTACAAAAATCTTATGGTTGTTATTTATATATTTCTATTTATATATTTCTTCTGGATGAATGCCAAGATGCCAAGTTCTTTCAAATTTCAGTGTCCACTTGCTTAACACATTGTATGCGGGACACGTACTAGTACGTTTTCTGACGATTGATACTTGAACACGGGACTCGCACTAGCACGTTTTCTGACGATTGATACTTGGGCGTGGGTCACGTACTAGTAACGGTTAGAGTAACAATATGGTTTGTTTGTGGGTACAAAAATAACTGTATATACAGGGAAATGAAGCCGAATATTCTTTTCTACTACATAGATTGTGGAAATATTTAGACAAATAAAAACTAGTTTTTACATTCGTCAATGGGGAACCACAGAACGGGAAAAAATTAAAACTATATATTACTATTTGTATTTGATTTTTCATAGTTACAATACTATTATAAATGTATCCACTAAAAGATATATTTTTTGTTTACAAAAAATTTATGGTTGTTATTTATATATTTCTATTTATATATTTCTTCTGGATGAATGTCAAGATGTCAAGTTCTTTCTAATTTCTGTGTCCACGTGCTTAACACATTGTATGCGGGACACGCACTTGGACGTTTTCTGACGATTGATACTTGGGCGTGGGTCACGTACTAGTAACGGTTAGAGTAACAATATGGTTTGTTTGTGGGTACAAAAATAACTGTATATACAGGGAAATGAAGCCGAATATTCTTTTCTACTACATAGATTGTGGAAATATTTAGACAAATAAAAACTAGTTTTTACATTCGTCAATGGGGAACCACAGAACGGGAAAACACTAAAACTATAGATTACTATTTCTATTTGATTTTTCATATTTACGATACTATTATAAATGTATCCACTAAAAGATATATTTTTTGTTTACAAAAATCTTATGGTTGTTATTTATATATTTCTATTTATATATTTCTTCTGGATGAATGTCAAGATGTCAAGTTCTTTCTAATTTCTGTGTCCACGTGCTTAACACATTGTATGCGGGACACGCACTTGGACGTTTTCTGACGATTGATACTTGGGCGCGGGTCACGTACTAGTACGGGTTAGTGTAACAACATGGCTTGTTTGTGGGTACAAAAAATAACGGTACATACAGGGAAATGAAGCCGAATATTCTTTTCTACTACATAGATTGTGGAAATATTTAGACAAATAAAAACTAGTTTTTACATTCGTCAATGGGGAACCACAGAACGGGAAAACACTAAAACTATAGATTACTATTTCTATTTGATTTTTCATATTTACGATACTATTATAAATGTATCCACTAAAAGATATATTTTTTGTTTACAAAAATCTTATGGTTGTTATTTATATATTTCTATTTATATATTTCTTCTGGATGAATGTCAAGATGTCAAGTTCTTTCTAATTTCTGTGTCCACGTGCTTAACACATTGTATGCGGGACACGCACTAGGACCTTTTCTGACGATTGATACTTGAGCGCGGGTCACGTACTGGTACGAATTAGTGTAACAACATGGTTTGTTTGTGGGTACAAAAATAACGGTATATACAGGGAAATGAAGCCGAATGTTCTTGTCTACTACATAGATTCTGGAAAAATTTAGACAAATAAAAACTAGTTTTTACATTAGTTGATGCGGAACCACAGAACGGGAAAAAATTAAAACTATATATTACTATTTGTATTTGATTTTTCATAGTTACAATACTATTATAAATGTATCCACTAAAAGATATATTTTTTGTTTACAAAAAATTTATGGTTGTTATTTATATATTTCTATTTATATATTTCTTCTGGATGAATGTCAAGATGTCAAGTTCTTTCTAATTTCTGTGTCCACGTGCTTAACACATTGTATGCGGGACACGCACTTGGACGTTTTCTGACGATTGATACTTGGGCGCGGGTCACGTACTAGTACGGGTTAGTGTAACAACATGGTTTGTTTGTGGGTACAAAAATAACGGTATATACAGGGAAACGAAGCCGAATAGTTTAATCTACTACATAGATTCTGGAAAAATTTAGACAAATAAAAACTAGTTTTTACATTCGTCAATGCCAACCACTGAACGGAAAAAAATTAAAACTATATACTACTATTTCTATTTGATTTTTCATATTTACGATACTATTATAAATTTATCCACTAAAAGATATATTTTTTGTTTACAAAAATCTATGGTTGTTATTTATATATTTCTATTTATATATTTCTTCTGGATGAATGTCAAGATGTCAAGTTCTTTCTAATTTCTGTGTCCACGTGCTTAACACATTGTATGCGGGACACGCACTTGGACGTTTTCTGACGATTGATACTTGGGCGCGGGTCACGTACTAGTACGGGTTAGTGTAACAACATGGCTTGTTTGTGGGTACAAAAATAACGGTATATACAGTTAAACGAAGCCGAATATTCTTGTCTACTACATAGATTGTGGAACAATTTAGACAAATAAAAACTAGTTTTTACATTCGTCAATGTGGAACCACAGAACGGGGAAAATTAAAACTATATACTACTATTTCTATTTGATTTTTCATATTTACGATACTATTATAAATGTATCCACTAAAAGATATATTTTTTGTTTACAAAAAATTTATGGTTGTTATTTATATATTTCTATTTATATATTTCTTCTGGATGAATGTCAAGATGTCAAGTTCTTTCTAATTTCTGTGTCCACGTGCTTAACACATTGTATGCGGGACACGCACTAGTACGTTTTCTGACGATTGATACTTGGGCGCGGGTCACGTACTTGTACGGGTTAGTGTAACAAAATGGTTTGTTTTTGGGTACCAAAAAAAATGGTACATGCAGGAAAATGAAGCCGAATTTTCTTGTCTACTTCCTAGATTAAGGAAAAATTTAGACAAATAAAAACTAGTTTTTACATTCGTCAATGGGGAACCACAGAACGGGAAAACACTAAAACTATAGATTACTATTTCTATTTGATTTTTCATATTTACGATACTATTATAAATGTATCCACTAAAAGATATATTTTTTGTTTACAAAAATCTTATGGTTGTTATTTATATATTTCTATTTATATATTTCTTCTGAATGAATGTCAAGATGTCAAGTTCTTTCAAATTTCTGTGTCCACTTGCTTAACACATTGTATGCGGGACACGCACTTGCACGTTTTCTGACGATTGTTACTTGGGCGCGGGTCACGTACTAGTACGGGTTAGTGTAAAAACATGGTTTGTTTGTGGGTACAAAAATAACGGGATATACAGGGAAATGAAGCCGAATATTCTTTTCTACTACATAGATTGTGGAAATATTTAGACAAATAAAAACTAGTTTTTACATTCGTCAATGGGGAACCACAGAACGGGAAAACACTAAAACTATAGATTACTATTTCTATTTGATTTTTCATATTTACGATACTATTATAAATGTATCCACTAAAAGATATATTTTTTGTTTACAAAAATCTTATGGTTGTTATTTATATATTTCTATTTATATATTTCTTCTGAATGAATGTCAAGATGTCAAGTTCTTTCAAATTTCTGTGTCCACTTGCTTAACACATTGTATGCGGGACACGCACTTGCACGTTTTCTGACGATTGATACTTGGGCGCGGGTCACGTACTAGTACGGGTTAGTGTAACAACATGGCTTGTTTGTGGGTACAAAAATAACGGTATATACAGTTAAACGAAGCCGAATATTCTTGTCTACTACATAGATTGTGGAAATATTTAGACAAATAAAAACTAGTTTTTACATTCGTCAATGGAGAACCACAGAACGGGAAAACACTAAAACTATAGATTACTATTTCTATTTGATTTTCCATAGTTACGATACTGTTATATATGTATCCACTAAAAGATATATTTTTTGTTTACAAAAAATTTATGGTTGTTATTTATATATTTCTATTTATATATTTCTTCTGAATGAATGTCAAGATGTCAAGTTCTTTCAAATTTCTGTGTCCACTTGCTTAACACATTGTATGCGGGACACGCACTTGCACGTTTTCTGACGATTGATACTTGGGCGCGGGTCACGTACTAGTACAGGTTAGTGTAACAACATGACTTGTTTGTGGGTACAAAAATAACGGTATATACAGGAAAACGAAGCCGAATATTCTTGTCTACTACATAGATTGTGAAAACATTTAGACAAATAAAAACTACTTTTTACATCAGTCGATGTTGAACGACAGAACGGAAAAATTTAAAACTCTATACTATTATTTCTATTTGATTTTTCTTACACGAAATTATTATAAATCTATCCACTAAAAAATATACTTTTGTTTACAAAAATCTTATGGTGTTATTTATATATTTCTATTTATATATTTGTTTATATATTTCAATATAAAATACGAAAATTGGGTTAAAAAATTAAATAATTTTCGATCTATTGAGGTTTAACTGAATAACTAAATTTACGCTCAAAACGCCAGCTCCTCGTACAATTCCGCTGCGAAATATACCCGCACACAATGGTTTAACACAAACATATTTTTTTCGTTAGATGGAACTAATTTGTGTATTAAAAAGTTTCCTCAACTCCACCCGTTACTTCCTTTTGCGATGTTCAGATTTCAGCCGTTAAAAGTTTTTGCTTGTGAGTGATATAAATATTTTATCACCCTGACTGGAGATCTGAGGATGTTTATTTTTTATTCAAGAGTGCGAAAGCGTCTTTCCAAAAATTAATGCTTCCAGATAGAAGGTATGCAAAAGGATATCTTATACTTTATAAATATTTAAATGAATATATACTTATGCTTTCTGAACAGACAATATGCATTTAAACAACAAAGACCAAGAAATTTATATAAGTTTAATATACGTTGTTTAAAAGAGATGCTTGAGGGGTGTGATTTCAGCCATTCATCGCTTTAAGTGTTAAGTACTTGTTATTTAAATTAGGATATCTTATACTTTATAAATATTTAAAAGAATATATACTTATGCTTTCTGAACAGACAATATGCATTTAAACAACATAGACCAAGAAATTTATATAAGTTTAATATACGTTGTTGAAAAGAGATGCTTGAGGGGTGTGATTTCAGCCATTCATCGCTTTAAGTGTTAAGTACTTGTTATTTAAATTAGGATATCTTATACTTTATAAATATTTAAAAGAATATATACTTATGCTTTCTGAACAGACAATATGCATTTAAACAACATAGACCAAGAAATTTATATAAGTTTAATATACGTTGTTTAAAAGAGATGCTTGAGGGATGTGATTTCAGCCATTTATCGCTTTAAGTGTTAAGTACTTGTTATTTAAATTAGGATATCTTATACTTCATAAATATTTCAAAGAATATATACTTATGCTTTCTGAACAGACAATATGCATTTAAACGACAAAGACCAAGAAATTTATATAAGTTTAATATACGTTGTTTAAAAGAGATGCTTGAGGGGTGTTATTTCAGCCATTCATCGCTTTAAGTGTTAAATACTTGTTAATTAAATTTTATATTATTTTAAATATATAATCTGTAAATTTCATTTCCGGTGTTGTAATGTACTTACACAAACACCAGTGTCAGTTCTCAAAGGGGAAACACAGTAAAAATATAATACCTTATATTTGAATTAAAACATTTATTATGTACACTAATTATTTATAGAGATATTATTTCTAGATTAATAAATATAGCATTCATTACTCGACATTTATAAATGTCTAACAATTTAATACAATTTTCTTTTTGTTTTTATACGTTATTCCTTAATCAAAATATTTTGAGACCCAAGGTAATGATTATGAATGATTATCATGAATATCATGTATCATTATCGGACGTGCGGGCCGTCGGTGCAGGCGTGCAGGGACGGGATTTCGATGTCCAGGTTTTTTACTCTCTTTCACAATTCATCACCTCGGTTTTAACGTCCCCTTTTTTTCTTTGCCAATCACTTGTTGGGGAATTTTTCCCATATCCGTACCCCCTTCGGGTGGGCAGGTGGATTCCTTAAAGTAGCCCCATTGGTGAGAGTTGAAATTTATGATTAGCCCCTGTCCCCATATCTCACGGCTACATCCCGGTCTGGGATTAACCACTAGACTTGTACCACTCCGTGATCTGTAATTTCTCCACAGGTGACCCCACTAAAACTCGAAGTCAACAGCAGCACCTAAATTCTTCTTGGAAATTTATTCCACAGCTGTATATGCACAAGCTGACCATCGTGGAAAAGTACATCGGTAAAGCCAGATTATAAATAAAGGTGCGGCGACGTAACTCAAAATATTACCTTGTGCAAAAGCAAATGCAGCTATTTTAATTCTGACTTTTCCTTTTTTTTCCTGATGGCATCTCGAGACATTTTTCTATTCATTCTGCCATTTTTGTATTATAAGCTTTTCACTTTTATTCTCTCCAGTTGTTGAGAGATGTAAAAGCAAATTAGTACGAATTTTATATTAAATATTTAGGCTTGCAACGATATATTTGATGCTTTCTTCATTTATTTCCTCCTCCTCAAATGAAACAATCAGCATGTTAACAAGCCCTAGTTCATAAATGCATAATTATCCTGTATTTCCTCTACTAAAAATTTAAATAAATACTTCAGAAAAATAAAATTTTTCACTGCCATTTCAAAACAAAGCTCTGTTTACAAATCGTAACACTTTAAAATCATTCATATCGTGTTTTATAGGAACTCAGTGTCATAAATATATATTCAGCAATATCAAATCAAATTTCTTATTCCTTGTCTCGAGCCTCTATATTTTTTTTATTTATTCAACAAAAAAGAATAAAGATATTACAGAACGAAAAAGTGGCTGGACCTTTTTTCCTTCTCAAATAACAAATCGTGGAGAAATTCGCAAATATATTTGTCCCATGTTCCACTATAGCCATTGTTTTCTCCCTATTTTAATAAGTGTAGAACTTTAAAATACTTGCATTGCAGACACCCAAATACCTTCTTGTGATTCTGATGTATAATTAATAAAGCAACGAAAGAAGCTTCAAAGATTATCTTAGTTTAATATAAATTACTTTTTTAAGTGTTTTAACACAAAATATTTTCTTTACGATATTCAATTCTGAGAATATAAAAACTGATACTTGTGAGTGATATAAATAATTTATCTCATATTTGATATTTCTTATGATATGTGAGGACGTTTATTTTTTATTTCGAACTGGATTAAATAAGGGTAATTTAACTGTTTTAAAAACGCAAATATTTATTTTTAATTTTTATACATACTACTTTGATCCCACATAATGCCAATTATCAAAATTTATACTTCAAATTTTATATTTGTTCCTTTATCTCTGTATATATATGTATATATTTATGTATATATATATGTGTATACATATATATGTATATATATATGTGTGTGTATATGTATATGTATACATATATATATATATATATATATATATATATACATATATGTATGTATGTATGTGTATATATATATATATATATATATATATATATATACATAATATATAATGTATGTATATATATTTCAGGGCCAAGCCTATTAGGTGGGCAAGATATAGAGCGATCAATGTCATAAAAAATATCGATATATTGTAATATAATGTTTTGAATGTCAACAGTAAATGCAATATTTAATCAAACAAAAGATTAACCAACAACATAGATGCGAGGATTATTCCAAAAGATAGTTTTGTTGTACACTTACAACTTTTCTAATAGCATCACGTACTGACTAAACTAAATTTCAGAGCAGAAAACTCACATTTTTATTATAAAATCAAAAAAGAAAAGGGATATTCTCAACACAGAGGTAATAGATATAATTATCACGGCTCATTTGTAAAGATAAGTTTAAATTAAAAGCTATTGTAAAATAATTAAATGATACTGTTGCACATATAATTTCACCAGTCTCACGTTGAAAAGTTGTGGAAAAGAAAGCACTCAATATCTACAATTGTAACATTGATTCATACTTTGCTTTTGGGGAACTCAACACCATAAATAAGTATACACAGCAATATAAAATCTAAATTCCTATTTTTTGTCCAAAGTCTCTATTCCTTTTTATTTGTTCGCCGAAAAAAGAATAAAACTGTTAAAGTGTGAAAAAGTGGCTGACACTTTTTTTCTTGGCAAATAACAGAACGTGGAGAAACTCTTAAAAAGGTTTGTCCGAACATTACCATTGCCATCTTTATTTTTCTCCATTTACAAAAATGTTCTGCTTACAAATGATTGCGTTTCGAACTCGTAAATGCCTTCTTGTGGATATGTTGTATAATATATGAAGTAACGAGAAATTTCAATGAAATTCTTGATGCAAATATTTTTATTTTGTTATTTAAATAATATATGCCGATTATATGTAATTTAAAAAAACGTTGCTGAAAAGCGATGGTGATTTTTATTATTGACCAATGACATGCATCACATTGTCGTAAAACAAGAAATTTTATGTTGTTTTACGACAATGTGATGCATGTTTTACGACAATGCGACAATGTGATGCTCCTAAAGACGAAATTATTTACTTTGGCAATTATATACTCGCAAAATCTTAAATTTCTATTTTTGTGTCCCAAGTCTCTATTTCTTTTTAATTATTTGACAAAAAAAGAAGCAATGAGAAATTTCAATGAAATTCTTGATGCAAATATTTTTATTTCGTTATTTAAATAATATATGCCGATTATATGTAATTTAAAAACACGTTGCTGAAAAGCGATGGTGATTTTGATTATTGACCAATGACATACACCAAATTGTCGTAAAACAAGAAATTTTATGTTTTAAATACGGAATTATTTACTTTGGCAATTACATACTAGCAAAATCTTAAATTCCTATTTTTGTGGCCCAAGTCTCTATTTCTTTTTATTTATTCGTCGAAAAAGCATAAAACTGTTAAAGTGTGAAAAAGTGGCTGAAACTTTATTTCTTGGCAAATAACAGAGCGTGGAGAAATTCTTAAAAGGGTTTGTCCCAATGTTACTATTGCCATCTTTATTTTTCTCCATTTCCAAAGATGTTCTGCTTACAAATGCTTGCGTTTCAAACTCGTAAATGCCTTCTTGTGGATCTGTTGTATAATATATGAAGCAATGAGAAATTTCAATGAAATTCTTGATGCAAATATTTTTATTTCGTTATTTAAATAGTATATGCCGATTATATGTAATTTAAAAACACGTTGCTGAAAAGCGATGATGATTTGGATTATTGACCAATGACATGTATCCCATTGTCGTAAAACAAGAAATTTTATGTTTTAAAGACGAAATTATTTACTTTGGCAATTATGTACTCGCAAAATCTTAAATTCCTATTATTGTGGCCG
Organism: Pardosa pseudoannulata; assembly: GCA_032207245.1. Classification (NCBI taxonomy): domain Eukaryota; kingdom Metazoa; phylum Arthropoda; class Arachnida; order Araneae; family Lycosidae; genus Pardosa; species Pardosa pseudoannulata. Next base: position 43,351,665 of record CM063506.1, read on the forward strand.
AAGTCTCTATTTGTTTTTATTTATTCGTCGAAAAAGAATAAAACTGTTAAAGTGTGAAAAAGTGGCTGAAACTTTTTTTTCTTTGCAAATAACAGAACGTGGAGAAGCTCTTAAAATGATTTGTTCCAATGTTACTATTGCCATCTTTATTTTTCTCCATTTCCAATTTCACCATTGCTGTGGTGACAAATGCTTGCGTTTCAAATTCTTGCCTTCTTGTGGATCTGTTGTATAATATATGAAGCAATGAGAAATTTCAATGAAATTCTTGCTGCAAATATTTTTATTTCGTTATTTAAATAATATATGCCAATTATATGTCATTTAAATATAGGTTGCTGAAAAGCGATGGTTAAGGAGGGGGATTTTGACCATTGACCAATAACTTGTATCACATTGTCATGAAACAAAAAAAAATTATGTTTTCAAGACGGAAATATTTACTTTGGTAAGTAATTACTCTCAAATATTTATTTTTAATTTTTGAACATCCATCAATGAGTTCTTCCTCAAATATATGCATATAAAAGAATATATCATAACAACCGTTATACTTTTTTTTAACTCTCGTTGGCAAACAGCCTTCCCTAATGATTAGGCTTTCAAATGTTTACCACGAAACAGTTCACTCCGCAACAGTAAAACAAAACACAAAAAATAATTTAAAAAAATGAGACAATAAAGTCGTGAGTTATCATTTAAAAAAGTCCATAGTTTAAATCACTAAAACTAAACCCTGGAAGAAGGTAGCATTATGCTTGACGTTAATGTTAAAGTAAGAATAAAAGTTTAAAACTAGCGAAAAAAGATTAAAAAGTAAACCAAAAACTAGAACGAAACCCTAAGTTAGGTGATGTTAATTGGGTTCCAAGATAATATTAGGAACAAGATGCTTTTACATAATTTAACTTGGAGTGAGGAGTGGGGACTCCAAGCATGGCTCCAGCCCCAGAAGTGATAAAAAAACAAACACTTGTCTGTACAGATATTTGAATTTGTGCTATTATGTACTAATGAGCGTTACAAATATCTTGAAAAACATATGCATTAAAAAGTAACAAGAGAAAGGAACATAAATTGACAGCAAAATGACGACTTTGTTGCCATGAGAAATAATTTATAGAAAGTCAATCTATCATTACTTGAGCTTTAAAAACAAAATTAATATTTAACAATTTCATAAAAACTATTTAAACCATTATACTTTATACTTTAAAGTTTATATATATGTATATATATATATATATATATATATATATATATATATATATATATATATGTATATATATATGTATATATATATGTATATATATATATATATATATATATATATGTATATATATATATATATATATATATATATGTGTGTGTGTGTGTGTGTGTGTGTGTGTAAGTGTGTATGCATGTGTGAGTGTGTAATAAGACTGACTTCACGATGGGTGGTTGCAGTCATGGCCCATAAAAATGACACCGTTTTAGGTAAAGACCTTTATTAAGATAACGTTGGAGGACGGGTTCCCACTTCAACATAGGGACAGACAAAGCTGAGACACTAGCTTACATGAAGTTATAAGTAAAAGACTCTTTACACCTGGGTCAACATCTCAGTCAAAATCTGTGGGAAAATCTCTAGGAAAATTTGCCTCCAACAGCGTGCATCTCCTTTTTGTTTGGAAACCTTTTAAATTTGCCGCTAGGGCATTGTAGAGGTATAATTGGTTAGAGGCCTTCTCTGAGAACGTAAATTGTAGCTCCAGTGGTCAATTTAGGTTAGGGGTTAAAAAGGAAAAAGCAGAAGGACGAGAGATTTATTGTCCTTGACTCAAGATTTGAAAACTCCTCAGAATTTTCTCGGGGTGTTTTAGGGATTTTATATAAAATGCCTATATTAGTTTAACCATCTAGCTTACATTTCCTTACAAAATCCTCTCCAGGCAAAAAGAAAGGGATGAACGAAGTGAGAACATTTCCATTAACATAAAATTTGTACAAAATTTTAAGTAACAAAATAAGTAACTGAGGATTTCATACTGTATATTTCTATTTTGTTACTATACACAAAATAAAAATATACAGTATAAGCTTTGCAACAATAAAGATAGATTATATAGACATACTACATATAACAATAAATGAAAAAGAAAATAACTGGAAAATTAATGACATTACTACAATCGAAAATTATTGCTTACTTTTCCTTACATATATGTACATACATTGTCCTATTTTAACGTTGTAAATTCAAAAATTGTAAAATGTTTTTATATAAATTATAAATTGGACCGTTTTCATAGAAAGTTACCGAAAAAAATTATTTAAAAAATATTTGGCGTCACCAAGCGTACAGTTATCACAAACGCAATTATATTAAAATTAAACTCCCACATTGTCCGCCTGTATAAGGATTCGATCCTAGGACTTCTCGTATTGAAGCCCGTTTTGTTGTGACCACTGCGCCACATACTTTGGCAGTGAAAGGCTTCAAGTGGCCTCATAATAATCTCAATAAGCGCGCAATTCTCTAAATTTAACAATAATCATTTTCTATCGGATCAAATTGTGAATCTAAACCATTCCTTCATCAACTTTAATATATACATATATATATATATATATATATATATATATATATATATATATATATATATATATATATATATATATATATATATATATATATATATATGTATATATATATATATATATGTATATATATATATATATATATATATATATATATATATATATATATATATATGTATGTATATATACAAAAGTATATATATATGACACGGAGGACTGGTTAAGGCATGGAGGACACATTTGATTCCTTGTATAAAAACTTTATTGTAATCCTCCAATCCATGGCTATGCCAGTTAGATATCCTTTGTTCTCATACTTTGGGACGATAATCGTGAAGGAAATTATCAGACCGAGTTCTCTCTCAGAACCATCTCTTTTGGCATTGCTACTTAAGCAAAATTCCTATGTGTACTTCCGCTTCGGCTTCTTTACTCTGTATAGATCCTCTCTAGGATGTGAATTTCTCCTATTACGTTATCGTTAATGTGTTCTAACTATTTTTAACTATAACATTCTTAACCCCCATTATTTAACCTGATATATATATATATATATATATATATATATATATATATATATATATATATATATATATATATATATATATATATATATATATATATATATATGTCAGGATTTAAATTGTAGATTAATTTTAAAAGATTTTAAATAGGAATTCATTTCTGGGAGTGATGCTTCCTGAAGAGTTAGCCAAGTAAATACGGCTCACGCGCAGTAATCTAGAGCAGAGAGCAGTGTGCACATTCCACAGACAGAGTTGTGTCTACCCGAAGCAGCTAAGGCTGCCTTTGTTAAAAGTTTGGCGCCAATGTGGGACGCCATTGAAGATGAATGACGAGTAGTGTTCTCTGAGATTTGAATAGATCTATAAAAATGTACTCAGGAGTCTAGTGTCATTTAGTAAGAGCGCGTCATATATATATATATATATATATATATATATATATATATATATATATGTGTGTGTGTGTGTGTGTGTGTGTATATATATATATATATATATATATATATATATATATATATATATATATATATATATATATATATATATATATATATATATATATATATATATATATATATATATATATATATATATAATACGACAAATTTAAATTACCCGCTGTTGTGACATTTTTAAAAAAACTGTTGTTTCAGAAAATTTATCAGTATCATATCAGAAAGCTGTGTTAAAGACAAAAACCATTTCGCTGTTTACAAATCTTAATACCTGAAAATCATTCATGCCGTGTTTTATAGGCACTCAGTGCCATAAATATATATACAGCAATTTAAAATCAAACTTCCTACTTCTTGTAAATAGTCTCCATCTGTTTTTTATTTGTTCACAGAAAAAATAATAAAAAAACTGTTACAGTGTGAAAAAGTGGCTGAAACTTTTTTTCTCCTGGCAAATAACAGAACGTGATGAAACTCTCAAGAAGTTTTGTCCTAGAGTTACTATCGTCGTCTTTTTTTTCTTCTATTTATAAAGTTGTAGTGCTTACAAATGCTTGCATTTCAAACTCGTAAATGTCTTCTTGTGAATCTGCTGTATAATATATGAAGAAGCGAGAAGTTTCAAAGAAAATCCTGATACAAATATTTTTATTTTTGCTTTTCGTAAACCGTTTTTGCATCAAAAAACATCCTTCACATTGCAACGGTTTGATACTGTGTGGTATTCGTATTTGAGCTGTTAAAAATTGATGAGGCGAGGGATATAAATATGTTATCACCCTAAGAGGATATTTCAGAGAGTTTATTTTTTATTAAAAAAAGGCAGCGAAATCTTTCGGAAAAAATAATTGCTCACAAACAATGAGAAAATAATGTTTATTTAATCCCGATTCAACCAATTAATAATCTGCTTAGGGCTAAATATGTTAAGTGTAAAACAGGTCTTGATTCCAACTGCAGTAAGTTCATTTTGACAGATTAACATTGCCAAAAGCAAAAATCTCTGTATATCAGGAGGTGACTATTAAGGTGATTTCTGAAGGAATGACGTGTTTCAAGAACCTCGCTGGAGGCTTATTGCAGTCGACGTGAAGTTAATTTTCAAGTTAATAGCCTATTAAGTTTCAGTAGTGGACGAGGGTCTTTTTTCAGTAGTCACTTAAGGACAAGAGGTCAGGACCTGTGGCCACCTACAACTTGAAATCCAAATTTTGCTTAAGATGGGTCTAAATCTGATACATTTGATACCTCTCTCTGAATGTTAATCTATTTGAAAAATAGAATTTCTTTTGATCAACTCGCCTTTTAAAATCTCTTAAAATCTCTTAATATTTTAATAATATCACCGGAGAGAATAAATATTTTTGGTGTTCAGGTCTTTTACTTCTTTGAATTGATGTCTCTAAAATTTTCTTATTTGCATTTGTGAAAGAGTATAAGAATTTATCTAGGAAATAATTTAAAATTAAACCTATTTTTCTTGAATTTTTTAACTGTCAAATATAGCATCGTAGACAATTTGCTGTTTACCGTAGAGTAGGATTTTATAATTAATTCTTTAAAAATGCGAAGCTGCCAGACAGAATTTCCTTTTTTGCATAGATTAACATTAAGCAATAGAAATCCAATATAGTATGCAAATACCCACCTTAACTCATATATCCCTAGTGTTCCTTTTTTGGACTTGTAGTCCTGAGATTTTTATATAACCTGCTATTTAAGGGAATTACTGTGAAAAAAAAACGATGTTATATTACATCTGAAATGTTTCTTTGCATATCCCATTCAATGCTACTGACAACCGCTCTGAGGCAAAATCGGAATTATATAAATTATGAACAAAACTACTATGGACTTCTTTACTTTTCCAGTTTTGATGTTGCAATGATGTTGAAGTGATTTCAATAAAAAGATGAAATATTTTTTGTAAAATGAAATAATACTTAAAGCATTTTTTCTGGGGGAGTAAGTTTCATACATTAACCCTTTAACGGACAGTGGTTTCAGAGCGAAACCCCCAGTTAAATTCTTTCTCTGCTTTTGAAAGACATAGGATGGGCTTTTTAGGTTTTCTATGTTTATGATATTTCCAACTCGCAACAGAGAATATACAAGAGCTCTATATTTCGTTTGAAATATGCGTAGTTAAACTTACTTTACCTGGAAAAGTCAGTAATATGATTTTTTCAAATATAAACCCAATTAAATGTTTATCTAAACAACACTTATAAATTGTTTATGTTTGGTACGGTCTACTGTCTTTCAACACGACGGTGAATAAGACCGAGACCTACAGCTTAAGGCCGATTCCGAATTGTTACGAACATCCATACCTGCAGTGGGATTTTAACCCATATTGTACCACACCAACTAAATATTTCTGTAAGTTATTAAAACATCATCCATATCATTAGTATGATGTAACAAAGCATATAAAACCAAAATTTTGAAAAAATATTTTTAATTTTTTAAGTCATTAGTTGTCCTATAAATAGGACAACGGTCCAGTACACTACTAAAATTTAATAAATATCACTTACATTGCATTAGGCGTATTCATAGGAGAAATTTAGAAAACAGTCAAAACAAAGTCCAACATTACATTTTAAGCACACTGTTGTTGGTTTTCTCTTGCAGTTCTTGAACTGTCATCTTTGGTAAGGGATAATAGAAAGAGGATATCCGTTGTAGGATGCTAACATCCATAATTTATATCTAAATTTTGTAGTTTTTCATGAACATCTTGCAACTGTGTCTTGCAACTGTGTCATTCTATCATCGATGGTGAGATTTTTAGAAAATATGCCAAATTGCTTCAAGGTTATGTTGATTTTGTCACAAAGAGGTCGAATTTTATAATAACGACCTTGTGGTCGTTATTAATCAATTAAATTATCGTTAAAATGATTAAAATTATTGGTGTCATAATACCGTTTTTTCAACATAGCGTTACTCACTAATGTATTGCCAGTGTCTGGAGCATTTTCCCAAAAAAAAATTTTACAATACAATTTAATTTGATTTCTCAGTTTTTTTTTTGTTGTTGTTACTATCATAAATTGTGTCTATTTTAAAGGTTTTAAAATAAAATCCAATTAGAAAATATTTATAACTTTATTATTAAATGGAATTTTATTTGCTGTCCTATTTATAGGACAGCGTATGGGTTAACCCATGAATTCCGGTACATAAAAGCATATTATATGGCCATCGTTCGGCTGTAAATTGTTTATTTTTTTATCATACCCTTTTAAATAATAATCATTGTCCCCTCAGCATAATTAAACCTTTAAAAAAGCATTTTCAATCCGTACAAGGGGCTAGATTTTGCTCTTTAACCACCCCTGAAATTCCACCCCCCTCAAAAAATGTAAATAAAGTATGCATTTACATTTATAAAGTTCATAGATACCATTTATGAACTAATTTCATTAAATTCCAAAGAATTTATAATAGTGACCATAAAAGGGTTAATGGTAGTATTTCAACCACCGGCTTTAATGGGTAAAGAAAATTATATAAGGACATAATATAGTCTAAGCCATACATGAAATTTATCTGCTACATTTAATAATCCTGGCTTTTATGAAATATACTTTACTCAGCAACTAACAATGTTGAATGTGAATTAATATACTTTTTTCTGTTTATGGTTAGGTCAGTAATAGAAGTTACCAGTTCTGCCAGTCTTAAGTATTTTGATTCAATTTTGTATCAAAATCAAAATATTCAATACGCTGTAACGTATCTGGTCCCTGTTTAGATGACACAAAGAAGAATCAGGTGTATCTTGATTAATGAATTTATTTACACTTCTGCTATATACATCATTTCACAACTACACAAAAAAAAACAATTTCGGATCACAGGTAAGTGATTAGTACACGTAGGCCTGAGTAGAGACGGGTATCTAAACTAAAATCAGTCTCTGCCGAAATATTGGTGATTCGACGGAAGAAACAATTCGGTAGCTCTCGCGAAAGTTCACTGAAGTACTGGTAGAATATCAAAGCACAGTTAGAGTTCCGAAGGAAAAATGCAAACAATCCTGAAGAGGATTATATTAGAAAACGAAACCCAATGCACAGGGTATCATTTCAATCTCAGCAAAAGATATATCCCAAGACGGGATTTTACTAAATAAAACTCTCCGGTGAAGAGACTGGTCGAGGCGACCACCGAGTTAGCTGATGCGGGCTACTCTTTAAAGAAAAGATCCCAAGGTGGGATTATAACAAAAAACTCTCCGGTAGAGAGACTGGTCAAGGCACCCTCTGAATTAGCTGGTTGCTAGCTAACTAACTTCTCTAAAAAACAAATCTTCTCTCGTCTCTTTCTAGGGGAGGGGCCTCACCCACAATTTCATTATTGGATCACTTAGCGATGACCTCACCTTCGAACAACTGGATTGGTCAGAGTTAAACAATCATCGGCCGCAAACCCAGGGATCCCTGGAATTCTTAGCGGCTACATCTAAGTCGCGGCGAATCCTTTGTCGTTCCAGTGATCATATTTTTGGCTGTCAGTGACGGTGCTGTGTTGTCGTGTATATTGTTCCTCTACTATAGGGCACAACAGTGTAGATATCGTGGTGCCGGGGAAAACAATCCTTTTGTATCCACACAAGCGAAGTCCACCTCTTAAAGCAAAGTTCTTTGATGTCACACCGCTAAATCACGCCGTTACAACGCATAACCCAAAATACGAAATATGATAAGTGATAACATGTTTAGAGGTGGATTTTGATTGTTATTATACAAAATCCAAACTCAACTCATTCACTATACGCAATGATGTAGGATTTGGGGAAATCAGGAACATTGGGATAAAAATAATAACATTAGGTAAATCTTAAATGCAGATGCACAATTTTTCTTTATTTTCCTCAATATATTACCAGCACCTATATAATGTAACTAATACCTTACTTATACACAATTTTACAGGGTTCCAGAAGATGATCATATACTTCCGAGAGTGCATAAATTCATGAAAAAATTAAAAACTGCTGCATGTCAAAGAATTGTTATTTTACATCGTACATATTAAAGAGTTATTGGAAATAAAATATGAGGTTTTCTATGCCAACATCATCTTATGTTATTAACAAGACCATTTAGTTTTCCTCAACTTCTTCATCGTTATTTAAACTTTTATCTAATTGAACAATTTATCCCCTTATTTAATCATATCCTCACTCATAACTGTATCGCTATTAACCTAATAGACTTATCTATAGATTTACCTACGGATGAAATTGATGCTTACCAATTATCCTCAAATATTACTTATTTTGTCAGCATAAGATACAATAATAATGTAACTTTGCGCTATTTGTTTTTAAAGAAAGACAGAAATTGAAGAAAACTCCTGCTTTCAAAGGTAAGCACTAGAAAATCATTTATCACGTGTTTTAAGGAAATTCAATGCCATAAACATATATATATATATATATATATATATATATATATATATATATATATATATATATATATATATATATATATATATATATATATATATATATATATATATATATATATATATATATATATATATATATATATATATATATATATATATATATATATATATATATATATATGTATATGTATATGTATATATATATATATGTATATATATATATATATATATAAATGTATATGTATATATATATATATATATATATATATGTAGCAATATAATAAAAAATCTCCTATTTCTTATAGGTATTTCCATTCGCTTTCTATTGTTTCCCCAAACAATAATAGAATAATAAACGATTTCAAGTAGATAGTTTAAAAAAAATGACCCAAAACATTTTATCTTTGCAAATAAAAGAACGTGATGAAATTAAGAAAAAGAACTGTCTAGACCTTACTATCGTTATATTTCTTTCTCTGTTTTCAAAAGGTGTAGTGCTTACAAATGATTACATTTCAGACTCGTAAATGCATTCTTGTGAACCTGTTGCATATTATATGTAGCATATACCGAAGCTTTAAAGGAAATCTTCCTACAAATATGTATATTTTTACTTTCCTTAAAATGTATATGTATCAAATAGAGGATTTCACTTTCCTCGTTAAATCAGTTAGATTCACTCTGTCCATGCGGAAAAGATGATTAATTGTTCTTAACTGATTGATATACACATAACATTTAATAATACATAAAATTAATAGCTAAAACACTATCAGAAAAGTTTTCCATAATTTAACTATACGATACCTACTTTAAAGTATTTAGCATCTAGACCAAAGTGCACAGGTGTTTAGAGGCTAGCAGTTCACTTAAATTTCCTTTATTAAAGGATTTTGGATAAAATGGTATATACACTGAATATATACAAAAATCCAAAGAAGAGATCCTCTATTACCGATAACAGGTGTAGACCCATTCTTCTACTGCTGTTTTTCATCGAGATAAAGCTGATCGCTTTCTATATATGTTTCTGGCAACTTTGCCGCAAAAACTATAGAAACTTTTAGCTTATTTAAACCTATAATAGAATAATAGTTGAAGTAGAAGCCTTTCGCCCTATTAATCCTGAACAGTATTAAGACAAACGTTAGCATAATTTAAAAACAGTTTTATGAAACTTATAAGAAAGATAAAGAAAATAAACATCAGCTATCTGCGGTACACACATAGCAGTACAACTAATGAAGCTATATAGTTCTACTACTACTGACACATAACTTTATACCTCCGAGTACTTATCGGAAAGAAAAGAAACGATCTTCAAATGTATGCAATACGTCAAGGCTCAAAAGAAAATGGATGCATAATATGCTAATACCGTCAGTGATTATGAGATGGGTAATAAAATAAAATATTTAAATTACTTATTATAAAAATAAAATAACTAATTTTCTAACAGAAGCCTTATCTTTTTACTTTCTTCTCTTTAATACTTTATTGGCAACTTGACCGCAAAAAAGAACAGAAACCTTCTCCTATTTAGACTCTGGTAGTCATTCAGTCAAGACTTGTATCTCAGACCGTAGTCTGCAAAACAAAGTCGCCCCTCTATTGACCAAAACTTTCTTCACTCTAGAGGGGTGGACACTTCACTCTGCAAGCGACGCCCGTTTCTAAAAAACCAGGAAGCCCTAAGAGTTGGCTCGTTCCTGTTTTTAAAAGCTCCCTGGAGTAACATTGGATCAGAATGACAGCCCTCATTAACCGGGGGTCCTCATAGACTGGGGAGGTTAGGTGGATTATGACTATGCCTCGATATTAATTTGTATAGGCTAGCCATTGGGGCGCTATTATGCTATAGTGTTACAACCTAGACATCATGGCTTCATTACGTTGTTATGCCGTTTCCATCTCATTGAAAATAAAGGGTGAAAACATCTCCATCCTCACCGAAACTATTCGGCCATTATTTCGAGACATGTCTAGAAATCCACAACATCAATGCTATCTAAACTGTATATCATTAAACATAATTCATTTTAAATACCATTTGCTGACTTATGACAGTAGTGTTGGTTTAATGTTCTTTATTACGCATGCACTGCGAAAAATGCAAAATAATCCTCATTTATTCAATATTATTCAAGGAAAGTGGTATGTATATATGTACATATATATTATATAAGTATTATAAGTATGTGTGTATACAATTTGTATATGTATATATATATACATACATACATATATATATATATATATATATATATATATATATACATATATATATATATATATATATATATATATATATATATATATATATATATATATATATATATATATATATATATAAATATACATATATATACATATATATACATCTATAAATATATATATATATATACATATATATATATATATATATATATATATATATATATATATATATATATATATATACATATATATATGTATATATATATGTATATATATATATATATATATACATATATATATATACATATATATACACACACACACATATATATATATATATATATATATATATATATATGCATATAAAAAAAGAGATATATATGTATATATATACATAATGATATTTTTATCACTTTCGGTTCCAATTCTATCTCTACGGTTTTCCTTTCCAGCATCTCTAGCGAATGTTCTCGAACGATTCCCTGTCATTTGCTTCCGGTTGTATAGCTAAAAATAGATTTCTGACGCTTAAGTTACGTCATCCACATGATTGCTAATTGGCTGGTACTACAACTATTCAAACAGATGTACAGCGTTTGCGAACATTTTCGTTTGCCTGAGTAAACAAGAATAAACTACGGTAGTTAAAATAATATAGTTAATTTAAAATTTTCCATTGTCTATATATATATATATATATATATATATATATATATATATATATATATATATATATATATATATATATATATATATAATATATATATATATATATATATATATATATATATATATATATATATATATATATATATATATATATATATATTATATATATATATATACAAAAGCAAAATTTTGATGACAGATTTGAAAATTTTAATGAAAGTGTGTGTAACTTTATACATCACTGAAGAGTCTTTATTTTTAACAAAACAAGCTCCTTTTATTTCTAAATTTGCTTAAAAAGGTTATTATCATTTAATGTTTTTGCTATGCAATCTATTACACCTTTTGTTATTGTACATATTTGTTAGTTGATAAATATTGAATGATAAGAATAACACCAATGTATCCCAATGCCTGTCGTAGGAGTCGACTAAAATAAGGTTGGGCGTAGGGTTAACTCACCTACCGCGTAAAAAAACAACTGATTACGAAATCCAAAGATAGAAATACCTGGCTGCCTAAAGGAAATCGACCTGGAAACGGATTAAGGACTCTAAGATTTGATACATGGAATGTTAGACCTCTTTACTTTAGAAAAGGATTGCATTTCTTGATTGAAGAATTTACTGCCTTGAAATAGACTTAAAGATCCTAAAAATCAAAAAATGGAAGAGCCTATCCAAGAAAAGACACGCCTGGAACTCGATTCTGCGGAAGGCCATGGCCCATTCTGGGCTGGCGTGCCATTGAAGAAGAAGAATGTATACTTAAAATGGATATATTTATTAACATTAGAAATATCACTTTTTAAAAAAGAAGCAAAATTATATATTAAATTTATAATTTTACAAAATAAGATTTTATATGAGCTAAAAAAAGTTTAATTTGGAGTTTTACTTTACTGCACTTTTATTAGTAACTTTTTCATAACTATATTATTGTTATTACCTTTAATTAATTAAACTCGCATGCAAAATTGACAACACTAATATATTTTGAACTTTTAGTTATTTATATATCATTTCAAACATGTAGCATTTTTATCCATCACTAAATAGTACGTCTAAATCAGTAAAATAAGATTAAAAATAAATTTCCCTAAGTTCTAAATAAATTAATGTTTGTCGATTACTTTAATAACTGCTTGGAATTAACTTACTGCTAAACAATTTGGTGTTGTAATTTGTGTTTTTGTTTCTGTTAAAGGTATTAAAGGTCTTTATGCTAAGATGCTACTAAAATAAACATGTTTCGAGTATTAGTCAAATAAAATTCTGCTCATTTTATATCAGCAATTGCTTGTTTGTCATACTATACCGTATGACATTCTTTATAACTAGCATATAGCCCGTCCAATGAGGGGATCAGTAATTTTTTTTTCTCCAGATTTGTTAAGTAACTTATGAGGCAGGTAAAAAAATGGTTTGTTGTTGGCTGAGAATTACCTGGTGCACGCTCAATAATTTTTTCATCTTTACTAAACGTATGTAAGTGTCAACAATGGTTATATATAAAAACACACAACTGAAGAAACGTATTAATTTTTAAAGTTATATAACTTAAACGGAAGATATTTATTAATCTATGAAATAGAATTCTAGATTTTATGAAAAGAATTTGTTGTTAATAACGTTGATGAAATATTCATTGCAACAAAAAGTAATCGATGATTAAATTTAAAATTACCACATATGTACTTAATTTATTATTTAAGCGAAATATAAAAGAAAATTCTTACGTAATATCTAAGTTCGGGGATAAAACGTATGAAAATAATGCAGACGACATTTAAATAATTTAAAAGAAGAAATGATTAAATGAGATGGTTAAAGGCATGACGTCTTAATGATGCGAAACATGTTATTTTTACCTATTTATTATGTGATAAATTGATAAATTTAATCGCTTAATCTTAACCGGGGAAAATAGGACTTGAAATAAGGACGTTAAATGCTCGAAAATGAGAAAAGGTGTGAATTTCGAGCGTTTTAAAGAGGACAGTATTTTTCTCAGTGATATGAAGCATATTTATACCAATTTATTTTAGAATCGGATCAATAGTTTAGGAGAAGATAAACTTTACCCGCTTTGCATTTTGTTAACCCTAACTCATCAAGGATCCAATATGGATGCCTGTATCCATTCCAGGTCCAACCGCTTCATAAATTCAAGGATAGACGGACAGATAACTTAGGCTAGTATTATATAGGGGATTAAGACGTGAATAAATAATAGTCAATATTATCTATGGGTATACATGGAGCATGATTGAATGTCAAAAATTGTATGTATTTTAAGATAACGTTGTACCTATTTTGACAAGTCGACGTAATTTTCTGTAAAAAAATAACAATACAACATTAAAAAGCTATGTTAGAAGTTCAAAATTATATAAACGAGTTTTTAAGGGTAAAAGATGTACAATATAATTTTCAAAAGAATTTTTGATAGACATATTAAAAAACATTTTATCCGTTGAATTTAATATGTGAATTCAAGCAGCAGGTAAAAGCATATGTGACTCAAATTCCATTTAAACAAAAAATACATTAATCCATAGAATATTGAGAGAAAAAGAAATAAAATAAGAAAAAAAATTTCACAGCGAAACTCCGATAAAAGTTTTTGATGAGTTTTCTTCTCCTGGGTCTACTTATCAAAAAGTTCTAGACTTAGGACCATCCTTATTCTGAACCTGAACAAAATCAATGCAGTCGCATATAAATTGTAGCCTTTCATTTTACGGGAAGAGCAATAAATATTCCACGTCGAAAGGTCTAGATGCTTCTAGGTCGTTCAATACTATCTTCAAGTACTATTCAGACGAAATGATAAAACTGCTGGTAACATGCAATATTAAAAATGCTTTGTTTTAAATATTTTTGAGTATTAATTACCCTCTAAATTTTAGAGAAATTTTGAAAGGTTTACAAAAGAAAAGATATAATAAATAATATATTGCTTAAAATAATATATTGCGTAATATTTTATTACAAGAAATGTCCAAGCACGTCGGATATATATTGCAAAAGCTAAAGAAAATAATTTCCTCATGAAAATTGTTTTAGTCAGAATCTCAACAAAATGTTTAGTACAAACTATTCTTCATATTCTGAATGATTAGATTCTATAGTATGAAGTGTGCATTTAAAGGGATCTTCATTAAAAGGTTTAATTATAGGACAGTATCACTCAAACATTTTCTGCACTACATGTTAAACAGTTGCTTCAAATTTAAGTTTATGAAAACAGATCAAACAACTTTGTAAATATTGAAATATGTGATAGCACTCATACTTGGCGACTTGGCTGTTTATTATTATTTAAGTAATAGCTTTCTCGGACATACGAGGTTTTGTTAAGTTGATCCTTTTGTGTTTTCATTGCTTGTGTATGATTAGTTTTGTCTTGCCTGTAATTTAATTGGCTGGGATCAGGATCTTTATAAAACTATAAAAGCCCAATGTACCTCATATTTCTGTATTAACCCTGGCAAATGACAGGCAATTTATTTTAGTCGACCATTTAAAATTCCTCCTCGGTTGTACTTATACGGCGAGGTGATTAGCTGGATTGACTCTGCTAAACACTTAGGTATCACTCTAGATAAGAGATTAACGTTCAGGAAACATATAACCAACATTAAAAACTGTATGAATGCCAGAATCTCTGAGCTTCGTTCACTACTTTACGGCTCCCATCTCTCCATTAAAAATAAAATGCTTTTGTACAAAGCAGTAAGCCGCCCCAATTTGGTCGTTTGCATCGCAATCTAACATTGACCTACTTAATAAAATTCACAACAAAACTCTCCGGAGGATCGCTCAGGCCCCCAGGTATCTAACCAATAAAATTATTCGAAGGGATTTGAACATAGATACATTTAAAATTATTTGCACTAAGCTTTCTTCCAAATTCTATGGACAGGTGTATAGCCTACCTAATCAGATCATAGCCGAATTACCTGACTATGATCATAGGAAAGCTAAACATCGCAAGCGGCCTAGAGCCGCCATGATTCCTTAAACTGGTAGAATTTCATCTCCCTTCTTAACGCTCCCCAATGCACTACCCGAACGCGAGGCCATCCAACAGATGGAGCCACAGAACCTGCTCTGAGCTTTTCTCGCCATGAATTTTAAGCTGAATCTAATTTGTAATTTTAATTTTTTTTATTTCAATTTTATTATCAAACTTAATGTAATTTCACTTATTATTGCTGTCATCAACATTCAACTATATCTTCACTGTCTTGTACAGTAATTTAGTAATAAAAATAAATAAATAAATAAAAATTTAAAAATTAAAGAAAAGCATTTTAAATTTAAAAAAAAAAAATAAATAAATAAAAATTTCTTGCTATCCTTAAACTTTCTTCTTTTTATTTTAAATGTATTTCATCTTAATTTATTTAACTTGTTAAGGGCCTAGCAATTTATCTCATCCCATCTTTAAGACCTGCATTTTTATACTTATTGTTTTTCATCTTTAAAGACTGGACACCTGATTTTGAATTCTTAACTTGCTACATGGGATAAGGCTTTCGGCCAAGGTACCCCGGTCAACTCTTCAATAGCTCAATTTCTGTATTATCCTTATTATTATCGTTGTTACTATTATTATTTTAGTATACGGTATAAGAGAAATAAGAACATTTTCAATAATTATAAGCTTGATCTATTCTGTTGATTTTGTTTATACTTTATAATTTACTTTTTTAAAAGAAAACATCTTAATTTAATACGTTTGGATTTTTAAAAATTTGTTTTTTTGAATTAAAAAATTAATAGAAATAATCATCAATAGTCCAAGGACGAACTTAATTTGTTGGTAACTGTAAAATTGTAAGTTAGTACTGGGCTATTTTTGATCTATAATTCCTTTATTAAATTTATTTACATTTCATTTATAGCCTATTGCTGTTTCATAGAATTTATACTTACTGTACATTTATTCTGTTTTCTTTTTATTTATTCTTTTACACAACTATTCTTTAATCTAATTGAAGTTTAGACTAAATAGGAATATATACTATAACCGTCGTCATCCAACTGTTTTGACGTTGGTGACTAAAACGTTGGCTAAATAGCGGCCTAATATACAAGGAATGTAAAATGATCACTGTGATGAGGCGATTTAGATCTGTTATATAATTGATTCATTCATACAAGAAGTAAAATGTTCGGGATCTAAATCTGACCTCATCACATCTTTGTAAAGAGATAGAGGACCATAAATTTCTATTCAACGGATATTGTTGTCTTGTACGGTGGTCTCGGGCGGGGTTCTGATCCCAGTCCCAGATTAGAATCCCGTCTCCGTACTTGACATTAAATAAGAATGTACCTTTGTGGAGTATTTATGAGTCCCTAAGGGACAGTGCCCAATTAGAAGGGATAAGGTTTTCCACGTTGGCGGTCTCAAGGCGGGGTTTAAGCAGACCAATGAGTTTCTTACAACTATCCCGAATGGACGATAAGAAGGAAAAGGGGACAAGGCTGATATAAATAAATATGAAAAATTTAAAAAAAAAAATGGAGAGGAGGTTGGGAGGTCCCAAAAGAGGTGTTCGAGAGTCGAGAGTCCAGTCGGGATCCGACGGAATTTGTTCGTGAGTCGAGAAAGAAAAGGTTCGGCAGTCGAGACGGAGAGAGGAGTCCGACGGAACGAGTGCGAGAGTCCAGCCAAGTCCGACAGGAAGTGTTCCTGAGACCGACGAATGATCCATAGATTCCCACTCCTGATCAGCCATAGATACCCTTCAACCAGCAGTGTTCCGGGCCCAACCTTTTAACCCACAAAGGTACCCAAATTTTTACATACATTTTGAAATTAAGATTAGGTCCTCTCTCTATTTACAAAATTACTTAAGTATAAAAAAAATTGTCAGAACTAATTTAGAAGATGTGGACAAAGCTTATTTTATGAAAATTAGCATCAGTTTTGTATGTACATAGATGTATATATATTATAATAAATTTGCTTTTTTTATATTAAGCTAGTTTCGGAGACTGTTAATTTAGCTTTTAGTTTATCTTTAATTTTATGTATGTAGTTTTTCTCAGAACCTGTGGTTAAATTTAGTACAAAAATACTTTACACAACGCAATTAAAAATAAATCACCACTATAAAATTTGATCACAGGTTGATACTCAAATATAAACGAGGACTACACGACAATCACAAAAGTAAAAATATGTAAGGTCCAAAAATAAAATTAAAAAAAAAATTCAATATTGAAGAAAATTGAAAGATGAAAGCAAATTTATAATGAGTCTTACATCTGAAATTAATATTTGTAAAATAAGTAAAAAGTGCCAAACTTGCAAACCCGCCAATGAGACTCTATACTACTTCTGCACTATGAAGTGTATAGATATTATCTCCATACATAAAAAGTGTCATTTTTTATATAAGGTTTGTTTTAGATACGGTTTGTTTTAGTTTCCAAATTATTTGATATCGTCAATATTGCCCAGATCAAAACTTCTTCCTCCCAATCTATCACATTTAAAGATAATCTATGCAAGTAATATTCAATTGCAACAACATACTGTTTTACGATTTTTCAAAATATAAACGAAATTGGACTTAAGCATTTAATTTCTAAAAGTACTCAAACTGTTCTTTCACAAAGTATCTAACATAAAGATTTCGTATGTCTTTTGTAGATTAAGTCTACGTAATAGAAATTGTATTCGTTATAAGGATTTGAAAAATCCAATTCAATTCAACAATTCCGTGCTTTATATTTTGCATTGAAAATATAAGGCGTGAAATCAGGTATGTAATAAAAAAATTCTTTGCAGCTTAAGCAAGTGATGAAAATATTTATAAAAACGAAACTTGAGGAATAAAAATTATTTGAAATAAATTTTCACAGAAAGCACATTACATCCATGCATATATATATATATATATATATATATATATATATATATATATATATATATATATATAACATGTTGAAAAATACATCATGTAACATAGAAAATCGTGAAATTTACCATCATTACACTGTGTTTCCTGGGCAATAATGTGCACATGCATATTTATAACTTGGATTGTTGTTGAAACTATCATATTTGTGAACAATCTGGAGCATATGAGATTTATTCAATGTTTCTATTAATACGTCTATCTTTATTAGTGGTTCTAAACCATTAATCGAAAAAATTTAATACCCAGACCGAAGACTGGGTGAGAAGCAGCTAATTTCTAGTAAAAGGTGTTTTGCCATCTGAGGCTCTTCATTATACTTCAACAGTAAAGTATGGTGAAACATTTAGTTGCCTTTGGGTAAATTCTAGCTTCATTTTCTTTCTTTAGTTTCCTATATTTTTATTAAAGTCATATTTTTACTTCTTTGTACTCAGGAAAGTATTGCATCCACAAAAAATGTACTAAGTTCTTAGATTTCGAGAAAAATACTCATTGTGACCGAGCTTAATCAAAATTTAATACGTAGTAAATGTATCGACTTTTAAAAAATAATACTTTAAGACTCCTTTACAACTTGTAGTTTTGATTGCTATATATTGAGATATCTAGCTTTCATTAAAATTATGTAACGTTCATTATTTGAAATATCTAATTTTATAATAAGTTTATTTTTACTGGGAATGTTATAAAGTTAAAATTTAAGACTACATAATTAGGATTTGTTTTGCGCACAAGACAACAGAAAATAATTTTTTATTACCACAAAAAAATGATTATTATATAAATATAATTCACGATATTTGTATAATATGAATAATTCAAAATCTGTAGGCAACATGTTTGCATATAAATCTGCAAAGGTTCCTCTATTAACTAACATGTAATTTTCGCACCGCTCAAAGAAATTCACACTAGACTTTCCCCTTAAAACTTAAAAACAATATCAATTTTACTTAATTAAAAAAAGGAAATCAACGCTGCTACGTCATTCTTCAAATAAAATAAGTGTTTGATCTACATCTAATCCTCAACCTCCACTTTTTATCACACACATGGTCAGCAGGAACATAAAAAAAGGTTAGCCATGAAAGAATGCTAAATTTAAATAAAACTAATAAAAAAATTAAAATAAAGCCTGAAACCTAATTAATTATTCTAAAAAATTAAAAATATGTAAGTAATCTAAAGATTTTATATTAAAATTAAGAATTTAAAAACATAATTCCAATGATTAAACTTTTTATATTGAGCTGTATATTCTTACCTTAGTGCACAAAATTGCATAAAATAATAATATCTAAGTTATCATGGGCACTCATTCAAATATATGGATTCCGAAAAAAATATTTTAATATTTTGTATAACTGTGAAAGATGATGTAAATAGTTTAAATCTCTATAGCTGTTAATTAATTTAAAATATGGTAAAAATAAATGATGATGTCTGAATATGCAGAAATGTTTACAGTTGAACGTATAAAGCAATTAAATAAATATTTATTATCCCTGAGAACTTCGTAATAAAACCATATTATTTTTATATATGCTTTCAGAAATTTTCAATCTTTTGTCAAATATATCAAATAATCAAAGAAGTTACAAATGGAACTAATGGTCCTAGGACGTTGAACTAATTCATGCACAAAATAACAAAGACTTTATAAAACATGTCGGAAAGAAATGAATATTTGGAAAACCGAGGAAGAAATAGCACCGTCATCAAATAGCCATTAGTGACTAATGCTTTCTACAAATAGTAGTAATGAATTGGAAACGAATTACCAGAAAACACAATAGGAAAAACACAAGGAAATCGACCAACATAAAACTGTTAGCATTTTAGAGTAATTACTATGAACTAGTTGATAAAGTTTCTCTTCTAATGGGTATTTCCATTATTAGAGATGCTAATTAGTGAAGGATTACTTAGACTCCTATGTCAGAGAAAATTAAGAATTATGTAACAAGCTAGAGATGTTTGTACAATTGAAGTATGGGTTTAAAATTCCTTTTGTAAGAAAAACTGTTTTTTAAATATTTCTAATGAGTAGAAAGTCAAGGTATGGGTCACTGATAGCTACAAATGGTGTGGAAACAACCTATGCCTCCAAACCATAAGTAGAGAGAATTTTTATGAATTGCAGCACTGTAGTAATCTTTGTTTTAAACATTTAGAGACTATACAGTAATTAGCATATATTCCGTAATATGACCTGATCAGTAAAATTTTTAATTTTCCATAATTGTAAAGTACCCTATGAGGCAGGTAAACAAATGGTTTCTTTTTGGCTGAGAATTATCTGGTACACGCTCAATAATTTGTTGTTGCATGTTAGTTGTCAACTTTAATTTATCTTGTCATATTATGTGATAGGATGGACATCAGAGGTTTTAATATTGACGGTGATTATTTGGCGTTATCTATGATTGATGTCCAAAATTTAGCGAATCGATTGCAAACCGTGTGATTATGTATAAAAAAGAAACTCACAAACGAACAAACTGCTTAATTTTCAAAGATATATAACTTAAACGCTAGATATTTATTAGTCCTTGAAATAGACTCCTAGACTATTATGAAAATAATTTATTCTTAACACTGGTGATAAAATTTCGTTGCAACAAAAATAATATATGATTAAATTTACAATCATCACATAAATACCTAATTTATTATTTAAGCCAAATATAAAAGAAAATTATTTACGTAATATCTCAGTTCAGTGATAAAACGTGAGAAAATAATGCAGACGATATTTAAATAATTTAAAATAAGAAATGATGAAATGAGAAGGTTAAAGGAAAGACGTCATAATGCTAAAAAATGTTATTTTTACCTATTTTTTATGTGATAAATTGTTAAATTAAGTCGCCTACTCTTAACCGGGGAAAATAGAGCTTGAAATAATTGCATTAAAAGCTCGAAAAGGGGGAAGAGGTGAATTTCGAACATTTTAAAGACGATAGTATTTTTTGCTGTGATATGAAGCATATTTATACCAATTTATTTTAGAATCGGATCGTATAGTTTAGAAGTAGATAAGCTTTACTCGCTTTGAATTGCATTGAACGTTCGAAAAGGGGGAAGGGATGGATTTCATACGTTTTAAAGACTTCAGTATTTTCTGCTGTAATAGGAAGCATGTTTATACCAATTCATTTTAGAATTTATATATATATATGTATATATATATATATATATATATATATATATATATATATATATATATATATATATATATATATATATATATATATATATATATATGTATATATATATATATATATATATATATATATATATATATATATATATATATATATATATATATATATATATATATATATATGTATATATATGTATATGTATTATATGTGAATATATACATGTATATATATATATATATGTGTGTATATATATATATATTATATATATGTATGTATATATATATATGTATATATATGTATATATATGTGTATATATGTATATATATGCATATATATGTATATATGGATATATATATATATATGTATATATACGTATATATACATATATATATATATATTTATATATATATATATATATATATATATATATATATATATATATATATATATATATGTATATATATATATATATGTGTGTGTGTGTGTGTGTGTGTGTTTACATAATATATATAATGTGTATATATACGTATATATACATAGATATATGAAAACATATATATATATATATGTATATATATATGCAATACATACATGCATATATATATATATATATATATATATATATATATATATATATATACATACATACGTATATATATATATATATATATATATATATATATACATATATATACATATGTATACATTGTGTCGATGAATAGCAACCTTGCTAGATTTAACCCTGTTGCCATATGAAACTGTTCTAAAATACTATATAAACTGTATATCTCCTGTGATAAAAACTGATGATTAATAAATTAGCTGGCAACGGTATTTTTAGGAGGTTTTAACTGTATACTATTTTCTGTACTACTATTATTCTGTATACTATTTTCTGTATTTTCTGTATTCTACCTCAATTGATTCAGAAATCTCTGCCTCTTGAACTACAACTGTATGAACACTTGAATGAATAATATTCTGCATATTTCAAGCACACATAATTTCATCTTAACGTTTTACCTATGCATTACTTTAAAATATTGCTCCATATGTATGGATTTCACTTTACATATGTTTTACATTTCAGACTTTACCATTTTCCCAGTCTTCGTTTGTCTCCCCACCATTATGAATAAATTTTTTTCTAAAGGTTTTCTTCATGCATTTAGTTTCCCGTATTTACTTCTAAAATAATACTCTTTTCCTTATCACTCATTTCTATAAACAAACGGTAAAAACTTTTCTAAGAACTTCTATTTATCAGTCTTTCTAAACTACGGAAGTTTAATTCTGAATTTTCTCTTTTAGGCTCTCCTCTTTGTTATTAAAATTCTTGTGAGTGGCAACCATCTGGAGTTCAAAGTCTCGCACAGCACTTAGTAAATTCTTATCGGTGGAGTATAAAAGAGTTTAGTCAATTTGGTGCTGGGAGAATGCAGAAGAATGTCTGTTTTTAGCTCCATAAAAAAGAATATATATCAGAGAGTGGAGAAGGGGAGTTGCGTGCAAATGGAGATACGAATAACTTAAAAATTTTTCCACTTTGAAACTGTTAAGCAGTTGGAAGAATTTTACTGAACTTTTTCGTCAGCCATAGCTTTTATAAAATTAAAGTGGTATCCAGTGTTAAATAAGAAAGAAATGAAATCTCTAAATTTCCTTGTGTTCTTTCGGTTGAATTTTTCTATGCACTATAGGACGAAATTCTAAGACATTTACAAGTTTTAAAGTGTGCTTTTATTTGATTTCATCGTGTGTATATAAGTATAAGTGCTACAATGATCTTAAACAACTACTGGTAAAGATAAGCTAATGATTACTGCTTACATAGTCCGACCATATTCACATGAGTACTTCCCCTGATTTTCTACTTTAGGAAGAACTACTTCAGGAAGTTTGCCTTCATTTGATTTCATCGTGTGTATGTAAGTATAAGTGTTACACTGATGTTAAAAAGTTATTTCTAAATATAAGCCAATGATTACTGCTTACATAGTCCGATCATATGAACATGACTACTTCCCCTTATTTCTACTTTAGTAAGAACTACTTCAGGAAGTTTGTCTTTATTTGATTTCATCGTGTGTATGTAAGTATAAGTGTTACACTGATGTTAAAAAGTTACTTCTAAAGATAAGCCAATGATTACTGCTTACATAGTCCGATCATATTGACATGACTAATTCCCCTGATTTTCTACGTTAGGAAGAACTACTTCAGGAAGTTTGCCTTTATTTGATTTCATCGTGTGTATGTAAGTATAAGTGATGCATTGATCTTAAAAAGCTACTGGTAAATATATGCTATTTATTACTGCTTACATAGTCTGATCATATTAACATGACTACTTCCCATATTTTTCTACTTTAGGAAGAACTACTTGAGAAAGTTTTTAGAAAATTTAGCTATGAGTAGCAATTGCAGTTCCTCACATCTTTATATATAAGATTCTTCTGTACGTGTGTTTGTAATTAAATTCCTCCTAAGCGTCTGGACTGATTTCGAAGAAATTTTAAAACACCCATCTCATTATGAAAATAAACTCCTTAAATCCAATATAACCCTTTTATGGTAAAATATCGCTTATGTTTAGAAAAAATAAGTACTTAAATTTCGTGGCATCAATTCTCAAATTAAGTATTCGTGTTGTTATCATTTTTAAAAAAAACTTTTATAAATTTAAACCTACTACCAGAATATTTAAAATGAACAGAGCTTTCGAAAACATTTGTCTTGCCTTATCATTTGCCTTGTCTCTCTCTCGTATGGCCATTTGCCTCCAAGCTAACCTGGGGAAACCTCTCTTTCTCTTTAAATCAGGTGCCTAGGCGAGAGTAGTCCGCTCATTTGCCTCTGGATCCCTTAGGTTGCCGAATAAACTCAAATAGACAGTGACTTTGATTCACCAAATATATTCTCTTTTTGTGTTTTCTCTCCAAATCTACCCCACTTATAAATCTATCAAAATAAAATTTTAATCTTTATATACAAAATTCTTCTGTTTGTGTGTTTGTAACAGAACTCCTAAACGGTTGCTGGAATTTGATGAAATTTTAAGAACTCCCATCTGATGGTGAAACTAAACTCCTTACATCAATATATTGCTTTCATGATACAATATCGCTTATAATTCTTCTGTTTGTGTGTTTGTAACAGAACTCCTAAACGGCTGGACTGATTTTGATGATATTTTGCATATATAATTAAGCTGATTCGAGAATGCTTTAGATTCACAATTTGATCCCATAGTAAATGCTATTTTTAAATACAGAATCGCACGCTTATGAGGATTATTATAATGCCGCTTGAAAATGTCACTGCCAACGCATCTGTAGAATAGTTGTCATCGCAAGGGGCTTCAGTACGAGAAGTCCCAGAATCGAATACCCCTACAGGCGATTTGGTAATTTTAATTTAATCTAATCACGTTTGTGATGACTGTTCGCGTTGTGGCGTCAAGTATTTTTAAAATAATTTTCCTTACTTTTCCATGAAAAAGATCTAATTTATATTTTATTTAAAAGTATTTTACAATTTTTGGATTTACGGAGTTAAAACAGGACAACGTCTGTCGAATCGTCTGGTATTTTTATATATATGAATCAATAATGAAAATCAACTAAAAGTAAAAAATCAGTAAAGTATCAACTAGAAATTTAAGAATATATTGGAAATTAGTTCAATATGAACAAAAAAAGTTGAGATTTTTGCCATATATGAACATTAGTAAAAGTAATTGTTGTTGGTATTTTAGTTTGAAAAGAAACATTTAATTATGCTGAAATTGGATTCTATTTTTTTAAAAATATTATTATTTTTTGGCACGAAGTTTGCACAATATGTACAAAAACTATAACCAAATTTTTTTAAAACTTGCAGATTATTTGACAACCAATGACAGCAATATTCCTTTTAAATTTGAAATGAATATATTAAAGAGTCAGTGACACATGGGCTAATAAACGAAATCAGTTTCTTACGCTTGTGCGATAAATATCTTTTCTGCGGTACACTGTTTTCAAAATCAACTTTATAGGACGATTTTTACTAAAATTTCACTTGAATACTCTTAAAATTTACAAACGTTTTATCAATTTTAAAAATATTCAAGTGATATTTTATTAAGTAGTATTACAAAAGTGTCTTTATTTTGGTCAAAAATATTCATTCGTGATCATTATAACTATGCAGTTAACCCCTTCCGGTAAAATGACGAGTCTAGCTCGTCATTAGTTTTTCATTCCATACCGCACAATGACGAGCTACACTCGCCATGCGATTAAAGTTACTGTTAAATATGATAATTAATTTAGTTTAAAATTTCTAGTGTACTGAATTTGGCAACACTTTTATCACTCGTGAAAATCACAAGTCACTATTGCATATAGTTTACTTGGTACAAGTCATTGCTAAATTAATGAGTCAGAATAAAAGAAAACCTACTAAGAAATGCCGTGTGTGTTACAAGAATCAAATTAAAAGTGAGATTACTTGGCTAATAAACGAAATAAGTTTTTTGCACGCTTGTTTGAAATAAATAGCTTGAAGACTATTTTTCAAATCAACCTTATTAATATTTTTCGATTTTTTCTAAAATTTTACTGTTTCTGATATTATTTAACACTATGTAAAAAGTGGATTTTAATTAAGAATATGTAAGAATTGTAAAATGAAACAAGTTTTTTAAATAAAAATTAAATGGTTATTTCATGCACAGTTTTTCATTATTAAATCATACCGGAAGTTGTTAATAAATAAATATTTTAAACCTGGATGATATCTGTCGTGTAGTTCTCGTTTATATTTGAGTATTAACCTGTGATCAAATGTATAGTGGTATTTATTTTGATTGCGTTGTATAAAAGGATTTTAGTGCTAAATTTAACCACAGGTTCTGAGAAACTACAGACATAAGATATGAACATAAACTAAAAGCTAAATTGAAAACATCTGAAACTAGCTTAAAATAAAAAATGTATATTTATTATAATGATATATAAACATCTATGTACACACAAACTGATTCTATCTTCATAAAATATGCTTTATCAACACCTTCAAAATTAGGAGCCACTCTAAATTAGTTCTGAAAATAATTTTTCATCACTTAAGTAATTATGTAAGTATAAGAGAGAGGACCTAATCTCAGTTTCAAAATGTATGTAAAAGGGGGTACCTTTGTGAGTTAATATGTTGTGCCCGGAACACTGTTGGTTGAGGGCTGATTAGGGTATGTATGGATCTTCCGTCGGTCTGGTTAGGGGCTTCTTTCTGAGTGTTTGGGGGTGCAACCGTAGTATTTGATGCAGGAACATTTCCCGTCGGACTTGTCTCCTTCACTGGACTCTCGAACACGTTCCGTCGGACTTCTCTCCTCGTCTGGACTACTGAACCCCTTCTCTTTTTTTAAGATTTTTCTTATTTTATTAATTTCATCCTTGTACCCTCTTCCTTCTTATCGTTCAATCGGGATAGTTGTAAGAATCTAATTGGTCTGCTTAAGCCCCGTCTTGAGACCGCCAACGTGGAAAACATTATCCCTTCTAATTGGGCACTGTCCCTTAGGTATTCATAAATAACTCCACAAAGGTACATTTTTATTTAACCCTTAAAGAGGCACCCTTAGTAACTATTTGGGATTCAATGAAATTCATAGATTATAAATGTTATCTATGAACCTTTTAATTAGAAAGTATATGAAAAATAGATTATATTGCTTGAAGAATAAGCACCAGTTAATTTGATTGGTACAGCATGAAAATTTTGTACATTTTTGTACATTTTTTAATATTGTAAAAATAGTTATATAAAATAATAATATATGTATATGTATTACATATACATCATACGTAATACATATACACTAATAATACATATATATATGTATATGTATTATTGTATAATACATAAACACATGGATATTATACACATGTATAATACATATACATATATATATAAATACATATATATATATATATATATATATATATATATATATATATATATATATATATATATATATATATATTGATATAAATATATATATATATATATATATATATATATATATTTAAAGGGTTTATAAATCAAATAGACAAGAAATTTGTAAGCAAAGTTTTAATACGTACTTTTATTTTAAAATCTTATCTTTGAAAAATCGAATTTTTGCTTTTAGAATCTAGTTTTAATAGAACCTGATTCTAAAAACAGGTTTTGATAGGAATATTTAAAAAGAAGGAAAAAATTAACTGTCTATAGTTTGATGTATCAAAAACATTAGAAATCAAAAACATTTTTTCTTTGTAAATCAGAGAAAAAAAATTAACAGCCGGTATATTATATATACCACTGCCCTTCAAAAGGTTAATGTCAAGTACGGAGACGGGATTCTAATCTGGGACTGGAATCAGAACCCCTTCCGAGACCACCGTACAAGACAACAATATCCGTAGAATATAATTGTATGGTCCTCTGTCTTTTACAAAGATGTGAAGAGGTCAGATTTAGATCCTGAGCATTTTACTTCTTGTATGAATGAATCAATTATATTACTGATCTAAATCGCCTCATCACAATACCCTTTGTCGTTTGTCCCTTTAACTCAGTTATGAAAAACATATTTTTACTCTCCATTTCAAAGTTTAAAAATGGAATCTTCAAAGCTAATCTCACTTTTAAATACTATCCAAAGATTCTTTTATAATTTTTAAAGAGGAATAAACAAGTTTCCGAATTTTTAATTTGTACGTTAAGATAGTAATTCTACATTATTTTTCTACAATAAAGCATAGGTACGTAAAATACCAAAATTATTACCTTTAAATTATCTATCCTAATTTTTTTCCCTTTTCATTTTTAATGCCTAATTTCATAGCCATAAAATATTAGATAAAGGAGTGTCCTCAGATTTAAAATTTTTTTTACCCGTCTCTCAAAATTAACGTTGGAATAAATGTTAATTTTCTGTCAACTGGATACATTTTTCTGCTGTAATATCTCTTTTGCAATAGATACATTATTGCCTTTGTACTTTTGATTTATCTTAAAACAAGGTTTACTCTTACCTCCTAGAATTTGTTTCATGGGAACAAAATCACGTGTCTAACTCGTTGTGTTGCTGACAACGGAGACAAATGCTCACGGTATTTGAGCATTCTAAGCAGAGATGCTGCAGTATAAAGATGGTCGGTATAGCAATACGGTTTGATACTCAATAAATGTGAAGTTCCATAGCTCTTTCCTGTGATTTCTGATAATATAACTGCAACTAAGTTACATTCAAACCCCAGAAATTATAAATGTGGACTATTTCAGCGGTGTATTCACTGAAGAAATATTTTACTGAGTTGCATACATACCTACTTTAATTTTTTGAGAATTTGTTTCCCATATTCAGTAAAATTTTTATTTTATTCAATTCAAAAAATTCAGTAATCTTTTTTGTTTGCTCCGAGAAAAATCACATTTACATTATAAATCATTATTTGTCGTTACAGGCAATACATATAAAAAAAGAAGTACTTCAAAATCTCAATCAAAATTCCCCATAAAATAGTAAAAAAAAGTATGCACAGTATACTTTTATACATCAGAAGAAATGCATTATACATATATAAAGTGCATTATACAATATTCTGTCAATAAAACAATTTTTTTTTCTTAAATTTCAAAATATATTTATTCCATCTGTGGTATTTTTTTCCTATATATTTCAGAAAATTTGAAATAAAAAATCTTCACATTTCAAAAGCACATATTTTTTTCCACGTCGAAAAGGTCACATAAATCATTCTTTTCATCCATCTTCCCTCGTACCATTTTCAAGAATATCGGGAAATTACCTATTTCTTATACTTCACTTCCCTGCCGACTTTGTACGAGAATGAGGTTGGAAACGTGATACGGTTTCAATATTATTATAATATATATTTTATTTATTTAGTTTCATTTCTCTTTTTTGTAAATATGGATA